>CM031236.1:78717041-79317041 GCA_018340775.1 Taxus wallichiana var. yunnanensis | reverse complement strand
CGGCCGGGACAACGCTAATAGAAAAGTCATCGAGTTCTATCTTCTCTATGGGTTTGGACACCTGGGGGACTAACCATGTGATGGTAAAGGAACTTTGGTGATATTCTATAATGACCGCATCTACTTCATTGCTCCCATCAACATTTCTTTCTTCTTTTTCTTCATCTTTCTCGCTATATCGAGCCACTTTTTCCTGTTCAATTTGACTTAAAAATTCCGAGGGAGAAGAGATGACCCTTTGTGTACAAATGGGAACCCAGGTGGTAGACCATATGGGATTGTAACAGGTGGTTGAGGCTATGAGGTTACCAGAGCCAAAGAAGGGCCTGTCACCATGTGGGGAGAAAGTTGGGATGGTGGAGGGTGGTTGAGGCAAAAGAGAGGCTCCGGGAGGAGGGAGTGTTTGGGATGGGGTGACCGATAAGGGGATACCCCTTGAAGGGGAAAATGGTGGTGGAGGAGGATATTGAAAGGGATCCCCGGGAGGAGGGAGAGGGGGAGGAGATGTAGGGGTCTCGACCAAATTTAAATTTTTGTGTGGGGGGCTCAACACCGATTCCTCCATTGATTTACAGCCTTTGGGAATTGATGTGAGCTGCGGCATGGGGGCCTTGTTGGGCCCCTAAAATATTGACTAAGTACAAAAGGCGCATAGGCACACAAGGTCCCAATTGAAAAAAGGCGCACAAGGATAAAAATGCACAAGGAAGGGTTTAAGGAAGCTCATGGCATGTGCGACACACACACAGACAAAACCAAGGGTTTGAGACTTAGTCAAATTGGGTGTTCGGGTAGAACACGTGAAAATCATGACCTGATTGTGTGTGGATAAGGTGCCAGCTTAGCGAGGTTGGCCTAGGAAGGAGCATGCCTACGGTAGAAGCTTCTAGAAGCACATCATGGTATAAAGTGGAAAGCTCAAGCCTGGAGGAGCATGCTCACATGGAGGACCACATTCAAACACTTGGCATTGGATTTGAGGGCGTTGGAGGATGATTTGGCAGCCTAGAAAGGCTATAAATACAAGCGCACTGCACGAAAGTAAACAAAGAGAGAAATAGAGAGTGGGTAGAGCTCGTAGAAATACTGCAAGAACTCATTAGTGGGTAATTAGATTTGGGAAAATATGTATTGGGCAAGGGGATTATAAATTTTATTTTTGGTAGCATAGTTACATTAATCTAGTTGAAATGTATGCCTCTGGTTTGTTTCTCTCTAACATTTTGTAAATAGCTCCATGGATGGATATATGAATATGAATATTGATGATTCTGATGCATACATATTTTTCATAAGTTCTCTTTCATTTATGGTTATGCTAAGTATGGATGCTTGTATACTTCCTTCATTATGGTACACCGTTACGAGCTCTATGGTTCTTGTATATCTTAAATCCTTTTTAAATCTCTTAAACACAAATCATAGATGATGTTTCCCACTAAAATCACATAAAAGAGAGACTCGGCACCCGCGCATGCCTTGGGTGAGTGCCCAGCATCCACTGGGTGATAGGCCGGTGTGCATGGGGTTCCTTTCTTTTGTGATAAGGGTAAAAAGACTACATCTTGGTTTTGTTGCGAGACCTCTTTTCAAAGTTGTAGTGGGAAATAACATACATCATGATCTATGTAGTGAGTAATGATAGAGTGGTTAACTTTGGAAAGTGTTGAATCATGGTTCAAGAGCATGAAGGATGAATTTTCTTAGAGATTCAACACTGGACCTGAGTTTGATGCACGTAGATGGGTAGAAGAGAACCTCTACCATGATTTGTATGAATTTTTTTTTGCTGCTTCCTAGTAGAACTATATGAGTGGCTCTCATCCTATGTGTCTAGATCAAGTTGGTGTTATGGATCACGTGTGTGGACCCAAGAAGAATACCGGAGGGCTGCAGGGATGCAGATTTGATGTGGACCCGTGCTATGGACCATTGGTGGAAAGGAGTACTGGCTAGATACACTATGGAGTACACCAACCAAGTGTTAGGAGGAATTTTCGAGCAAGGTATAGACATGCAATATTTTGTTCTCGCATCCGGGAGTAGCATGGGGTATACTATCGTGGTAGTGGGGAATCGTCGCAGACCATAGGTGCACGGTTCGGTGGGCTGTGGAGACCCTGCATGACCACTTTGGTATCTAGTGGATCCGGGGGTCGGGAGGAACAAGACTCGGTGGACCTAGTGGATCTAGTGGTTTAGGAGGAGTAAGAGCTAGTGGGTCTAGTGGATCTAGTGGTTTAGGACGTGGTGGACCTAGTGGATTAGGCGGCAGAGGAAACACAGGTGGAAACCAAGGCTCTGGCTCAAGAGGATTCGGGCCCCAACCACCCCTCCAAGTGTTGTTTGAAATGTCATGACATTTTCCCAATTATAGAGGTATTGAGGATGCTACGGAACATGTTCAAAAGTGTGAAATGCTATGGTGCGCAAAGGGTATCACAACCCTAGAGCGAGAAAGGCTAGTTAGTTTATAACCACATTGCAAGGGCATGCGCATAGCTGGTATAGGAAGTATGACCCTCATCAAATAGTGGTGGATTATACTGCTTTAAAGAATGCATTCTTGGCAGAATTCCACATTCTTGAGTTTGAACAAGAGCATCGAGTGCTTTGAAGGAGATTCAACAAGGAATGACAGAGAGTGTGTGGGAGTATGATGCATGCTTTATGACTCTCTTGTCTAAATTTTCATATGATATTCACCCTTCACAGCATGCTCAGTGGTTTGTTGGAGGATTGATCACACCCTTTAGAAGGGCCTTATCTCATAAAAATTTTACAGACCCGCGTCAGTCATTGGAAGCTACTTTGTGCGCCGAGGATGTTGGTAGTGTTGATACTAGTGTTAGCCCGTTCCTAGAGGCTTAGATTGTTGCTATCACCAAGCAGCCTGAAAATTTGTCTGCGAACTCAGCCCATGAGACTTGTAGTGGTTTATGGTGCATAGATTGTGAAGTAGAGGGGCATGTTAAGGATAATTTCCCCAGAGGATAGTACGCATTGTGACAGTAGACTGTGAAATTTTTCATGGGGACCATGATGCGAGTAGATGCCCCTTGCTACAATGTGTGATACTAGAAGAATGTGTCTTGTTACTACAAGATTTACACCTCTAAAACCCATGATACTAAGGACTGTAGGCTCATTGATTAGATCCATGAGACCATTGATCATGGGGTGTGCCAGACTAACGTTGTCAGTAGTTGCAAGGGTGATGATCACCATTATGAGGACCACGCAGATGGAGGGGCCCGTGGAGGGGGTTTTCGAGGAGGATTTTGTGGTCATGGTAACCACGGAGGAGGAAGGAAGGAGGGTTCCCACATGGAACCTGTTTCAATTTTGAATCTACTGAGAACATTACAAATGAGAGTGCTTGGACCCGTTGTAGTGGTCATAGTGTGGAAAGAAGCATAAGTATGTGGAGTGCCCAGAATTGTTTGAGCATATGAATCAACAAACACCCGAAAGAAAAGGGCACTTCAATGGTCAGATTAAGAAGGAAGACACACGGTGGATGCCTTGGGTAACATGAGATGTAGGTTTAGAGCTTTTCTTGTAACAACAAGGAAAAATCCATGTGCACAAAAGAGATACCAAGGTAGAAGAACTTGGTTTCAAGGGAGGAAGTAGTTCATGGAAAGTACCTAGACCCTACACATCAAAAGGAGGTATATTAGGACACCATGGATGTCATTTGGAGTTTATAAGGGGAAATATCATGTCTAAAGGAGAAATCTAAGAGGGAGGAACAAGGGAGGAGAGTCAAGGTGCCAAAGGATGACATGGATGAGGTCAAGGAGGTGTGTAAAATGCTAAGGCAAGAGAATATCATTCCCTTGCTAGGATCATGGTTGAGAGAGAAGGTACCATGTGCCATAGGAGATCATGATAGTTACACACCTGCGGCCTTGACTATGACAAGGAGATCACATTGAATGTAGTTGTAGATGGATGACTCCTTAGTAATAACCTCATTGAGGCATGCGCAAAGGTTAATGTTCTAACTTTGGATGCATGGCATCATATGGGAAGACTTGCATTATAGCCATCTTCGAATGTGCTATATATGGAAAAAAATACTAAGGTGATGCCCATCGGTGTCTTAAAGGATGCAGCTATTACTATCTAGGGAGCTAAGTTTACTGGGGACTTCAAAGTCTTGGCACTTGCCAAGCAGACAATTTCCTAGCACTACTTAGGCACCCATGGTGTTATAAGAACAATACGGACCTTTGGTTCAACAAAGGTTACATCAGCTTTGAAAATAAGGAGGAGTGGGTCATTATACCCTTGGATGATGGGAATTCGACACCCTATATTGAACCTTTGGGGGAAGAAGTTATGGACATGATATATGTGTGCTCAATCAAGGACCCAAAGATAAGACATCCTATGGACAAAGTTATCAAGTTTGAGGATACTCAGTTAGTAAGTGATACCACCAATCTAGCATGTGACAATTGGGCATGTGGAACTTATGAATTAATGGGATGGTAGTTGAGAGGGTCGGTGACCAAGGTGAAAAATATGTGCATAGTCCGGTGCCTAGGAGGAAGTGAGCTAACTAAGTATTCGGAGGAGCCTTCCTTGAGATCTTTCTGCAAGAGATGGAAGCTCGGTCGATGGAGGAGAAGGAATGAAGAGGGATGCTAAGTTATGTATTTCTTGAGTACAAATGGGCATGGTGGTGGGATACCCATTAGGAGATCCTTTTGGAATGGTGTAAATTAAGAATTTCTCTCTCATCGATTCTTCAGAGCAACATGCCCACCGCCATCAAGGACTACCATGGGAAGGATCCCACCTCTTTCCATATCCAAGAGTGTGAGAGGATCTGGAGAGAGGTTGTGGAAGCTTTTCCACCATCCCTCTAGGTGCACAATTTGTATTCTACACTACAGGGTTATGTACATGCATGGTACATTCATTCGAGACATGCCGCCAGATAGGGAATTGACAAGATCTCACGGATGACCTCATTCAAACCTTTGAGTATCGAGTACCAAGCCATCAGTTGATAAGGCCTTGTAGGGTATCAAACACCTTACCATGGGGGATAGTGCCATGGCGGAAGATAGGTTGTTGGAGTTACTAGGTGGACCAAGTTTGGAAGCGCGCTTTGAAGAGGAGGTAGAGGAAACAAAAGAGTTACAACTTGAGCGCGTGTGTTTGGAAAAGGAGAAAGGGAAGTTGGTGTATGTGATTGATGGGGAGGAAGTAGAAATCTTGGATGTTAGCCATTCTGTAGGGATGCGTGAGGTAGTGGACAATGCTGATACTCGTGCGCATGCCTACCATGAGCCCTTAAAGACAAAGAAGGTTAACATCGGTTCAGGAGAAGAACCTAAGGAAGCTATTATTGGAGATTACTGGTCAGAGAAGGAAGTCTCTAAGATCATTGATCTGTTGCATGAATTTGAGGATTTATTCCCATGTGGTATCATGAGCTCAAAGACATTCACCATTCCTTGGGGGAGATGAAGATAAAGCTGAAGGATGGTGTGTGCCCGGTTAGGAAGAGGCCCTACCGATGAATCCCAATTTGTACGTGAAGGTTAAGGAGGAGATAGATAAAATGATAGCTTCTGGGATCATTGAAGTAGTGGAAGAATCAGAATGGATAAGTCCGATGGTGATCAACATCAAGAAGGATGGGTGGATTAGGATCTATGTGGATTATAGGGAGCTGAATGTAATTTGTGTCATTGATCCTTTTCCAACCCCCTTCATGGAAGAAATTTTGGAAGGAGTTGCTGGGCGCAAAATCTATTCCTTTATAGATGGATTTTCGGGGTACCACCAAGTCCAGATTGCAAAGGAAGACCAGGAGAAGACAACTTTTACCACTGAGTGGGGAAGTTTTGCATACATGGTCATGCCCTTTGGGTGTAAGAATGCGCTTGTTGTTTTTTCCATATAGTGGTGCGAGCATTCAAGAACTTCATCTAAAAGTTTATTTAGGTCTATTTGGATGATTGGATAGTGTATGGTCTAGTAAAAGACCATTGTGAAAATTGAGACTAATGTTTGAGGGGTATAGGTAGTTAAGGGTATTCCTCAACATTAAGAAGTGTTTATTTGCTACACCCTTTGGGACGTTATTAGGGCATATCATATGCAAGGAGGGATTGTTGGTAGATCCTACTAAAGTTTTAGTTATTATGGAGTTAGGGCAGCCTACTAGCCGGGCGTAGTGCGCAGATTCCTTGGGCATACAGGTTATTACAGGAAATTCATCAAGGGGTATGCTAAGATCACTGTGCCTTTAGAGGAGCTGTTAGACATAAAAGTGCCTTCCATTGGGGAGAGGTGTAGCAGAGGGTGTTTGATACATTAAAGGATAGGCTTGTCACCGCACCTATATTACGTTTTCCCTCTTGGGACAAGCCCTTCCATGTCCATGTAGATTCCTCAGGAACCGCTATTGGAGCAGTGCTTACATAGCCAAGTGAAGGAATTTTTGATCATCCTATGTGTTTTGCAAGCAAGAAGTTGACACCAACAGATTAAAATTACACCATGAATGAGCGCGAGGCATTTTCAATGATCTACGTGCTTTTCAAGTTCAGATATTATCTGCTAGCAACACCCTTTGTGTGTTACACCAACCACATGGTATTAAAGTATTTGGTAGACAAGCCCGTTCTAAAAAGGTGAATATGTCGATGGGTGTTGTTGTTTCAAGAGTTTACGTTAAACATTGTAGTGAATCTTGGGAAAAGCAATTGTGAACCCGATCATTTGTCAAGAATTGCTTCAGGGGAGGATACGTAGAGTATTGAGGAGACAATGCTAGATGCGTAATCGCTTTAGGGTTGCAAAGCCACGTGCCCTCAAATTTGGAAGAGATTGTGGTATTTTTAAAGGAAGGTGTGGTGCCAAAAGGAATGAAGGCATTATAGAAGAAGCGGCTAGCCATACATGTCGCACCCTACATGTTGATCAATGGAGACTTATACAAGTTAGGACATGATGAGGTGTTACGCAGGTGTGTATTAGAGCATTAACACCTCATCATCATGGAGGAAGCACATGGAGGAAGTGTGGGTGGGAATTATGCAGGTGATGCCACCGCACGTAAGATATTAATAGTAGGTTTGTGGTGAGAAACCCTGTACAAGAATTGTAAAGACTATTGTACAGTGTGTGACCATTGTTAGTGGATTGACAAGCCTGGAAAGAGAGATGAAATGAATTTTTCCCTATACCTAGCATGGAGCCTTTTGAAAAGTGGGCAATACACTTTGTAGGCCCTATTGCACCAGCGGCGTGTAAGACTAGGTTATGCTATGTCATCTCTTGCATGGATTATCTGACAAGGTGGGTAGAGGCAACACCAACTAAAGATTACAAAGCAGCCACAACAGAAAGATTTTTATGGGAAAACATTATCATGAGGTATGGATATCCTTTAAGTTTAACCAGTGATAGGGGTACACATTTCTTGAATGATACCAAGAAGATCTTGTTAGCAGAGTTTATGGTGGCTCATCATAAGACTACACCCTATCACCCACAAGTAAATGAAACCATGGAAGCATTCAACAAAATACTGAGTCATACCCTGACCAAAATTTGTGATGTCAGAAGACAAGATTGGGATGACAAAGTATCAGCAATATTATGGGCTTACAAGACAACTTATAAAAGGTTGAACAAAGCCACACCATTTTAGTTGGTGTTTGGTGCGGAAGTTGTTCTATTGGTTGAATTCATGTTACCTTCTCTACAAATAGCATGCATAGGATGGTTGGATGATGAGCAAGCGCTAGAAGAAAGAATTGATGAGTTAATGAAGTTGGATGAGAGACAATCACTCGCTAGGTGGAGCCAAACAATAGAGAAAGCAAAGCAAAAGCTTGGCATGATCGCCACATTAGAAACAAGAAGTTTGAGGTTGGGAAAATGGTTTTACTTGTATGATTCTAAGTTTTTGCGCCATCTTGGAAGTTGAAAGTCCATTGGTTGGGTCCCTACACAATCTCGTACATCCTTGATTCGGGCGCATTCCAATTACAAGTCTTTGGATGGGATGAAGTTGCTTGGACATTTAATGGGAGTAGGCTGAAGCCCTTCTATAAATAAGTCTTCTTGGTTTTTGTAAATAAGGTAGTTTTTCCAGATTAGTTTAGAATTTTCCTTTATGCATTTTTTTCTCGTGTTTCCCTTTCGCGTTGTTGTTTTCTTTTACACCTTGGGCATCAGTAACCTTATTGCTAATTTTTTGAGAATTTGTAAGTGTGCAAAGGACCACGTATCATTTTAGTGTGGGGTGGAGTAATGTGAAGGAGTTCATGGTTAAAGTGCCGAGGACATTGTGTTAAAAATCCCAGTTGAAAGAGGTGTATGGAGAGAAAAGATGGAAAAAGGATGGTTGGTGCCAAGATAAAGCTACTTATAGATCCCACATACAAAGGAGAAGAAAGTGCATTAAGCAACATGAGGTAGGCAAGAGAAAAAATTAGGACAAAAGAAGTTCCTTTGGCACTGGTTACATACACGCAAGAGTCTCCTGTCATGTTGGATTGGTTGCACGCCAGAAGGTTGGAGGATTATCCATGCAGGTTGGGTGCATGAGGAAAGCGCTTAAGATGGGATTTGTTTGAAAAAGCCGCATTAAATGTAAAAAGTATGTTGGTAGGTGAAGTAGCACTTAATGATTAAAAAGGGAAAAACTATAAATAAAGGGGTCGAGACACTTCATTTTTCACTTTGCGTATAAGGAGAACGGGCTTCCAAAAAACTGATTTGTGTGAAGAAAAATTTGGAGAGATTGAAGCGTGGGTAACCATTTCGAGTTTACAAAATAGGAAGAAGGGATTTAACTGGCGTAGGAGAAGTTGTGAGAAGGCACCATCTTGTGAAGGGAGTATCCCAATTAGGGTTTGAAGAACTAGGGCACGAGGTTTAAGTAATTTTCTTCACAAGTTTGAGATCTAAGGTTGAAGAGAGCAGAAGAATAGAGTAACATAGAGTGATTGAAGTGGGAAGAAGACCTAGATAATGGCACCCAAGAAACTAGTTAGTACACCCAAGAAGGGCAAGGAAAGGGCAAGGGAAAGCAACAAGAAACTGAAGCACACACAAATGAAGAGTGGTATGCAGAAATGTAGTACCTAGATGGAGTGTTGTTGGGGAAGGAGTGGGAGTCCCATCTTAGGAACATGTTTGTAAATGATTATAATCATTAGACAAGCACAATTGAGAAGGAGTTGGCACTGGAGTTAGTGTGCCCAAAAACAAGAGGACACTAGAGGGTTTGCCCATTTATAATGATGATGTGAAGGTCAAGTTGGAGAAGGCAGGGTTATTACAACTCTTTGAGTTGCCCTACTTCGAGAAACCTGAGTGACTGTATCAATGGCTGATGTCGTGTGTACATGAGGACTATTTCCACTTTGTAAGGCACATGATACGCATAACCCCTCAATTCATTTCACATTTCACAGGCCTCATCTGTGAAGGAGATAGTTTGGAGGATGACTTGACTGACAAAGAAGTGATTAAGGAAACTATCACCACTTTTGCATGTAAAAAGGGGTCAAGGTATTATGATGTCGCAGACATTAAGGATCTAGTGATGAAGATGGCCATGCACTTGGTGTCAAAGCTAAATGGCTAGGAGAGATGGACCCAAGTCAATAAGACATGGTTGAATGTCTGTAGAAAGATTTTAGAGGGCACCATCTACAATTTGTCCGCATTCATCGCAGATGAAATTATCAATTACGCACGAAGGAAGGTGATAGGATCCTTTTTGGAAATGTGTTGCTAACCATTGTGTTTTTAGAGATAGGGGTACCGGATGCATTAGAAAAGTTCGTATGGGAGTACCCTACTAAGGACCCCTCACCCGCTAAGAGGTTTGAGAAATACATTTGTGACACTATGACAACAGTGCACAAGGCCCGTTTGGAAAAGTGGTACACGCACCTAAGGAATGTGTTTAGAGTAGAATGGAGAATTCTCGAATAATTTCCAGCGAATGATAGGGGATAAAAAAAATTTGCTATGTACCAGCATTTCTGCCTGGAAAGATTCAAATTGATAAATGAGACATGGAGCCCATGGTGCAAGCTCCCCTTTGTCTTCACAGCTAAGTACTTCCAGTAGGAGTAAATAGGTTCAAGGAGTCTAAGAAGTTTAAGTTGGACCTTAGCAGTCTGGACCAAGACCACAGGGAAATGCACAAATGGTTGGTCTACCCTACCAAGTGCGCATACATAGAGTGATACGTGTCATAAGAAGTGAAAATGACAAAGCCCATTGCAAAAATTCGCAGTGCGGGTTTACATTCGCATAAGACCCAAGTCAGAGAAGGGAACATATTTGGAAAATGAGGTATCTATACCTCAAGATCCAACAGGGAGGAAAAGACCTGCACCCAAATGGGAGGAAAAAAAACCAAAAAAGAAAAATCCAAGTGTGGTGAAGGCACATGCAATAGGTTCCCCGGGAAAAGTTCTAGAGCCAATATGTACACGAGAAAGAAGAAGCCCATAATCAGAGAGAAGACTCCAGAGCCAAAAAATCCATCAAATAAGGAGTCATCAAAAGAGGAAGAAACAGAGTCACCTACACTGGAATCCCCGGTTAGAAAGAAGTAGAGGGTAGAAGAGGAAACCACCTTGAAAGAAGTTGGAAATTTTGACAAGTACATAGGAGAAAAGGATGACAGTGAAGAAGAAGTGAGTGGGGAAGAGGACCTCCTAAAATATCAAGGGCCACCTATTTTCAATATACATGATTCGAGGAGGAAGGTAGAGAAGAAGAGCAGGGTTCCTTTTTATGGGGCATAAGGATAGCTAAGTAGGAGGAAGCACTCGGGACATGTGAAAAGATGAGGAGGCTAATGTGTAGAAGAAAGACGCTCCAAGCTCTACGTAGGAGAAGACAACCAAAGTGGCAGAAGAAGAAGAGATAAGGAACATTGAGACCCTGGTGAAGGACAAAGTGGAACACAACGCTGAGCCAGTATTGAACAAGGAGAAGGAGGAGAGTGTAGAATAGGAATGCAGCAGCACTAGAGGCCCCGTTTTTAATTATAAGTATACCCAAGGGTACGTGCATGGGAGGAAGGCACACAGAAGGGGAGAGGTTGGAGATGGGTTATATTGATGACCCCAAGAAAGTGTTTTGTGCGTGGTTCCAGTACCATTCCAGGCGGAAGAGCTTATAGGCATGTCATCATTTGATAAGGAGGCTTTATATCCATAGAAAAGAAAGATGATCTCATGGGAAATTGGGTCCTACCTTGATGAGCCGAGTTTGAGGTAAGCCACGGGGTAGAAATAACATTTCTAGGACTCGGGAGAAGATAACCTAGTGATGGATGCCTAGCAGATCTTAGATGAACAAGCTGCGCAACGTGCTCAACAAGGTCTCCGTTCGGATAGAGGATAGAATCTTTGGGAGTAATGATAGGACCGGGGATCCGGAAGGGGAGCCGAAGAAGAAAGAGGAAGAGCTAGCTACATTGACTAAGAAGTTGAGCCAGAAAAGTTAATTATCACCTAGTTGTAGCAGGAATTGAAGGATGAGAAGGCCAAGGTGAGCTATGTACAAGAAAGTAGAATCCATTAATGAGGCTATACTATTAAAGAATCTAGACCTAGCATCACCCAAGCAGAAGTATGGATCTACCCCGGATGCCCGGAGGATATAACAAGGGTCCTCACTATGGAAAGACAACCGCTAGCCTTGGAGTCTGCAGAAGAAGTGATTGTGTGCCTAGAGAAGGAAGATAAGTTGAAGATCGTAGCACTCATTGTGGAATATGAAAAATTTCTTGCTGTTGTAAGGGCTGCTTCCTAGACTGTTGAGGCTACATACATATGACAATTATACGGACGGGGAAAAAGTGGCAGGTGCATTAGTCACCACTCATGAAGCATAACTCAAGGAGTTTCAGGAGAAAAACAAGGGGAATAGGGTAGAAAGAGAGAAAATCCTTGCCGAGGTTGAGAAAAATTCTGAAGCCATTGAAACCTTAAGGGGTTCAATTAAAAACCAGTTGAAGGAGCTATATCCGTGTATCACATGAAGAATGGATGCGCTGGAGGATATATGCAAGGAGTTGGAGAAGATCACTGATACCATGAGTGCAGAAGGAGATGGATTAAATTTTGAGGAGGTGAGCGATCTGCAGTGGCGACCTCATCGAGAGGATGCAGGATGAAGTTGATGCTTGGAATAAATTGGAGGCTAACTTGCAAAAGGATTTTCCTAGTTTGTTGTAGTGATTCTTTCACTCTCCCATTCTTTCTTCTTTCCCCATTCTTTCATCCCCTTATTCTTTTCCTAGGCGTAAGCCTATTGTATTCTTTCTCTCACTAAGAGAAGTGTTCCCATGAACAGAGAACAGGCGTAGTGTGGGGTAATGTTGGGCCCCTAGGATATTGACTAAGTACAAAAGGCACATAGGCGCACAAGGTCCCAGTTGAAGAAAGGCGCGTAACGACAAAAGTGCACAAGGCAAGGTTTAAGAGAAGGATTTAAGGAATCTCATGTCATGCGTAATGCACGTGGACAAAACCAAGGGTTTGGGACTTAGTCAAATTGGGCATTCGGGTAGAACATGTGAAAAGCATGACCCGAATGCTCGTAGATAAAATGCTAGCCTGGCGATAGGTTGGCCCAGGAAGGAGCATGCCTGTGGTAGAAGCTTCTAGAGGCACATCATGGTATACAGTGGAAAGCTCAGGCCTGGAGGAGCATGCTCACATGGAGGACCACATTCAGACACTTGGCATCGAATCTAAGGGTGCTGGAGGATGCGTTGGCAGCCCAGATGGCTATAAATACAAATGCCTGCAGAGTAAAAAAAGAGAGAACTAGAGAGTGGGTGGAGCTCTTTAGAAATATTGTAAGAACTATTTTAGTGGATAATTGGATTTGGGAAAATATGTATTGGGAAAGGGATTGTAAATTTTATTTTTGGTATAGTTACATTATTCTAGTTAAAATGCATGACTACGGTCTGCTTCTCTCGACATTCTATAAATGGCTCCATGGATGTAATGAGGTTACTAGGATATATGAATATGAATATCAATTATTCTGATGCATACATATTTTTCATATAAGTTCTCTTTCATTTATGTTTATGCTAAGTATGGATGATTGTATACTTCCTTCTTATCATAAAATTTATATAATCTATTAAGTACTGTCTGGAATGACTGCCAAGATCTAGAGGCCGTTCTAAGCTCTATGGTTCTTGTATGTCTTAAATCCTTTTGATATCTTAAACACAAATCATAGATGATGTTTCCCACTAAACTCACATAAAAGAGAGACTCGACACCCGTGCGTGCCTTGGGTGAGCACCTAACATCCGCTAGGTGATAGGCCGACACGCATGGGGTTCCTTTCTTTTGTGATAAGGGTAAAAATGACTACAAGCCTGAATTGAAGGATCTTGTTGAGAAGTTGAGGCCATGGGATTTTCCGGCAATTACAGGTTGAGAGGGCCTAAAGGATTATACAATAGTTCTCATAGGATACACCTTGGTGATTGTCACTATCTCCTCACTCTTCGCATCAGACCCATGATTCACATCCCAAAAATCCTCCCATTGTTTGTCACTAGATATGCCCTCAAAACTGAGGGTGGTTTGTCTGATCTCCTGCCTATACTTCTAATAGGCTTCAATTTTTTTCTATGCTCTAGTCCTTGTTATGCAGGGCCGCTCTAAGTCCTCATGTCATTGTGAGGGTGGGGTCATACCTGTGATGGAATGGGTGGAATGAATCCCATTCTGGAATTGGAATGTCACTGAGCTCGATGAACATGTGGGAGACTCGCCTGGGGGACCGCCTATCTTCAAAACAAATCTTGGACTCATGCTAGTAGGAGTCCAAAACTTTTTTCCAAACTAAAATAGATCTCATCGTCCTATCAAGGTCATACCTCCATGAGTCCTGAATTAGGGAAAATCCATAGGAAGCCAAATTTTGTGTGAGCATATGCTCCACCTTGTATTTAATCACATTAATTCCTCCCTTGCTCAAGGGGAGGTCAAAAAGTGCCTTCTTTTTTGACTGAGCTGAATTCAACATCTAGGAGTACCAACTGCTTGGTTATCTCTAGACCCACCACTCGTGTTGTGAGGACCCTCGGGAGCATAAAGGATTCATCTCGGAAACCATGCAGCCAAATCATAGAATGTCTTACCCCAAAAAATAATCACAAGGGTGTAGGGGATCTGCAAGGATGGACTGAACAGAGCTATTCATTCTATTATTGACCCCTTTTGGGTCAAATTCATGTAGGAGGGGCTCCAAAAAGAGTTAAAAAATTCATATACATCCGACGAGTGGGACAACACATGAGTCTAAGTAGACAATGGAATGATCTTTTAGGGGTCTACCTCCGCATCCCATAGTGTTAGAGCCATGTAATGGTTGAGGTACTGGGCATTCTTATATAAAATGAGGTGGAACAAATACGAGGAATACCTGAAGGTAGAGCTTACTGGGAACATGGTTAACTGCTTGCAAATAGACTCTGAAATGACTTCGGCGAAGTCGAAACAATACGTCTGCTCTTTCTTCACGGACCTCATTCTAAATAGGGCCACTATTTTCTAATCATGGAAATTTATGTCTGAGTCTTGGCTGAAAATGAATATTAACATGAAGAAATTGTCTTGAGAAGCCGCCATTAGTGACTTTAGGGGAATGGGGATCTTGCAGTTCCCGAACTGCCTAAATCTATATGTCTTAACTCCTAACGAGGAATGAACATTTCTTATGGCTTTGAGCCCAGAATTTTCAGACTTGTCCATGTTATAGAAACTAGCCATTGGGTCATATAATAGGGCCAACATGTCTCTAATAGCTTGAGGTGTGATTACCACCTTTATGCTTCTACCCTGGATGACATTGGTGTCGGTATTGAAACAACTTGCACACATTTGTATGAGCTCTAGGTATGGGTGCATGAGAGGCACCATATATTGAGCAAGTTTTGTGCTCTAGATTCTTGAGCCAAAAGACTTAGAATTCCCTAGGTTAAGAAACCTAGCGTGGGCTACCTCCCTTAGAGCTTTGGGATTTTTGCTTTGAGAATAGGGTCAAAGACATCATCGGCAAAGTCTGAAACTACGGAAGGGTCACTGAACCGTGATCCCCCATCGGGAACCTCAACCTTGGGTGAAGAGGGTGTGGGGGTGCATGTTTCCCTACATAAGACTTTGCTTGTGGTGTAGAGCTGGAAGTCACCATGGCAGATTTTAGGACTAGGAGAAGGCTTTGATTTTTATCTACTCAAAACTTGGAGGCTGGGTGGAAAACTCTTAGCGTTTGAAATGAATTTGTTGGATGCCCCCATCTTGTCTTAAATAACCACCTTAACTTATGTAGAGTAATGGCTCGTGTGTATATAGAGTCACATCATATAATGGCCCTTTTGATTTAATGACCCTAAGTGTCAAAATTTACACTTTTCAAGAGATTTTACGTCTATTCTTTGATATTTTTCCCCAAATATCTTAGAAATACGTTGGATCATTAACTTTAGGGAAAATTAGGAAGATGCACTTCCTCCAAAACTTCAAAAAGAGGCAAGGGTGTCCCACGAGGGACACGTGTCTGAGACATTTATTGAAAGGGGACAAAAAAAATAAGGAAAAAGGTGAGGAAAAGAAAAAGCTATACATATGATACAATACTTCAAATGAAGAGACTCAATGGAAAGGTTTTAAGTGAATCTGTTTATCGGAATCTCCAAGGGGTCGCCTTCCATGGTCTCAAGTTTAAAAGTGTTGTGTTGCTTGCATGCGCTGATTTTGAAGGGTCTTGTCCATAAGGGGTCAAAATTTCCATGATTTCCAAGCTTGAAAACCCTTGCATCCCATTTCAAAACCATAGTACCAACTCAAAATTTTGATTCCAACATTTTTTGATCAAACTAGGTTTTCACCACCTGTTGGTGGCTGATCATGGCTTCATGAGTGGCCTCCCGCTTCTCTTGGAGCTCTACTAGCTTGGTGAGTCTTACTTGCATTGCCCCATTTTCCTCTATCTCAATTTGTTTTAATAGTTGTAATGCAGGGATTTCTAGGGTAATCGGCATCACAACACTTTTCCCATAAACTATCTCATATGGCGAGGCTTTTAGGATTTGTTTAGGTGTGATTTGATCAGCCCATAAGGTTGTTTTGATGTGTTCATGCCACAACCTCTTATGCTCATTTCCCATCCTTTTTATGAGCCTGATCAGATTTTTGTTAGTGGATTCTGCCAGACCATTTCCTTGTGGGTAATAATTGGAGGATGTTTTTAGATAGATCCCATGCCTTACAATGAAGTTAGATACTTTGGCCCCCAAAAAGGCCTTAGCATTATTTGATATAATAGTATGGGGGGTTCCGAAGTGGGTAGTGATATCTTGTAGGAGTTCCGGATCACATTCTTGGTGGCCTCTTTTAGTGGAACTACTTCCACCCATTGGGTGAAGTAATCAGTTGTGGTGAGGATCCATTTGTGCCTAATGCTCAAAGCTGGGTTGACCATACCAATGAAGTCTAGACCCCATTGTGCAAATGGTTCCTCAATTAGGATGGGGTTAAGAGGTAATTCCACGTTCCTCTCTCAAACCATGTATAAACTTGAAAAATCCTGCATCTATTTATTTCCACTTGACATTCGAGAAAAGCTTGGCCAAAAGTACCTGCTTGTAGGATTTTTATAGCTATGGTTTGGGTAGAAAAATGGCCTCTTGAGCTCCCATGGTGCAACTCATGTAAGATCCTTTCAGCTTCTTCATTCTCTAGGCACCTGAGCAGGATCCTGTTAAAGTTTCTTTTGAAAAGGAAATTGTCAATCATGGTGAACTTGGATCCCTATTGCCTATAGTACCTTCTCTTTTTGAGAGGGAGATGGCTTGGGTATTTCCATGTTTGCATGAAGCAGATCCTATCTGAGACCTAGCTATTAGAGTCATTTTCTTGGATATAGAGTATCTTCTCGGGCTTGTCATTAGTCGAGGCATGGGGTCTTGTGTAAGATATTGGCATAGGCCCCTTCCCTGTACTATCTTTGTAGGATTTATCTCAATGTCATATTCGAAGATCTTAGTGATCTAGTTAGCTCTTTTATCTGTTATCTCACCCTCTATTATATATTCCTTGACGCTAGAGTGTGCCACCATAACCTTGATTCTACTATGAGTGACAAGGTGCCTAAATTTCTTCAGACCCTTGACTATAGCGTAATCTTTTCTTTCTACAAAGTTATACTTGGTTTCATAGTCATGGAGAGTTTTTGAAAATAAGGTGACTAGATGTTCCTCTCCTTGAGACTCTCCTTTCTGTGTCAACACGGATGTTATGCTATGCTCACTCCCATATACATACATGATGAAATACTTTGAGAATTTAGGGTTGTGTAGTACCGAGGTGTATGTGATAGCCCCTTTAATTACCTCAAAGGATTGATGGCCTTAAATGGTCCATTTAAAGTTAATTTCCTTATTGAACATTAGCGTGATCAGGTGGATTGTCGAAAAATTCTGAAATGAACTTTGCTGCTAAAATTGATCTTTCCTAAGAAAGATTGGACCACTTTCTTATTGACTGGTAAGGGTAGTCCCAGGATGGCTTCAACTCTTTCTGAATCAATAAATATTCCTTCCTTTGAAACAATGTGTCCCAGGAGTTTTCCTTAGGGTACTCCAAAAACACATTTCCTTGGGTTCAGGGAGATCCCAAATTCTTGGCACTTCTTAAATACGACTTCCAAGGCATCAAAATGATCCTCTACCATCTTGGTAAATACTATGAGATCATCTAGGTATATAAGAATTACCTTATTGATCAACACTCCAAACGTAATGTCCATGGCTCTTTGAAAGGTAGCTCTAGTGTTTGTGAGTCCAAATGGCATTTTTGCATATGTGAAGGTTCCCCACTTTTTGTGAAAGTGGTCTTATGTTGGTCTCCTTCCACGAGCCATATCTAGTTATAGCTCTGAAAAAAAATCCAGTAGAGAGAATCTCTCTGAGCCTGCAACTATTTTTAATATTTGCTCCATGGAGGGTAAGGGATAGTGATCCTTAAGGGACACTCTATTTAGGTCTCTGAAATCTACACAGAGCCAAATTTCACCATTTTTCTTCCTTACCGGAACTAGGTTAGAAACCCATGTTGTGTGCTTGATAGGGAAGATTATTTTGGCCTCTAGGAGCTTTCTAAGTTCCTCGTCCATGAGGGATTCTATCTTTGGGTTCACGGGTCACTGCTTCTGGCATACGAGCTTAGTTCCTTCTTTGAGGTCAATGGTGTGTTGGATGATATCCTTGTTGTAGCCGTGTATGTCATTGTATGTCCAAGCCATCACTTTGTCATACTTATGACATAAAGCCACAAGTATTTCCCTTTCCCTTTGGGTGACTAATCTCCCAATTTTTAGCTTCCTCCCATTAGTCACTTCTAGCTCGACATAATCCTCCTTAACTGTTGCGAACCTCCTTTGATCTAAATTAGCATCGTTAGAATAAAAAGGCTCTCTAGTGTTATTAACCCTTTTGGAAGTTTGTTCATCTTCAACTGAATAATCTGATCTCCATAAGCTTCTTCAATTTTGGGTTGGAGTTGGTTTGCAAACTAGTTGGATTATTAGAGGAAGTGTATAATCATCGGTCATTGTTAAAAACCTACCAATGATCGATGTTATTGGGTATAGACAGCGTATGATCAATTTTATTGTACTTTCATTCACTATCAAGTCTTGGATCAGATTGAATTGTGACCCAATTAAAGCCATCCTATCAGCCTCCATATTTTGGTCTCAAGGAATAACCTTGATATTAAAGGCTTTGAAATATTTGATGAGATCCCAACCCTAGTGTCGATAGGACCTCATTCTTGGATTCTTTATGGCGGCGGTTTTCCTTACTTGTGTCACCACCAACTCGAGTTGTGAAAGACTCTCAACTATTTGATGCCCTCCTTTTATGTCATGGCCAAGCCATGTACTAAGGCTTCATACTCTACTTCATTGCTAGTGTAGGCGAACTAGAAGAGAAACTCCTGAAGTATCTTCTTTCGCTTGGGGATGATAAGCATATCCTAGCTCTTGAGCCATTTTTTCTTCTAGCTCCATCAAAATACAGGGTCCATATCTGAGAATCCCTAATGGGAATCCCTTATCTTATATCCTCTTCTTTTACCACCTTTGGAATCATGGAGTCTTTGTCGAAGATGACATAAGTGCCCAAACCAGTTGAATCAAATTTCTGAAGGGATCTTTGAGGGGGAGGTTGGATAAATAACTACCACTTTGAAGGTTACCATCCTCTATATATGATTCCTCTTCTTGGGTGATCATGGTATGGGAAGCCTCAAAGCCTGAGTCCAGCTAGTCCGTTATATGTTCCTTGGCGAGTAGTTATAATTGTTTTTGGTTTAATATGGCAACCTACAAATTAGTATAATAAACTGAAATATACAATTACATCCAAAATTCTGAAAAGATTAAATGGAAGGAAAAAATTTGTTTGTTTTTCGAGCCCCTGGTGGCCTATGGAGCTCAATACTATTCTCTAAGAAAAAGACCATAAAAATGGCTCAAAATATTTTTTTAGATAGCCCTTGTTTGGAAAAAAATGCTCCAAATAAAAAAATAAGCTTAATGAGAGGATGTTTTTCTTTTCCTATTTTAGGGTTTTCTCTGCTATTTTTAGTAGCTTGTTTAGTTGAGGCTAAGCGGTTAAGGGTACCTCTAACTTTGGTGGTCCCGATACAATAGCTGATATATCCCATATGATTTTAAAAAAATGTGTTGGGGGTGGGGGTCGAACCCCAAACCTCCCACACCTAGTACCTTTCCACTAACCACTTCGACGTTGTAAGCACTTGTGTAATGAAATGAAGCAATTTTTATTTGAATTAAAAAAGGATGGACTAACTTCTCAATAGTGATGTGGCCTTGATTGAGCTCTACGTGGCTCTAGTGGTTTATGGCTTCCATTGGAAGTAGTTTTGAGCTCTTCGCCTTTGTATTTTTGTTATTCGTTGTAGATTTGATATCTCCTCCATTGCGAATTGGTTTGTGTTCACTATTTTTTTGTTTTTATTCTGGTTTGATTGATCTGTTGTTTATTATTCATAGAGGCCACTTGGGATTTTTTTTCCTTTTTCATTTTCTTGGTTGGATAGATGCCTATTGGATTATTTTGTGCAGGTCAAAGCGGGTGCTCGATCTATGGCCTTAGTAATGACATGATGATGGATTCTCCAATACGCCTAGCTCACCCGATCCACATCGAGGGCTCATTCTAGAGCTCATCCTGGGTGGAAAATAATGCAACTTCATCATTTTTTGATTTGGGTTATAGGATTATTTGTGTAGGTCGATTGCTCAATGTCTATTGTGTTGGCGAGTGGCTCGACTTTGGCATGGAGGCTATGCTTGGTAGGAGCTCGGCACTGCTCCAAAACTAACTCAACCACCTTGATGGTGTGGATAAAACACAACTAAGTCGGTTGCCAATGTAAATTCAACTTGGTTCAAATATGATATGCTGCAAAGCATGCACGATGGGAGGACTTTGTCTACAATGTAGAACAACTCTGTTTGCTTGATCCTTCTCCAAGATTCCTACAATGAAACAACTTGTATGGTTTAGCTTAGTAGGAGCTCTTTAAACAACTATCCTTTGTAATGAGAAAGTCAGCTCTGTGGAGAGCTTGATCCCTCCAAATGTAGCAGACCTCTAAAAAATTGGTAATATAGATAATATTATCTATAACTAAGAAATTTAGAGACAAAACCCCTGATGGGGAAAAATATATATTTTTTAATTTTCCATTCTTGTAGAAAATTTTTCAATTTGCAGGGGCACCGGTCAAAAACATTTGTGTTATAAACACTTGGAATGAATAGGAGGTTATGGTGAGGTAAGGATGGGGTTAGGAAGTTGCAGGAGGCTACACAGGCCCTTAATTTCTGAAAATTCTTCTTCGATCTCCTCTATCTCCTCTTCTCTCTCTTTCCACACCTTCTTTGCTCACGAGTCCGAGATCAACTTTCTCTGGTACTAAATGTAAAATGATGAACATGTACAAAATCCTGGTAATTGTATTGATGTTCAATTAAATAAAACTTATAATTAAGTGCTACAATTCTTATAGGAATTGTACAACTAGAAATAAAACAAACATAATGTTTCAAGAATGCAACAATATACAAACATGTGCACATATATATGAAAATATATGGTTTAAAATAATATAACCATATAACAAATACAATAGAGACAAAATACTTGTATGGGAATACTATTCCCAATTATAAACAATAAATGGTTAATAACAACTTACCACTAATTAATAATTAACCAAGGTAAATGCATTAGTAACTTAGGTAAACTAAGTTTTACCTAACACGTGGTGGAGGTGTTGAGAGAGTATGATTTAGAGGAGACAAAGACCTTTGAATATTTCTACCTCTTCTGTTCCTCGGTGGAGATAACTGTAGATATTCAAATGCACCTTCTTCTCTTGTTATATATCTTGTTTGTATCCATCTTGGAAACTAGATAGGAAAAAACTTAGTACTATTGATATCAATAGATTTTCAACGATAGAGTCTTCAGATGTGTAGATGTTCATCCCACTAGGCATGCCAAGAAAACTATTGATGATTATCTTAGAGGATGAACCATCAATATCATGGGATACCTTAGGGATGTGGGACATGCCCCCTAATATAACCTCCAAGTTTTATAGAAGTTGTCTCTTCTAAGTTGGTGCGAGGTAAGGGTTAGAAGAAAAAATAAACAAAAGTGCAAAACTAACTAAGGTGATACACCGAAACTTATTTTAAAAAGACACAGAGATAGATTCTAAAATAACTATTAGAATAGTCGAAGAGCATTTAGCATGGTCTACTATTTTTAGAAGTATATTGAATTATCAAAGGTGAGAAGGTGTAAAACATAATAATATGTAGATGATAGATGCATATAGAAAACCCAAGGGCATATAACATGATAGATATTCAACATTTATCTAAAAACTACAAGAAATAATGGATGAAGGACACAGAGACTATTGAGAGATAAAATGCACAGAACAAGAGCCCTTTATTCATAGAGAAAATAATACATAAGGCCGATATGACACAAATTACAACTTTCTTCTACAATAGAGCCTTGCTAAGGCTAGAAAACACAATAACTAAGCCTAAAATCTCTTTCACAGTTCTGATGTTTTTTTATTTTCTATTTTCCCCCTCCTTTGGTTTCTAGATCAAAACATTCCTTTATAGACCCCCTTGGCTCTCGCTTCAATGTCTAGAATCAGATCTTCCACCACCAACATTCAATTTTCCTACAAAATCTTTCATTTTTTGGGAAAGATCTCAACTACATGTCTATGATATTTATGATCACCTTTAATTCATCCAACTCCCAAGCCTTACACTCCTTTGGTTGGTGATGATTCTTCCTTGCCACGTGGAGGTCGTGCATTTAGTCTGAGGGCCTTTCCTGGGGATTTTTCTTCAAACTTGTGCCTAGGTGACGCGTGGACGATCTTGAACAATTTTGAGAATGTTCCTTTTCTCTCTTTATTTGAAATTGCGCTCGGGTGACACATGGAGACCCTATGTATTTTTATTGTATCTTTGAATTTTTAATCCACCTGGTAACTTTATCATGCCTGAGACATGTGGGTAGTGCGGCGCAAGTTTTAGAACATTCATTTCTCTAGCATTATGCCCCGAGTGCGCCAAAGGGACACATGGATATCTTCCGCATTTAGCTCCATACTTAGCCAAATTTGGGCTCAAACAAACAAAACAAAAATAACTAGGGCTGGGGTGACAAAAGACAATGGCCGGTAAAAGAGCCTTACACAAAAAAATCTCACAAAGAACCTTATAAGAATCCACTGTAAACATTACCATACAACCATCACTACCTAGGTGACCTGCTGATATTAATTTCTGCCTCAAATTAGGGACATGCCCATCATTCTTAAGTAGCCATGTGTTCCCATTCTACATTTTCACCTAAACATAACCTTTCCCTACTATGCTACATGGTTCATCATCAACAAGATATACATGTCCAAAATCATCTTGAATGAACTCGGTAAAGTAATGTCTATGTGGGGTGACATGAAAAGAGGCCCCTGGATCTAACACTTAAGACTCAACAATATTATCTCGAGAAATAATTAAGGCATCCCGAAAAACATCACCCGATTCCACATTTACCTCTTTAGTTTTCACCTTCTTGTTCTTCTTATCCCAAAGAACCCAAGAATCTTTCTTAGCATGACCAACCTTCCCACAGTGCTAACATTCCAAATTGCTCTTAGAATTTGACCTTCTGTGATCATTCACTTCCCACGATTACCTTTCCCTCTATTATTTTTTTCCCCTCTTCTCTCCACCATCAAAGCATTTCCAAAATTAGAAGAATCCTTAGATATTTTTCTTCACATTTCCTCACTCAGGATCACACCTATCACATATTTAAAATTCATCTTTGAATTATTAGAGACCAAATTACTTACACCCATAACCAAGTTTTCCTAGCTATCAAGGAGCAAAAAATAAACAAAGCCCTGACCTCATCATCGAAGTCAATTTTCATCAAGTTTAACATACTCACAACCTTATTAAATTCATTTAAATGATTAGTAAGAAAACCATTCTCGGACATCTTCATATTAAATAAATTTTTCATCAAAAATATTTTATCTTAGAAAGAGGGTTTTTCATATATCTTCCCCAATGTAGTCATGAGACTTTTCGTGGTATTCTCTTACGATATGTTGAAAGCAACCGAATATACAATAAATAAACAAATTACTCCAGCACCTTTCTATCTAGCAACTCCCAATCCTCATCGACATGGTGTAGATTTCTTTTCTTTTCCAGCCAAAAGGAACATGAAGGTCCTTTTGATACAAGTAATTCTCCATATGCATCTTCCAAAACCAAATTTCTACTCATTAAACTTCTCAACCCTTGATATGCCATCATCTTCCATAGCTCCCACTCAAGCTAAAATTTCCTTGCGATTTTCCAAATTAGTAAAAAAACCCTCCAAAGCTACGATACCATTTGTTAGGAATTAGAGAATAAATATGGGGAAATAATTCTTGAAATGATAGTTGTAGGAAACTATTTCGCAGATGTGTACTTGTAAAAATATAATAGCATAAATATACAATGCACAAAAGAAGACAAGACAAGATTTAATGTGGTTCACCCAATGTGGGCTACATCCACCAAGAACTTGCTTAGATTTTATTATCATAGTCTTCTCTTAGTTATAATTGCATAACAATCACTCATGAACTCACAACAGAATTCCCAAAGATGTTAAACCACATCTAAGACTCCTAGATATTTTTTATCACTCAAGATATATTAGGATGCCTCTAATACCTCTATTTATAATATTATAATACTTCTAAGAATTTTGTATAACTGACCCTAGAAAAATTCGTGACATAAACAAGTCGTGACCTTTCAAATTCTCACGGATGAAAATCCATCATTGTGAAAACATCTAAATAATCATGCTAGTTAATAGCAAATACGTAACAATTTCATAGCAAGAAAACAAAAATTACTACAAAATTCTCATGAAGTCTCCAAAATTAACCATTCGAACTCCCACACTTCAATGCTAATTCTAGAAGACCAAAAACTAGGCTCCACACCCCAATAGAATATTCTTGCTAAAAAATATCCACCAAATTCTCAAAGGTTGGTATTTATAATATGAAATTCAAAGTGGTCAAAAGATAATGTAAGAGGTTCATATTGTTGTCATGATGATAGGGAAAATGATTCATATGTCACTTCCTTTCATAATACTTAGAGTGGTGCTCTCAATGTTAAATCATTTCGTAAAAGGATTCAATTTTATCACCAATTTTCAATTTGAAATAATGTAGCTAACTCTAGAGGTATAGAATGGTATTTCTATTTTATCCTCATAGATAATACTCATTTCATCCCATTCTTATTTGGTTTTAGTGGCATCCCAAATGTGTGGTTTCTCCACATATGAGACTACAAAAAGATTAACAAATTATCCTTCGATTGGATTTTTCATTCTACCTTTGACCATTAGCATCATTATCTAGTCAAATGATATTTTTTTAAACCATATTCCATATGTCTAGGAATTCCAAATGAATTTTGATTTCATTCTTCCATGAAATTTAGTTGTCTCATCTCAGTAGTTGGGAATTTAGAATATTTATTTTGGAGCATTCATAGCCATAATTGAGTCTTCGAGTGAAGAAGTGGTATTTATTTCTACAAATTAGAACAATGCTCCACAATGTAAAAAAACAACTACCCCCATGAATTTTTTTTTTTGCATTTAAATTATTTTTTGAGTGCTTTGGCATCTTGTAATTACCCCTTATAAATGAGAAAAACTTACAATTATTTTTGTTTTGTCTAAAATGAAGGAACAAACCGAGTGAAAAGGGGTTTATGGACTCTTGTTGTTTTACACTGTGTTATTATAGCTAGGCTTCTATTTGTAAAGAGTGGGTAATTAAGATCAGTTTTTGTAGGGTTTGAGCATGATATTAATAATGCATATTGTGAGGTTGTATATTTGACATGTGAGTCACATGGGAGATTCATAGAGGCTTAACAAGCCAACGTAGGGAGACATGGAGGGTAGTTCCAAGAAGAGTATTATGAGGAGATCATATATGATCCAAACCATATAAACAAAGATTCATTTCAAAACACTTATTAATAAAACACAAAGAGTTGACCCACTACTCGGTTTGGTGGAATATAACTCATTCATATGAAACATGATAACAATACCTCCAAATTTGGGGTCTTTCTAGTTATAATTATCTCTAAATGGGGTCTCTAAATTAGAGTTAATTTTTTCTATCTCAATTTTTGAATCAAAATATATTATTTTTCTAAGTTGAAACTTGTAACCATAAAGATGAATGGAAGAACAATTAAAATTTTAACAAATAGATAGAAGTTACCAAATTTTTGCATCAAAATAAGGGGTGTGAAATCAAGGACATGGGTTCTAAATATAGATCCTCCTTTCTCAACCTTCTCTAATTAACCTCAATGACACCTTTGAAAATTATGTCGAGACACCTATAGGTTAAGATTGCATGTGATGATACAAAATGTTATCTTAATTTTACCCTCGACAGAATAGATCAAACAGACCCCGCATGAGAGAAAATCGAAGGGTCGGTTCAGTCATGCGATCTCACATTCAAATCCAATAGTCAAGGGGGAAGGTGGGCTCTACAATGGAGGAGCAGGGTTGGTGAAGGATCAAACAACATCAAAGGAGGCCAGAGGATCTCAGAAGGAAAATGGGGAAAGGCTCAAAGTTTTCGAAGTCACATTAGATTCGTAGAGCGGGCCCAAATCAGTTAATGAAAGAAAGGACCGGTGGAAGGCGCCACATGTCTCAATGACACACCTTCAAGGGTTGAAGCCAAGGGCAGTTCCCCAAACAAGCACAAAGCTTCCACATGTCCCAAAACTTGATGAGGCAGTGTTCACTCAAGGCCCTGAATCAACTAAGTATAAGAGTGTTGGCGGAAGCCTCCACGTGTCTCATCGGTGCAACACTAAGGCTGGGTCTAAAAAGTGGGTTCCCAAATGAGCGTAGGCTTGCCACATGGTCCAATTCAAAAAGGGAATAGAGTGGGCACAAATTGGCTAAGTATAAGAGTTTCAGTGGAAGGCACCATGTGTCCCAATGACCCACCTTCAAGGGTCGAAGCCAAAGGTGGAGACTCAAACAAGTGCCAAGCCTCCACGTGTCCCATGTCTGAAAAGGAGACAAAGTCGGAAGTTGAAAAGTCTCAAGCAAACTGCGCACCACGTGTCTCATCAATGCACAAATTCAAAGGTGCATCCTAGAGCAGAGACTCAAACATGTGCCAGCCCACCACTTAGTTAGGGACTGAGAAAGGCAGCAAGCCCAAATTGGCTAAGTATAAAAGAAACAGAGCTAAGCTGTGGAAGGAGCCACGTGTCTCATCGGTGTAACTTCAAAGGCGCGGCCCAAAGTAGAGACTCAAATGAGTGTGAGGCTTCCACATGTCCCAAGTCTAAAATGGGGCAAAGATGACCATTGAATTGGATAAGGAAAGAAGAGACAATGGAGGCCTCCACATGTCCATTTGGCACATCTTCAAAGGTCGACCCAACGCCGCTTCTAAATGGCCCACAAAGGGACACATGGCCATGTTTCAAGTGAAAGTGGTAAGGCAAGGTTGTTGGAGGTAGTTTGAATTTTTTGGATTTTGTTTCGAAAAGGCCTAAAGTATAAAAGTAAGCTAAACCTCCACCGACTCCCGAGAGAAACCACATGTATGACCTAAATTACATGTGGGAAGGCGGGCCTTGGAAGGAGTTTTTGCCAAAAGCAGGTCGGTGGGCCGGAGATGACTTTTGGGAAAAAGTGAATTAAATGATTTCAGGGTTATGGGGCATTTTTACACTTTTGTAATTTTTTTGCAAAAGGCGCAAAGTGAATTTTAGGCCCATGGACCCGTTTTGCAAAACTGGTTTTTCGCCATTTTTGTACGGATCCGATTCAAGTATTCAAATGGGCATATCTTTTGATCTAGTGCTTGAAATTCAACAAATTTGGTACCATTGGAAAGGTCTCAACCTCGTCTATGCCATGGAAGCCTGAAACTTTAATTTTGACAAGGTTAGGTGGGTAAAAATAGGAAAACATCTTTCATGCCATTAATGTATGATCCAATTGCTTCAACAACTAGATCAGATTTGATTTTATCCACCGTTCTTCCTTCTTCAACACGCTAAACAGACATGGAGATGCATAATTAATAGATTATAGGAGGATTTGTAGGGGCATTGATGGCTGGTAGTTGAGCTTCCAAATTAGATTTCTCACCTCTTTTCTTCTCCTCTCTTCGCTTCATCTATAAAGGTAAGAGCTTGGCTCATTGTAAAGGGTTGGAAATTTTGGTTTTGTGCCCTCCTTCTTCTCTGGTCTATAGATGATGTGGAGTTCAAACCTTCTATTAATACTGTAATGCAATTTTTTCACCTTTTGGCCATTGTAATGCTCTGTATCAATTTGTGAAGCAATAATACACATCTGTGGATGATTTTAACCCTCTCTTATGTTCATTTCCTTTATCTAATCTTTCATTACAATATTGGTTATCTGTGCATGGTGGTTGTATTACATTTTAATTGTCTGTGTTTGATAGAAAAACCGGTGTTTAGCATTTCTTTAATGCATCACCACTGTTATTTTAGGTTTAGTTACTTGAATTTTATTAATCTGTCTCCTTGGAAAGTTAGAATAGATTTTAGAATAGATCCTCTACAAATTTTATGTGTGCACCTGAATAGAGGAATAGGAACCAACCTTCATCCGGAGAGCTCTCTTGATTTCAAAGTCCCACACTTTGAGAGATGCTCCATGTTATGCAATCACACTGAGAGTCTCAACCCATCAAGTTGCAGACATTCAAGGGTGCTTTGTGATTTTGCACTAACAACTTTGGCACACCCGGTGAGACCAAGAGGTCTCCATTTTTATTACATCAAGATTGATGTGCACTTGTTGTAGTTTTCATCTTGTAAGGAGATTTTAAATTACACATCTAGCAACTCCAAAAGAGATAGAGTCCACTTGGTTTCAGCAGCCTAGGCTTGGTAGATTCATGAGAAGAATTCAAACTAGATCAAGAACTAGAGAATAAGGATTATTTGTCTATTTGCACTTGTCCCCAGACAAAGGGAAAAGGGGAAGAAGAGCTCAAAGGTCTCCATCTCCACCAAATAGAACTTTTTCAACACCTCCCCCTGGTAGGCCTTTCATTCAATCAACAAGGGTTCTTAGGCCAATCATAATGGCACATCCACAACCCAATCCCTATGTCAATTTCACTAGTAGCAGCCCACTTGCTCTCAATGCACAAAACCTAGTTCCAGTTGCAACATTGAAGAATATCCCATATTTCACTGGAGAAAACCAAAAAAATCCAATTGATCATATTCAAGACATTGCAAATGTCTGTGCCATTCATGAAATCATTGAGATGGACATTGCAGTCAAATTATTAGCCTCTTAATTTAAGGGAAAATCTTTGT
Source organism: Taxus wallichiana var. yunnanensis (assembly GCA_018340775.1). Lineage (NCBI taxonomy): Eukaryota > Viridiplantae > Streptophyta > Pinopsida > Cupressales > Taxaceae > Taxus > Taxus wallichiana. Next base: position 79,287,917 of record CM031236.1, on the reverse strand, counting down.
AATGGTTCAGAAGTCTAACAACAGCTCTATCCAAAATTGGGATCATCTGTACATAGCTCTTCACAATAAATTTGGAGAAAAGGGGGATAACCTATCTTTATTGGAACAACTGAAAACAATCAAGAGGGCTCTTAATGAAAAATTGAATGATTTCAACTTCATATTCCAGAGGACATGGGATAGGATTCCATTGGCCGTGAGACCAATAGATCAAGGTGCTTTCCTATAATTTCTTAAAGCTTTAAATTCTGATATTTCTATATTGATTCAATTCATGGGAGGTGTAACCTTACCTGCAACCTATAACATTTCCATTAGAGATGAAAATTGTTTAATTTAGGCTAGTAAGCTTGCACCTAAGACACCTATGCCTCTCTATCTAGAATTAGGGAATCCAAGCACTAGTCAAACACCCACGTTAGCTCCTATTCCTAATCCAAGAAATAAGAATTCAACTGAAGCTTCTACTTCATCTTCCACTACCTCCAATGAGCTCCAAGAAGTCATGAAGCAACTACATAATTTCGGTAATGAGTTGGTGACACTTAAGAGGAAGCAAGCTCAAAATTTTAGACCTCCATATCAACCTAAAACTCAACCCAATAGACCCCCATATCATCCTAACAGGCCACCTATTCAAGCTACAAATCAAAACCAATTAAACTCTCTTGACAATAGACCATTCCAACCTTACAATCCTAATGTTGCATCAACATCTAGAGCCTTAGTACTAGTGTAAAATAACATGGCTCAGAATATGACTGGTGTTTCCCATGCAATCAACCTCACAACCTGTCATTGTGTTTCAATGGTGCTTTGAAACAAGCCCTTATGGTGACAAAAATTGGTGTGGAACAAGAGACAAGCCAAGAAGGAAGTCAACAGTAGGTAGTATCTCAACAAGAAGAACCTCCAAATGAGACAACACTTTTCAATTGGTAGGCTGAAGATTTTTGTGGTATAAATCAAACCCCTTCTCCAAGTATAGAAGCCAATACATGGTCCAAGAAAAGGAATATTAGAGAAGGACAATCATCAAATTCAAGTAATCCACAACCCTCCATCACTCCACAAGGTGTTATCAATCAAAGTGCAGCTCCCAATGTGCAAGTTCAACCCAAGCCACCTTCTAGACCAGCTCAAGTGCCAGTTATAACAATCCCATGTGTAAGAGAAGAGTATGCAAGGCAAAGGGAAACAGAGAGATAACTCATCTCCATTCAACATCATTGAGCAAATGTAAGCATCTCAATGTGGGAGTCATTGGCTATCCCAGGACAAAGAGACCTATTGCAAGCTGCTATGGAAAATTGGTCAACATCAAATCAGTCACCCAATCAGCAAGAGAAAGTGCTTACCAATGTAGCTCAGCCTGAAGGAAATCATGGAGGACAAAAAGGTAAAAATTTGAAGCCCCCACCATTCTATATCTCATTGATCATTGGAGATAAATTGGTGCATAATTACATGATTGATTCTGGAGTAAGAAGATCTATAATACCAAAACAAATAGCTAACCAGCTAGGTCTTTAATATGAAATCATTTCCAAAGGTGTGGTGTAATTGGATGGGACATCAGTAACAAAAATTGGAGTAATCAAAGATTTGAGCCTCACATTGCATGCATGTCCCAATGTGACCATCTTGCAAGATGTATCAGTCATAGACTTGCCACCACTCTTTGCCTTGTGCTTGTCAAGAGACTTCACTGCCAAAATTGGAGGCTATTTGTCTACTGATTGGTCACACATGTTGTTTAGAACAAGGTATGGAGCTAAGGCTACAATAAGATTTGAGCCTATTACAAACTTCCATATTGAGCCTCATACATTGAGTCCAATCAATGTAAATTGTTCAACCTTTGATCAAGAGGATCTTCCAAGCACTTATGAAGTAGATACCAAAGTTGAATGCATACCAGACTTGACTCTTGATGAATGGGAAAATAAAATACATGCTTTTGACCCTTACAAAGAAATGGAGGAATCTGAGCTAGGAGTCTATTGCTTGCATGAAAAGAATCATCCTCTCCTAGCATCACTAAGCTAGACCACAAGGATGATAATGAGGTATGGAAGTTATTCTTTGATGGCTCAAGAAGTAGACAAGGTGTAGGAGGAGGAGCTATGCTTATTTCACCTCAAGGTATGAAATACTACTTAGCTTTCTTTCTAGTTTTCTTGCTCAAATAACACGGCTGAGCATGAAGCCTTAATCCATGGACTGCATTGGGCAAGAGAGAGAGGGATTAAAAACTTACAAGTATTTGGTGATAGTGAGATAATTGTGAACCAAGTCAGAGGAAAACATGCTGCAAAGAATGACCTACTCAGGAGCTATATAAACCGGGTATGGGACCTCATTAAGGACTTTGAAGCTTTCAACATTGTGTCCATACCCAGGAAAAAAAATGATGAAGTAGATAGACTAGAAGAAATTGGGGCAGGGTTTGATATTATGGATAGTATAAAAAATTGATAAGTCTTAGCCCCATATCAAGGTGGTTGTAAGACCAGCTTTCCAAATAATAACACAAGTTGGCAAGTCTTTGAGAAGTATAAGAAAATTGTCATTTTTTACAAGAAGAAACTGAGTTATCTGCTATAAACCAAGACAAGTTGGAACAATGGTATGGTGACCAAGTAGTGCAGCTGAGAACCAACAAATTACCAAAGGGCCTTGTAACCTTGGAGTCAATATTCAACCCAAATGATCAATTCTAGAAGGAGAAAGAAAATATTCAGGTAAAGGGTGAAGATTCAGAGCCCATTTCCATAGATGAAGGCAAAACGTTGCGAATTGGCAAGGTAAGTACCCAACAAGAAAAATATGAGTTCATTCAACTTTTCAAGAATTCCTAGATGTCTTTTCTTGGACTTACAAGGATTTAAGAGGTTTCAACCCAAGGTTGGCACAACACACTATCGAGCTGGATCTAGGATCTAAGCCTTTCAAATATAAGCAAAGGCTAGTAAACCCTCACATTGAACCTCTCATGAGAAAAGAGTTGAACAAGCTAATTAAGGCCAACATCATCTTCCCTATCAAGCATTCAAGTTGGGTTGCAAACTTGGTGCCTGTGAGGAAAAGAAATGGAGAAATCAGATTATGTGTAGATTTCCATGATCTAAATAGAGCATCACTCAAAGATCACTACCCACTTCCATCGATGGAGAAAATATTGCAGGTTGTAGCTGGCTCTGAGAGGTTTTCATTGCTAGATGGATACTCAGGATATAATCAGATAATGGTGAAAGAGGAAGATCAGTTCAAGACAACCTTCACCACCAAATGGGGTACATATGCTTATAAGAAGATGCCATTTGGAATATCAAATTGAGCAACATTTCAACGAGCTATGGACATGGCATTCAAAGGCTTAATTAAAAAGATGGTTTTGGTGTATCTAGATGATATCACCATATTCTCAAAGAATGTTGCAGACCATCTCTTCCACCTCGGAAGGTATTTCAGAGGTGTAGAAGGTTCAGAGTGTCATTGAATCCAAAGAAGTGTGTATTCTTGGCACATGAGGGAAAATTGTTGGGCCACATTGTCTCAAGAGAAGGGTTAACAATTGATCTTGAAAGAGTTGAAGCCATCCAAAAACTTCCATTTCCACAACACAAGAAGTATCTCCAAAGATTCTTGGGAAGAATAAACTTTGTTCATAGATTTATGCCTGATTTTTCCACTCTTTTAAAGCCTTTAACAATGATGTTGAAGAAGAGTCTTGCATTTAAATGGAAAACAAAAGGAAAAGAGAGTTTTGAGGCCATCAAGCTTGCAATATCACAGGCCCCAACTCTTATTAACCTAGAATTTTCAAAGGAATTCATGTTGTATGATTTTAGAGGGTCAGACACAATCTCAACTATCTTGGTTCAACCTAACAAGGAAGGTTTAGAACAGCCCATAGCCTTCTTCATTAGATCTTGGAAGATTACGAAAGTAAAGTATTCTTTCATTGAAAAGCATGTCCTTGCTGTCATTAGGAGTTTGAATAAGTTCAGACACTTGGTCTTGAACAACAAGATTCAACTGCTAGTGTCTCATGCTGGTGTTAAGTATTTTCTCCTAAACAAGGACTTAAATGAGAAGAGAGAAGGTTGGATCACTCGTGTAATGGAGTATGATATTGAAATCAAAGTGACCAAGCTAGTTCGTGGAAAGGGTCTGTGTGAACAACTTACTTCCAAGAAATAAACTGAGTCAATGGATGAAGAAGAGGTTGTCTTTCTACTGCAAAATGATCAAGAGTAACCAACTAATGATGCACCCATTCCATGTTGGACTCAATCCTTGGTGCATTATCTCCAAACAGGTTTATGCCCTCTAGAATGGAATAAAGAAAAGAGGAGATACTTCAGATTACAAGCCATCCCATATGTGCTTATTGGTGGTGTCTTGTTCAAGAAGGACATCAATAGTGTTCTATTGAGGTGCATTGGGACAGGCCAAATTGAGAGGGTGTTGCATGAGTTCCATGATGGAGAAGCTGGAGGCCACTTTTCTCCATGGGTAACAATGCTCAAAATTATGAGGGCTGGTTACTATTGGCCTATGATGTTTAGGGATTGCTACTCATGGATCAAGAAATGTAAGAAGTGCGCATTCTTCATAGGGAAGGAAAAGTTAACATCCCTGCCTCTTCGTCCAATTTCAGTGAATCAGCCATTCATGCAATGGGGATTAGACTTCATTGGAGTGATTAACCCAAATTCAAGTCAAGGCCACAAGTGGATACTTACAACAATTGACTATTTCACCAAGTGGACTAAAGCGGTGGCACTTAAGGAGGAAAATGAATCCAATATATTGGATTTCTATGAAGGAATAGTCACTAGATTTGGAGTCCCTACCACTATAATATTAGATAATGGTTTGGAATTCCTTGGTACAAGGATCACTGAATGAGTTGTCAAGAATGGTGTATACCTTAGCATTTCATCAAACTATTACCCTCAAGGTAATGGCCGGAAGAGTCTACAAATAAGAACCTACTAAGAATTATTAGGACTCTTGATGAAAATCAGAGAACTTGGCACACAAAGCTCAAATCAGCTCTATGGGCTGATAGGATCACATCCAAAAGGTCTATAGGTAGCTCCCCATACAAGCTTGTATACGGAAAAGAGGCAAGTATTTCCCATATCATTGGAGCTTCCCACTTTGGAGCTCATGAAACAGTTGGAACTAGCCGAGTTTGAACCTATGGAAATCAGGTATGCAGAGCTAATGGGAGTAGAAGAAGCAAGAGAACATGTAATGTAGATCATGGAGAAAGATCAAGCATTGATCAAGAAGAGATTTGATAAGAAAGAAAGAACAAGGACCTTTCAAGAGGGGGACTTAGTTCTAAAGTGGGATGCAGATCGGGAAAAACTAGGAAGGCATTCCAAGTTTGATGCCATTTGGAGTGGCCCCTACATGGTCACAGGATGTAAAAGTAGCAATGCCTTCCAGTTGGCTAAGTTGGATGGTGAAGAATTATAGATTCCAGTCAATGGGATCTACCTCAAACACTGCTACTAAAAGGAGAATTTCTCACCCTTGTAAATATTAGCCTAGGTTTTCAATTTCTCCAAGTGCGTATGCACATTGTCTTGTTATAGTTTAGGTTTCAATTTCCCTAAGTGTTGGTGCACATGCTCTATTACTTCTGTGTATGCTTGTATACAGTTCATCTCACTCATGGAAAAGACTTGTGGCCACAAGAAATTAAATCTATAGAGTATCCATATTGGAGTAGGTCTGGATGTTTTCATTACACTCCAATAGATTAGGTTTGCAGAAAATCAAATGAGGGAGAAGTTTCCAGGTTTCAGACAACTCTCTACTCTCACAAATCTTGAATCCAAGATTTTCTTGCAAAGATAAGAGTGCATGCAAGTGGAAGGCAATTCCAGACCAGTTTGAAATTACCAGGTAGACTCCATGCCCAATGGATACTTCCAAGGCTACTGGTCTCTTCATCTATCAAGGAAATGTCCACGTGAGTCACCAAATTGTTATCTAAATTTTGCCCCCGACAAAATTGATAAAACACGACCCCGCACGAGAGAAAATCAAAGGGTCATTTTAGTCATGTGGGCTCACACTCAAATCCAACAGTCAAGGGGGTAGGCGGGCTCTAGAATGGAGGAGTAAGGTCAACGAAGGATCTAATAATTTTAAAGGAGGCCAATGGATATCGGGAGGAAAATGAGGAAAGGCTCAAATTTTTCGAGACTTCACATACGACTCGAGTGGGACCAAATCAGTTAAGGAAAGAAAGGAGTGATGAAATGCGCCCAGTGTCTCAATGGTGCACCTTCAAGGGTCGAACCCAATGATGGTTCCCCAAACGAGAGCAAAGCTTCCACATGTCCCAGAACTTGATGAGGCAGTGTTCACTCGAGGCCCTGAATTAGCTAAGTATAAGAGTGTTGGCAGAGGCCTCCACATGTCTCATCAGCACAACACCAAGGCTAGGTCCAAAGAGTGGGTTCCCAAATGAGCGTAGGCTCACCACATGGTCCAAGTCAAAAAGGGGATAGAGTGGGCCCAAATCGGTTAAGTATAAGAGTGTTAGTAGAAGGTGCCATGTATCTCAATGGAGCACATTCAAGGGTCGAAGCCAAAGGTGAAGACTCAGAAAAGCACCAAGCCTCAATGTGTCCCGAGTGTCTAAAAAGGAGACAGATTCGACAGTTGAAAAGTCTCAGGCCAATGGACGGCACCACATGTCTCATCGGTGTAAATTCAAAGGTGCAGCCCAGAGCGGAGACTCAAACATGTACCAACCCACAACGTAGTTAGGGATTGAGAAAGGTAGCATGCTCAAATTGGCTAAGTATAAAAAAATAGAGCTAAGTTGTGGAAGTAGCCATTTTCTCATCATCGACGTAACTTCAAAGGCACGGCCCAAAGCAGAGACTCAAATGAGTGCGAGGTTTCCACGTGTCCCAAGTCTGAAATGGGGGCAAAAATGACCATTGAATCGACTAAGGAAAGAAGAGACAACGGAGGCCTCCACGTGTCCAATTGGTGCATCTTCAAAGGTTAGACCCAAATGCCGATTCTAATAGGCCCATAAAGGGACACGTGGCCATGTTTCAAGTCAAAGTGGGAAGGTGGGTCACTAGAGGTAGTTTGAATTTTTTTGGATTTTGTTTCAAAAGGCGTAAAGTATAAAAGTAAGCTGCACCTCCGCTGATGCCCAGAGAAGCCATGTGTTAGGCCTAAATTACATGTGGGAAGGCGGGCCTTGGAAGGATTTTTTTCCAAAAGTGAGTTGGCGGGGCCTCGAGAAGACTTTTTTCCTAAGTGGAATATGCGGGCCATGGCATAGAGATGACTTTTGGGAAAAAGTGAAGTGTGGGCTTACGGGATGTTATTTTCACTTTTTAATTTTTGTGCAAAAGGTACAAAGTGAATTTCGGGCCCGTGGACCCGTTTTGCAAAACTGGTTTTTTGCCATTTTTTTATGGATTCGATTCAAGTATTCAAATGGGCATATCTTTCGATCTAGTGCTCGAAATTAAACAAATTTGTTATCATTGGAAAGGTATCGACCCATCTTGCACCATGGAAGCACGAAACTTTAATTTTGATAAGGTTAGGTATATAAAAAATAGGAAAACGTCTTTCATACCATTAATATATGATCCAATTGCTTCAAAAACAGATCATTATTTATTTGATCCGTCGTTCTCCTTCTTCAACATGCCAAATAAACATGGAGAGGAAGACTTGACAAATTATGGGTGGATTTGCAGGGGCATTGATGGCTAGTAGCTGAGCTTCCAAATCAGATTTCCCGCCTCTTTTCTTCTCCTCTCTTCACTTCATCTATAAAGGTAAGAGCTTGGCTCATTGTAAAGGGTTGGACATTTTGGTTTTGCGCCCTCCCTTCTTCTCTAGTTTGTAGACAAATTCATGGAGTCTAAACCTTCTATTAAGACTGTAATGTAATTTTTTCTCCTTTTGGCCATTATAATGCTTTGTATCAATTTGTGAAGTAATAATACATGTCATGGATGATTTTAACCCTCTCTTGTGTTCATTTCCTTATCTGATCTTTCATTGCAATATTGGTTATCTGTGTATGGTGGTTGTATTACATTTTAATGGTATTTGTTTGATAGCAAAGCTTGTGCTTAGCATTCCTTTGGTGCATCACTTCTATTATTTTAGGCTTAATTTCTTGCATTTTCTTAACCCTATCTCCTCAGCAAGTTAGAAAAGATTTTAGAATAGATCCTTTACAAATTTTATGTGTGCACCTAAACAGAGGAATAGGAATCGACCTTCATCCAGAGAGATCTCTCGATTTCAAAGTCCCACACTTTGAGAGATGCTCCATGTTATGCAATCACACTGAGAGTCTCAACCCATTGAGTTGCAGACATTTAGGGGTGTTGTGATTTTACACTAAAAGAAACCAAAATTTCTAATCTTGTTCCTTGCAAGAAATTGAGAAGGGTGTAATTATTATAGATATTTTACAATAAAATACAAAAAAAATATCATACGGTTTAAAAAACCAACCAGCTCATTAAAAATAAGTTATGGGAATTACTCCTCCTAACATAATTCTAAAAACAATTATATCAATATAACAATAATAACAATATAACTTGTATGAGTAAAAATTAATCACAAATTACTATGGTGTAACTACTCCTAACACTTCAATTGAAACAAAATAGCAATGTAAATGTAGACACTCAAATTTGGAAAATTACTCATCAATAATGTTTGTTTTGATGATGCATCTTGCTAAGTTAAATACACTCTTTCTATTCCTTTTTAGAATATACCAAGATCTCTTGGCTAGCTTGTTTATCCTTACACATGTCGATATATTGTTGAATTATAAGAATTAAAATCATAAAATCCATGTTATAAGTTAACCTTACATGACACAAACCTCATTTATCATATTTTTATCCTGGTCAAGGCCATACATTTTGTTCAAGAATTGATATATGGTCTTAATCTAGTTATATGTTTTTACAAGAACATATCCTCCATCTTTGATTTTAAGTTCATGTTATCTAATGGGTCCTTTAATCCCTTTGGGTCATACTTTCTTTGTTAATTTACCTTCGAACCCTAAATAAGAACTTAAATAATACCTCATTTTCTCTCTTGGAAATCTAATGCCACTACATCAATACACTCACTTCTTACTCTACAAAAGGCACAAAAAGCTCCCTATATCACAAAATCTCATGTAAGTTCATTAGGAAAGCAATCACTACATGTATGAATATTTTTATTCGGTCAAAGAATCACCCTTTCTCATCTACAAGCACTAAAACATCTCATTATCCAAGTATTTTAACAAGATCCAAACTCAATTCAAGCATTGTCCAAAAAGCTTCTAAATCTAGTTACATTCATTCCGATATCAAATTCGTGGTGGATAATGACATGTAGTTTGAGGAATCTTTATAATAGTGCTAATGTTAGCTATACACAAGGGTGCCTAAAACCAACTAATGTTATTTTTAGGGTTTCACATCCATGGTTAGGGTTTGAGATATTATTTAGAATGTTTAGATGACTTCACAACATGATTGAAAAATAGGGTTTGATAGTGACATACATTTCTAGGTCGGTGAATCTCTCAGGACTTGAAATTTACATAGATAGAATCCAATTAGGTCGAATACCATATAACAAAGTCAAAAATATATAGAAATTCTTAGTAAAGTTGTATGATCCTTCCTCAGTTGCTTTCCATTCACAGGTTCCAAGAGTAAAGCATCATCAATCTCGGATATCCTAGTTCTAGTGGTCATAACACCTAAAACTTTCTAGATACATTTGCAAATAGGTAAATGCACTAATCCTCTTATTTTTTCATGTTCATATTTTATTTCATACATTAGTTGCAAGTATTAATGTATTATTCTCGTATTAAATAATTAATGCTGGAATTTAATTAATTTTAATAACTTCTTTTAGCTCTCATTACATCATCTTGTGTACTTAATTCACTAATACAGATTTAATATAATCTAATAAGGTTGTAAAATTGTTAGTAAACTCGACTCATGATTTGATCTTTATATCCACCCTAGGGATCTCTTGTGATCTTCCTATTCACTTTTGGTGATGTATTTATCTTTATACTCTACCACATCATGTCATTTTTTCCAATGTTTTATGATATTCCAATCAATCTCATAGGTGTACATTCTCATACATGGGACTACGAAGGCAACCATCATACAAACAAAGTTTTTATTGTTTGAACTTATTCCATTATTGACATATTTTCCAATGGTGTCTTCACTATTAACATCGATCATGTCCAAAGTAAAGGATGCAATAACAAACCTGACCCTAATCTGTCATGACCTTCCTAAAGATGAGTCATAACATGTTACATACATTTTATAAGAAAATCCAACCAACATTTATCTTATTCTCTATCTCTAGAGACTATATCCCTTCTATGTATCATAATAGGCCTTTGGTTTCACACACTACCTGTCATGAATCTATGTCTCCTAGGTCTTCTGTTAGGACTTCATTTCACACATAATTTTTCATGGTTCTCCCCATCGTAGGGTCCTATGTAGGTCTTCTAGTTTGGAGGATATATCTACCATTTCTCATAATCCTTCTAGTGCCCATATTATATCTAGAAGTACTCATTTTCCTTTCCTCCACATGGGTCTTATACTTCAAACACTCTTCATCCATATCTTTCATCTTTGAATATTTCTTTAAAGAACTATTGTGACTACCGTGCCACTTTCATTTGAGTCACATACTTCTGCGTAATTGATGCTTGAGCCTTCATCCCATTTTAAACTTTCCCTACCTCCTCAAGAGATTATCCTTGGGTTCCTCAATGCTTCCCATCCTTATTGCATAGATAAACATTTTTAAATACCAAAACTTGCATATATTTTCCTAAGTACAAAATTAGGACATGTACATGTTTCTTGATTTGTTATCACTTTACATTATACATGTTATTTGTCACTTTAATTTGATAGATAACATGTTTCTTTACTCTTTAGATGCATGCATTTATGTGTTATATTGAGATCGTTGCATGACATACATAGAGGGGAACATGATGGTAGGTTTTTGTCAACTCCTTTACCCATACTTCCTATACATTTGGGAACATCTATCATACACTAAACACATGTGTTTTTGTTCTATTATAGTTCCTTTTTACTTCCTCATTATTCTTTATTACATATATTTTGTACGTGTTATGTTTTGAGATAACATTACTAACACATGCATCTTGTATAGTGTTAACACCTCTTGTTTCACATGTCTTCACTTATATAAGATATTATATCATTTAGTTATGTTTTGAAACTCTTATGTTCATGAATAATTTTTTTCATTGATTTTGGCCTACTTTTTGTGTGACATTATTTGCATACTTTTTGAATTTTAATTCACTATTGTTGAATGTGTCTTCTCCTACATGCACTAATTTTCTATCATCATTATATTGTTTCTATATATTTCTCTCATTTCTATTATTTTTCACTTCCAACATGTGTAAAATATTCCTTTTATAGGCACATGTATTTCAAGGTGGCCACATCCTTAACATTATACAATCTCCTACAACTTGTCAGACATTAAGGCATATGAAAACATCTATTATTTTGTGCCAAGTTCTTAACATTGTTTTCACACATACCTAAAAATAGGGGGCATTCATATGTGTCTATTCTACACCTACAACATGCATAAATAACATTTTAGGGTATCATATAAATATAGATAGGGTATAGGTATGATGAGTTGTATTAATTTCCATTATAAACAACTCATCTTATGTATTTTGATCAATTCATTGTAGTTATGTCCATGTATTTTTACAAGTACATTTGTTGAACATTACCATTACAACCTTGAACTTTGGGTATAATTATTGATTATTATAGTTATATCTAGGTATATTTATTTTGTGGTATTTTTGTGGGTTTATTCTTATTATTATCTCAATAAGTTGTTTGACTAATGACATATGTGATCAAAGGAACTAGTTGATTACCTGAACGTTTGTTATGTGTTTGTTAGTTGAACACCTGTTATGATTTCCGTAACATGTGTTGAATCTCTTATTTTTCTATTAACGATATTTCATTTGTTTTATCCAATATGATTCACTTAATTTTTGAAACTCTTTGTTGTACTCTTCTTCTTCTCATGTCTTTTTGTAAATGAGAAGGTATAAAAGTGTTTGTGCTAGTAATAGGGGATATATTCATATTATTCATATAATTAATTCATTAATAGTCAGATTTAGAAAGGATATTGCTTTGTTCCTTTATTTAATGTTTGTGCTAATTCAATAAAGATACGAGCTATGCTCATTAGTTTCTAGTTGCATAATTTAGGAGGGATTAGCACCCAATTCAGGGCCCACTTGTGGTCTGCTAAACCCCTCCATTGTTTTATTGTCTTGTTTCATTGCATGTCTATTTACCTAGGAACAATTTACTTTCTATATCTACATTCTGAATCTACAACTTTGACTTAGTGATAGCATCTATAATTCATTCATTTCCAATTCTAAGTTTTGTTTACTTTCAAGAATTGTTGTGATAGTTATTTATTTCCAACCTCTTAAACCATGGTAACTGTGCATACAACACCATGAGTATTTCAAGTTTGCATCCCCTGATTTGATGATTAAATGATTGTAATTCAATGAACAACATATTAATTTATGCAAGTTGATTTGCCCCACCATTTTTATGTTGTTTCCAGGGATATTGCCAAATTATAGGAAGTTTTATAAGGTTTTGAATTTTTGAATTCTGAGGAAAAAGTTAGGTTTTAGAAACTCCACCTTTTACCCCCACTAATGAATGTTGATTGAGTTGAGTTAGTTGATGTATGCACCATCCTAGATATTCCCATGGTAGATTCCTACCCAATCCTCAAATAACACAAATTGTTTCTGATTCTGAAGAAGACACATCTTCCTCTATTTAATATTTTCAATTATAACACCCCCTCCAAGTGAGATTTCTGAAGTTGTTCTGAACAACCTATCATGGAAGAAGAGGTGAATCAAAATGTTGAAGAAGGGGAAACTACATTTGAGTTCCCTATCTCTAATAACAACCAATCTACTGTAATGAAGAAAATCTCTCCATCGTTAGGAATTAGTCCTAACATGTGTCTAGGTTAGAGTATGTAATAATGTAGAGTTATGTAAAATAATATTAAGTTACTTGAAAAAACCCTTAAAGAGTGTGCATTTATAATGTAAGTGTGTTAATATGTCACTCACGTAGATATTTAGATGAGTATTTTTAGGAAGTTTGAGAGAATATTGGTGGTTAGAATAACCAACTTAGATTATTGTTTGTAGTTGTAGGAGTTTGAATAGGTTGGCTTAAATAATTATATTCATTGGTGTTGAATAAATTAATCAAATATAATTAATTAAATTTGCGTGCTCTGCACATGTGAGCCTTTACATATTCCTAGAAATAGTATTGCATTTTTATTTGATATCAGAGAAGGTTTCCAATGATACCTCTCTGTTCACCCTCCATTCATTATTTTTGCATCCAACGGATCGTACTAACTAACATTGTAGTGCATACCACATGCAAGCTCTTGGCATTCACCATCCATTCTCCTCTCCTTTCCACTTTGTTCATCCCTTTCCACAGTCTACCCACCCATTTTTTGTTCACATTTTCATTCAAAAAATATATATATTAGATTCTTATTGTTTTATTTGTGTCTTTTTGTTTATTTGGAGCTATTTTCTCCATATAATAGTACTCATAGTTGGAGATACTGGATCTAAATTTTGTTCATACATTTAAAAAGGTGTACAAATTTGTTTTTCCTCTTGGAACTTGATCGGCCTTTACGTCTTATCTGTGAGATCCTTTAAGATTTAGTTCTTCTTTGACAAGAAAGAAATGCAACAATTCAACTTATATATATGAATATTGCATTCAACGAGTCTAACAAGAAATAATTATCATGACATCAAATATCACACTAGATTTGGAGCAGGTGTGGGTTGTAGGCTCAAACTAGATTTTTATGTGGAGGAATTTGAGATAATAATAATCTTGGTTTGCATTAGGTAGTGATAGATCTTGATGGCTCTTCCCATGGAACTTTGTGTCATCTCTTTGGCTCATCAAGCTTCAGGCTTAAACTTATCACCAAAAGCATTACCTCCAATTTTTCATACCCCATATTTCAATGGTGGAGAATTATCGACGAGCACCATCACAATCGAGGCCAATCTGTCATTTGATGTTGTTTTTTTGTTCTCATATCACTCAAGGATGATAATAAATTAGAAGATGATTAAATTGGTATATTTATTACTTCTCATTATTATTTGAATAACTCATTGAATCATTCACCATTTTTTTGACATCCTTGATGAGATCCTCGATCAAATATTCCATTCAGTGGCCTTTTTTAGTGTTCAAACTTTCAACACCTAATCTTCAGGGTGGATCCTTCAAATTATTCAACTGAACCTCAACACTCTTCTACGGTGACAAACTAGAAAATAGTTCATCAAATAATTCAAAGGATGGATCCCTAACCCTAATTGGATTGGATCAATTTTTTTATTATTTACTTTTAATTGGTGGTTTTGAAATCACTTGACCAATTGGCTATGTGTAAAGAATTTTTAAATGATATATATATATATATATATATATATATATATACATATATATATATACATACATATATATATATATACATATAGATATATACATATATATATATACATACATATATATATATATATATACATACATATATATATATATATATATATATATATATACATATATATATATATATATATATATATATATATATATAGATATATATATATATATATATATATATATATATATATGTATATATATATATATATATATATATATATATATATATATATATATATATATATATATATACATTGGAAAATTTGGTGAAAGAAAGTATTTTTCGAAAAAGGGGGGAAGATGTAAAATTCAAGTGTGGTAAATATGTTTTCAGAAAATAAAGAGGTTGGATGCATTATCGGTTGAAACTGACATCCAGGGAAATTTCAAAATAGGGTAACCTTCAACCATCAACGAAAATTGAGAAGACAAAGGTGATGACGAACCAAGGCCAATAGTCACTTCATGTGGCTCCAGAGTGTTCTTCACCCCATGTTAGAACTAAGGGGGAATGTTAGGAATTAGTCCTAACATGTGTCTAGGTTAGAGCATGTAATAATGTAGAGTTATGTAAAATAATATTAAGTTGTTGAGAAACAACTTAATGAGTGTATATTTATAATGTAAGTGATATGTCACTCACGTAGATATTTAGGTGAGTATTGTTAGGAAGGTTGAGAGAATATAGGTGGTTAGAACAACCATCCTAAATTAGTGTTCGTAGTTGTAGGAGTTTGAATAGGGTGACTTATATAATTATATGTATTAGTGTTGAATAGATTAATCGAATGCGATTGACTAAATTTGTGTGTTTTACACATTTGAACCTTTGGCACATCTGACAAATGGGGTTTCATTTTCATCCATTAGCTCTTCCTATTTTTCATGGATCTATAACCGAAGATCTAGAATCTTTCTTGTTTAAGTTTTATGTTTTATGTAGGATTTATGACTACACAAATGATGCACACAAGTTGAAGTTGTTCCCATCTACACTCGATGATGAATCCTTGAGATTATTTATGGGTCTAGGAAGAGATTTTGTTACTACCAAGAGGCAGATGAATGAATTTTTTCTCACCAAGTACCAAGACTACTATAGGCCAAGTAGCAAAGGAGGGGATGAACTCTTCAATATGTCATAAAAGGAAGATGAGCCACTAGAATATTATCTAGAGAGATTCTTATTTTACATTTAGAATTCAAGACACACAAGGTTACCTCCTAATTCTCTCAAGTTACTTTTCTTAAAAGGACTCAATGAGGAGGATATGGATGCTTTGGACCTGATAGGAGCTGGAGATATCTCAAAAGAAATTTTTATGAGATCTATGAAGCTTACAAGAATTATTATAGAGAAACTATGAAAATAATCAGAAGTGTTAGATCAAAGGGTGGATCAACTACCAAAGGAATTGGGGACATATCTAAATCAGAGATTGTAAACATGTTCAAGAACATGAAATAGGAAATATTTAATGACATGGCCACCCAACTTGATGCTTCTTCATGTAAATTAGAAGAGAGAGGATGTAGACACAACACTTAAAAAATTCTTCCATGCATGTAGAAGAAAGAAAGATGATTGTAGATGCAAGGGATTGGCTAGCATTACAGAAGGAAATGAGGCTACACCAAAATTCAAGATAATAGAAATGGATGATGGTAAAGTCTTATATGTTTCTCAAAGGAGGCCTTGACCACCAAAAATAAGAGGTATGTCACAAGATACCATGCCATATTTTCAAAATTGGGCTAGTAATTCATATATGCAACCCCCACATTGGTCTAATACTCAGCAAGGATGGGATCCTTACCCTAGCCAATACCAATAGCCATGGAAAAATAAATTCTCAAACCAAAAGTTGTAACAACCTCCTTCTTCATGGAAACAACCTTGAAGATGAGGGGAAAATAGGGAAATCAACCTCCTAACTACCAACAACTCTATTAGTAACCTCCCTATCCACAACAAAAATATTTGATGCCAAACCCCCAATATAGATCTCAACCAAAAGCTACTCAATTTCCATCTCAACCATCACCTAACCCCAACAATAAAGCTTCTCATCTATCCTACACTACTAAATCAACCAAATAATCTTCTTATTTTGTTTATGTAAATTATATCCATCTCCACTAAGGAAGAGCACTTCTTCCACCAAGTAAACCCACAATCATAGAGATTGCAGATGAACCAAAGTTGTTGCGGAATGATCTACGGTGAAGCCAAAGAATGTTGTAAGAAGATTTGCATCAACATGAATAGAGTTCTAGTAAGGGAAAGATGCAATTCAATGAACCCCCATTTCTATAGAGATTGCAAGAGAATAAATATGACCCTAAATCAGATTTTGATTATGATTTTTTCAATCAGTTGAAGGATATTTGTGTAAATATTCTAGTCATTCAAGAAATCAAGGATGTGGCTATCTACAACAAGTTGGTTAAGGACCTATGTATCAATAAACTAGGTCAAAAAATAAAATATCCATCCATTGTACAAGTCCTTGGAAAGTTGGGCGATATCATGCTTGGAAATTTTGTGCTACCTAAGTACATTGATCTAGGAAGTCCTTTGATGAACATTAATATCAATGGAACTACAATCAAGAATGCCCTGATTGACTTAGGGGATGAAATCAATGTCATGACCAAGAAAATTTGGATGACATGAATTTGGAAGGACCGAGGCCAACAAATACAGTCTTGCAAGAATGTTAGATAGATCAACGAGAAAAATCCTAAAGGAGTCCTTGAGGAAATTTTGTGGTGGTATAATCTTGGGAATACCCTATAAATTTCATTTTCCTTCAACTAAAAGTAAGTTTAGGAGGTTATCCTATTATATTGGGAAGACCATGGCTGGCCACTATTGATGCATTCATAGGATGCAAATCTGGTAACATGATCATCTCAAATGGAAGTGGTACCAAGAAGCTTATGCTTTATCCTCTTGCCCAATCATTGAGTGATGAAGATCAAATAATTTGGGTTAAAGAAATAAAAGTAGATCAGAGCTTTGTACAACAAATCATTATGTTGGAGAAGTCTTTTACAATTGAAGATAAGGAGAAATATTTTTTTCTCTCCAACATTTTATAGAACAACTATGGAATAAATGAAGAAATTGATGACAAATTAAGGTTCTGAGCTATCCTTTGAACCAAGTTATACCGCAGCAAAGCACCATGGATATTCTAGGTAAGAATTGTATTTTTCACCAACTTCTTCCCCATGACTGCATAATAAATTCTATTAGCAAGCAATGTGTGTTCAATGATGGACCTCTCCAAGAAAGTAGAAATAACATCGGGAGGCCACTAAATGTAAGCAAGATGCTTGAGTATACAATAAGATAAATTATTGATTGATCTTCTTTAAAAGCATAGAAAAACATATTCTTGGGATGATGGTGATATACATGGGATTAATCTCAGGATTTGTACTCATAAAATATATATCAGGGAAGAATGTAAACCAATCAGAAGCCACGAGGTGGATGAACCTAGCAAATAAGAGAGATTGTGAAATGTGAACAACAAAAATTTCTAGATGATGGATTCATATACCCCATATCATAGACAGTCAATGGGTATCACCTCTTGTAATTGAGCCAAAGAATAATGTGAAATGAAGGATCTGTGTAGATTACAGGGATCTGAATTTAGTCATAAAGTAAAATCACCTCCCACTTCCCTTCATTGATCAAGTTCTTGATACTCTAGATGGAAACAATAATTCTATTTTCTTGATGGATATAGTGGCTATAATTAGATCTAGATTGCACTAGAGGACCAAGACAAAACTACCTTCACATGTCCATGGGGAACATTTTCCTATTCAATTCTTCCATTTGGCTAATCTAATACACATGCTACATTCCGGAGGGCAGGATTGAGTATCTTTTCTAATTTGAAAAATGACCGCATTGAATTTTATATGGATGAATTCATTATACATGGAAGGAATTTTGAAGAAGCTATGAAAAATATGGATAATTTCTTGAAAATACAAAAGGATTACAATTTATCCTTGAGTAATGAGAAGTTCTACATGATGATGCCGAAAGCTATAGTCTCAGGCACTACATTTCTTCAGAAGGAATTCAAGTTGATCTAGAAATGGTGTCTATTATAATCAACTTGCCAAAATAAAGAAAACAAAAGGATGTTAGAATATTTATAGACCATGCTAGATATTAAAGAAGCTTCATATAGGACTTTAGAAAAATTGCAGCACCATTTTTTTGCATTGCTAGGAAAGGATGTTGATTTTGTATGGATTGAGCGCTGTGAAGGTTCTTTTCAAACTTTGAAAAAAATGTTAACTACTGCTCCTGTGTTAAGAGGACTTGATTGGAACCTTCCTTTTCACATCCAAAATGATGCATTAGATCATACTATTGGAGATGTCCTAGGAAAAAAATATGGAATTTTTAATTACGCAATATACTATGTTAGTAAGAACTTTCATCATGCAAATTAAACTACATAGTAACAAAAAGGAGTTCTTGG
Source organism: Taxus wallichiana var. yunnanensis (assembly GCA_018340775.1). Classification (NCBI taxonomy): domain Eukaryota; kingdom Viridiplantae; phylum Streptophyta; class Pinopsida; order Cupressales; family Taxaceae; genus Taxus; species Taxus wallichiana. Next base: position 79,268,695 of record CM031236.1, on the reverse strand, counting down.
AAGTTTTATATGCTATCAAAAAATTTAGACATTACATCATAGGATATCATGTGTTTATTCACATTGATCATGATACAATTAAATATTTGATAAACAAACCAATAGTAAGTATAAAAATCATAAGGTGGTTGCTCCTCTTGTAAGAATTTGATGTCACCATAGTGGATGTAGACACAAAATTGCTCACTTACTACTATTTAATATACGGCCAAGTATGTTGTTTTATATATGGATCTTGCGTAAGGAAAGTATTTACATATGAACAATTCCATATTCCATCCATTTGTCTTGTTTCTCTTTATTATTTTTTATCTTTCACACTTGAAACTCATATACCCGATTAGCCTGGTCAAAGTCACAGGATATTTTTCTATCAATCTTCACTCATTTGTCATCACTTATATCTGGAACTAGTGCCCAGACTAGAAACTATTTCTTGGCACTCCTATCCATCCTAGGTGCTTGTTTCTTGTTTATATTTGATCTTATTTTTGACATTTGAGGTCGTTGTTTTTTTCCCCTCTCATATCCCGAGGTACTAGTCGGCATCTCACATCATTAGTGTTGAAATTCAAGTAAAATATATCTATATAAACACAACATACATACCGTTATATGGGATGAAAAGACTTATCAAGGGACAGCTTATCTACGTAGAGAAAGGGACTACATTTGGGAAAATTACTCTGCATACACACTGTATAGGAAGGGGAGTTCATTCTATTCCATCCACACATTTACATTTTATCTAGTTATTGCCTTCTATCTTAGTGGCATTAGTGTGAGGATGAAGTAGAAGCACTATTGAACACAAAAGAACATATAAATACATTGGGTCTAAGATGTAGTGCATCGCTCAGTCGTAAGTTCACCAATGTGACAGTTGAGGAAAGTGTGACCCCTAATTTTGCATTTTTAGTTTTTTAGGATTTGATGTCTATTTTAGGGTTTTGTAGGTCATTATTTCATTGGAAGTTTACAACAAGATCTAGTGATTGTTGTGAAATCTTGTAGCGACAAAAGGTGAAGAAGTGCGGAACCCTAAAGACACTTTCAGAACTAGATTCTAAGCTTTTCGGTGGACTTAGGTACCTAGAATCAATACTTGGGCACCGCGAGTACCCCTATCCCTCTCCAGGTGCCCTAGTCCAACCATTTCTACGTCTTTTGTATTTTTATGTGGTTATTTGAGATGTTATTTTCTCTTGTTTCATCATATTGTCCAATCCATATTTACTATGGGATAAGCAAAATTAAGATAAGTACCTTACCCATCTCATTTCCTTTCATAGTTAGTATTTAATAAATTGTTTAGCATTTATATTTCATTATATATCATTTGTATACAGATCTTTGCATTTAGATTTAAATAAAATATTCAAATTTTATTCAATCAATGGTCAAACTCGACAAGGATAATGTGGTAGCAAATTTCCTTTTAAGGATAGAGACCAATAATGAAGATCAAGTAGTTCATAATTCATTTCTAGATGAGAACTTATTTTTTATCTCTACAAAAACACCCTGGTATGCAGACATAGCCAACTAATTGGTCTTAGGTAAAACACCTCCACATTACTTCTACTATGAGAAAAAATATATAGTTGAAAAGAGGTTACATTTTTCTTAGATAGTTGGATTTCTATTTCATACATGAGAAGATAAAATAATGTGAAGGTGTATAGATGATGAGGAGATATTTGATGTCCTCGTAACCTTTGAAAATTAACCTTGTGGAGGGAATTATGCTGCAAAAAAAAGAACAAAAAAAAGGTGTTGACTACTACTTTATTATTGGCCAACAAAGTGTATAAGGATGCAACACTATACACTAAGAGATGTGATAAATTCCAAATAATGGCCAAGCCCACCAAATATGATGAGATGCCTTTACAACCTAATTTGGTCTCCCAGCCTTTTGAGAAGTGGGGCTTAGATTTTATTGGCCCTATAGACTTTCCATCTTAGCAAAAGGTGGCGAAATTTTTATATAAGAACATATGCACCGTAGATATGGGATATTGTAACATATCAAGGTACACATTTTACTGCTGATGTAATTTTTGATATGGTTAAAGAATATGAAATTAGGTATAGGAAGCCTAAATCATACCATCCCCAACCTAATGGTTAAGAAAAGGTTACAAATAGAGAGATAGAGGCCATATCGATAAAGAACATTGTACTCCACAGAAAGATTGGGCATACATGCTTCTAGAATCATTCGGGTATTCAACACAACATGGAATTCCATAAATAGCTTCACAATTTGAACTCTTGTATGAAAATACTTTGTTTTACCAATTGAGTTTGAGCACAAAACATTGAGGAGTGTAGTTGAGCTGGGTATAGATTTATCATAAGCTCAAAGATAAAGAATTATCTAACTCAATGAGTTGGATGAATTGAGAAGACATGAAAGTACATAACACAAAGGTAATGCAATGCGAAGCAAAAAGGTGAATGGCATGACCATTACATCAAGACAAGATAGTTCTATGAAGGTGACTAAGAACTCTTGTTTGATTAAAAATACAAGGATCATATGGGAAATCTTGAAATAAGGTGGATAGGACCCTATGAAATTGAAAATATTTTCCCTAATAGAGTTGTAAATCTCACGCATAGATCCCGTAAGGTTTAAGCTATTGGTGAATGGAAACATGCTAAGATTATATAAATGCGGTTCATTTATGGAATTGTTCAGAGGAGGTCAAAGAAGAATGGAAGAAAGGACATCAAAACTAACCTCAGAGATTGAGCCTAATAGCTCACCTTGTGAGATTATAGAGAATTAAAAGGATTTCGATGGCCTTGGCACATTTAGATTTCTCAATGTTCAAGGGTCAAATAAAAGTGTTGTGATAAAACTCTCTAGGTGATTAACAACACTCTGTTAACACATTTATTTTATGAAATTTTTGTTTTACAGGGTTTAGTGTCATGTAATTGTAGGAGGGCACGATATCTATCAAAAGGAGAGATAACATTGAATAAAAGTTCCACTTGTAGCTACATGAAATGAGCCCCTATTTTATCTCTTACGTTTGACAAAACTCAAGAAGGCATAACAGAGATCAAGGAAACATACACACATAGATGATGGACAAGAAATGATTGGCACCCCAACCTATCGGAGTTACCTATCTCCGGGAATTATCCATTTGTAGTAAGGAGCATACAATTAAAATTAAACACACATCCATAACCTCACAATAACTCACATGAAACCAATAATCAAGTTCAAATAAGATTGCACAACCATCATTACATGTAAACAACAAGATAAGTGCACTCATCTATCACTTCAATAAAGTATAATTATATTAATTATATTTAATTAGGAGTTATGTTGAGTCATCATGCAGGTGCAACATTTAAATACCTCCTCCTTTCAAATATGATGTTTCCACTTTATCTCATCCACATAAGCTAATGTTGTCACATCACTTTACTTCATATGCTCTATATTGTCACATCTATTAATGATTGATTACCCATAATTGTGATTATTTTCCTCATGGTCTTAAAGTTCAAAAATATGAACCATCAATATGACTCAATTGTTTAAAATTCTTTCAAAACAAAACCTTGTTGTTCTATATTGAACCCAAAGGAAGCTGTGTATCCGCCATGCGATGTGACTTGATAAGACAAGAGCCCGATATACATTTTTCACTTTTGAGGCATCCTCAGATTGTGAAATACTTTGAGGATCATGGTTGGATGGATTACATCAAAAGTTTCACTATTTTGATGAATCAATTGTGGAGGAATTTGGCAACACACTAAGTAATGGAGAGGCAAGGGTGAAAGGATTAACAGTAAGGGATAAGTGTTAAAATTATAGCTTAAGTTACCGGCCTACCAGCTTAAGGAGAGCCATTTCTAGAAAATCTTAATTCATAAGAAAATAGGAGAGAGATCATCATACGATGATTACTAATTCATATCAGATACACAAGGTACACATAAAAGATCTCTTAAAATATTATGGACACTAGCTGCCATGTTTGTTATTTAGTAATTTACTTCTGAAGGAAGGTATTCTAGATTGAACACAATGCATTTCAAGTTGTTGAGTCATATAAAGAACAACCATCATGTAAATTTCCCAAAATTCTTGCATGAAATGTTGAAGAAAATGAGTCAATAGGTACACAGTGCTATGGTAATAGTATCCCATCATTGTCTTATAACCCTAGTAGTTAAACACATCCTACAAAGAGATCATCCAAAGATACTATGGGAATAATTTTTAAGGGTAAATAGTATTTGAGGCTTTGTTGGGAAATAGAGGAAAAAGAAGACATATCACTGAAATCTCGTTTGTAGTACCACCACTTCCCAAACTCAAGAATCCCTAATGTTTGGAGGTCAACCTCTTCTTGAAGAACATCCCTACCAATCTCTCCATAAATAATTTTCATCATTGAATCACTTTTAGAATTGTCCTCTCTTGAAACCTCTAATTCTAAGGCCAAATGAAAAATCTTCGCATTTTACTATTACACCAGCTAGGTTCTCCCATAGGCTTAGAACAAAAAGGCACAAAATCTCTAGTCCAACATAGTCATATCCCATCTCACTAGACAATGATTTGGAATCTACAGATGGAAACTTTTAGGCTCAACAAATGGAGATAGAGAAAGGAGATACCGATACAAAATTTCATGAGTAAGAATAATGCATTGAGGAGTAAGAAGAGACAACTCATAATAAAGAGTAAGTTCATGAAGTTGAAGGTCATGAAGAGAGATAATAAGAGGAAGTTGGAGGAAGTGAATACCAACCAATACCAATAATTTTTGAACAATTCATTGTGAAAAAAACCAAGAACAAATTGTTGTAGTTATTGACAGTGTAATTGAGCAAGTTCTTGAGCAAACATAACATGATAGTGTGCAATAATAAAATGTAACTCCATTGCAACCTCAATTTTTAATTCATGAAATTATTAGGGAACCTTTAAAACAATATTTCACTAAGATGGAAATAAATACTATGAGACCAGATATTTACAATTTGATGCTACATTTGAATAGAGAAAGAATTCCTCATCTCTAAGCATAAGGAATAACTGGAGGAAAAGGAAAAAGAGATTGAGAGGATGAAGTAGAAATAGGAAGAGATAGTTTAGGTAGCACACGAAATATTGAAATACAAGCCACCATCAAGTGTTGATGATATCTATTTGAAATAAAAATACTGCAACATAAGCTTACCTGCATTAATTATGACATGCTATATGACATCAACTTAGCTAGGATATTCTTTAATTTATATCAAAACAATATACATGAACTTTAGAACTTATTGAGTGAGATTTATTTGAACAAATATGCCCTTCAATACAAAAGAGATTGGATTCCAATTTTGTATATTGGAGATGTCCAAGTTAAGGCCCTATGCTCTTATTTTTCAAATGAATTGGACAAAGCCAAAAAGATTGAAGAGTATAGAAATTTAGAGAAGGTCGAACAATTGTTTTTAGGGATGAATCCAAAAATCTCAAGAAATTGTAGAGCAATATGAAAATAATATGATAAAAAAGAGAGTTGTAAATGAAGAAAACAACCCACACACAAGTTAGATTAATGATTAGGGAACATGGGATTCAGGTCATACAAGCATGCCAAATGAGATGGAATGAGCTATCTCCTGAACTATAGAGGAAAGAGATGCACTCCTATCCCAACATAATGCCAACTTTGAAAAGAGTGAACACATACATTGAGATAGCTAAGGAATGTGAAGACAATTGGTTTCCTATAGGATATCATCCACCAATTTTTCATTTTCCAATACCACCATGGATAGGTGACTTACCGCTCAGTAAGAGGATACATGACAGAGTTTGGAGCAGATTCATGAGGAATAGTGGCTATTTATTTTCAGAGGAAGAAGGAATAGATACCTCAATTGATTTCAGGCACGAATGTAGTTTTTAGCAGCAGAGATATGAAGCCCTTGAATGAGGACATTTAAGAGATTAAGCCTAGGGGTGTGATGAGTTGTGTTAATTTCCTTTATAAAAACTCATCTTTTATTATTTTTATCAAGCAATTTTAGTTATGTCTATGTATTTTCTAAGTACACTAGTAAACATTACCATTACAACCTTGAACTTGTGGCATAATTACTGATTAATATAGTTATATATGATTATCTTTACATTATGGTATTTTTTGTGCATATATTGTTACTATCTAAATAATTTGTGTAAATGCTAATATGTGTGATGCCACTATTGATTGTAAGCACTTTTCCATATGCAACAAATCGTATGCAATGAAGGAACCATCAACAACAATTAGTCCATAGCCAAAGGACATGTCCACAACAACCCATATGCAGCCAAAAGAGATCATTTACAAAAAGATCCTCAATTATGAAGATATTTTGGAAGGCATGAAGAATGAAACTCAAGTATGTATGTTCCACTGAATAAGTAGTTACAACTGGAACATGTAGAACTGGAAGACAACTCAACCTTTGATCTAGTCATTCATTGTAAACTAGTGAAGAAATAATTGATTGAGTTAACACGTGATCAAAGGAATTTGTCCATTATGTGAAAGTTTTTTATCTGTTTATTAGCTGAACACATGTTATGATTTCTGTATCATGTGTTGAATATTTCATTGTTCTATTAAATATATTTCACTTGTTCTATTGAATATATTGAACCTAATTTTTGAAACTATTTTTTGTACTCTTCTTCTTCTCATGTCCTTTTATAAATGAGAAAGTATAAAAAGGGTTAGTAATGCGGTAATAGGGTAGATATTCATATTATTCATAGAATTCATTCTTTGATAGTCGATTCGAAAGGAGATTGTTTTGTTCCTTAATGTAATGTTTGTGCCTATTCAATAAAGATCTGAGTTCTATTCATTAGTTTCTAGTTGCAGAATTTAGGAGGGATTAAAACCCAAGTTACGACACACTTACGGTCTGCTACACCCTCCATTGTTTTACTGTCTTGTTTCATTACATGTATATTTACCTAAGAACAACTTAATTTCTTTATTTGCATTTTGAATTTACATCTTTATCTTAGGGATAATATTTAGAAGCCATTCATTTACATCTCTAATTTTTGTTTACTTTGAATATTTGTTGTGACAGCTTATTTATTTTCAACCTTGTAAACAACTATAACTATGTATAGAACATCGATAGTGTTTCGATTTTACATCCCCTAGTTTTATGATTAAGTGACTATAATTCAATAAACAACATATTAATTGTTGCAAGTTGATTTGCACCACCAATGTACAAAGAAAGATATACAAGTAAAATAAACCTAGAAAAGAAAGAACATGTTTAAAAATTTATAGTTTGGGTGGGATAATATGGTATGGTCCCGCACCTTTCACATCATTTTTCCCAATGGTAACTACCCAAATTTCTCACTAGTCTCAAAATTCTAGCTTCAAGTATAGGAATTTGACATAGTTTTAGATCCACTCTGCTCATTCCAAATAAGTTGTAGGGATCAAAAATAAAATCTCTCCTTCTTCACCACAACAATCATTTTGTACTACATTTTTAGGAATATTTGGGGCATGTGTGTCCTTCATCTAAATTTTAGTACATTATATTTTTTATTCACTTTTGTGGTATATGGGAAGGGCATGAGGGAATTAGTTATCTTTTATAATATGTGTCTTTATTTACAAAATTATTCCTATATCATTTTATAGTGGTGTGATCCATGAGGTTAGGAAAACTATAGAAGTATATGCGATCTTCATAAGTGGTCATTCCTTTCCTTTTGCACTCAAAGTGGAAGATATAAGAGTTGTTGAATGTCTTTGATGCCTATTTAACTTCATTAGAAAAATATTTTAGAAGTTCATTATTCCTCTTCTCTTATTCCCAATTCCATGTTGGGTTGAATACCCTCCCTTTATCCTAGGCACAATTTGTGATTGATCATAGCCAATATTTCATCAAGCTCAACAATTCAAATCTTCATGTACGAGAAAAAAGTGAAACTACACCTATGTAAAACAAACAAGTTGATTGTCCATATTTAACATCTTCTCATTTAATTTTGTGCAAATATAAATCTTACATATTACATTTTACATTTGATTAAAAATTCTATTCCTTAATATGATCATTGAATATGATTTATGTTACAGGTTTCATCATGAAGCATGCAAATACCAACACAAGAGGACTCTGCAAAAAAAACTCTCAGTGAGGACAAAGTGTTTCAAAACAATCAAATATTTTTTCCTTTAATAATATGATGTTCATTTCATACGTAAAAGGGGGAAATGTACACACTCAAATTTGGAAATTCAATCTTTGACACTCATATTTTTACGATGCACTCTTGCTAAGTTGAACATAAACTTTCCATTATCTCGTATCACATTCTCGAGGTATCTTGTCTAGATTGTTTATCCTTACACAATGACATGTCCTCAACTCCCGAGAGTATGATGCATAAAATCCATAAAAAAACATCAATTAATAAGGTGAAAATTTTGGATTGGATTATTTCTATCCTAGGAAAGGATACACGCTTTGGTCGATTTTATTTACGGTCTTGGATGACTTGTATGGTTTTGCACCAACATTTTTTCTAATTTTTCTTTATTTTTGTATTATTCTATAGGTATTTTACTCCTCTGGCTCATCATTTATTTGATAAATCACCTACATAACCCCATATAAGCAAGTAAACACTACCTAATTTTTAACCTAGAAATCATATAGCACTAAATTTATACACTCACTTCTAACACATGCCAAAAGCACCAAATGATCCCTAAATATTGGAAAAGCATGTATATAGTAATTACGAAAGTAATATATATATATATATATATATATATAGGCTTCTATACCTGGTAAAGACATTAGTCACTTTCATCAAACATTACTCAAGCATCCCTTCTCTAAGTATTTTAGCAAGAGAAAAACTCAAGAATTGTCAAATACATATCTAAATCTAGTTACATTCATTCATATCACATACTTTGGGTTGAAAATGACATGTGGTTTGAGGCATATTTAGATTATTACCAATATTGATGGTGCACGGATTGTCGAAAACCTAAAACATGTTTGTTTTATAGGGCATCTCACCCATGGTTAGGGTTTGAGACCTCATTTAAGGTCTTCGAGATAACTTTATTTAATGATCGAAAAATAGGGTTATAGTGAAAAAAGTTAATTGTAGGCAACCATCTCAATAAGTTACAAAACTAGAATCCATAAAGGTTCAAGATGATACAAAAGGGTTAAGACCATATGATATGGCCCTAAAAAAGTGTATGATCCTTTACTAGGTCAATTTATAGTCACAATTCCAAAATTAAGAATCATCAATCCCATATCTCCCTATTGTATTAATCGCACACCCGTAAGTTCCCAGAACCATTTGTAATTAGCTAAGTGCACTTGTCCTCTTATTTTTTCAATTTTATATCCTATCTATAACATCAGTTGGAAGTATTAATGTATTTTTATGATTTTGGTAATTAAATTTGGAAGTTAGTTAATCAAAATAACCTCACATAGCCAACCCTTACATCATTTAGTGTACTTAATTCACTAATATTAGATTTTTGATAATCAAACAAGGGTGTAAAAAGGTAATCAACATATCACCTCCAACTTGGGTTTACCTCTTATCTCTTAGGATATCCCTCTTATTGATCCCCATCCCATTCAATTTTTTGTGTTACCTAATCTTAAATTCTCATTTTTAACCTTTTATCATTTCATTCCTCTTCGTCATGAATGTTCCTACTTTTATGAACATATAAGAAAATGGAATCATAAAGGGAAATATACATCACCATTTTTATCTCATATATATATAAAAATTAATAATTTTATAAATAATCAAATATAATCTATATCCTAAAAATACAACACCCCATCCCTTACGTGGGTTTTGTTTGATTCTTTGAGCCAATGATTCATTACTCATAGCATGGAGAGATCATGTTAGTTATTTGTTTCTAGATAGAGCAATTTCAACCTTTACTTCTATTCTAGCTAAATGAATCTCTAATTCTTTAATATGGGTTATGCCAATCTCATGGTGGGAAGCTAATGCTTGTACATCGAATAGTCTAGTTTCCTTCTCTCAAGCCAATTCCTCTTATTGTTAGGTAAGATCCTCAACTAAGGAAATCATATATCCCACACTTTCTACCTCTTGAGAAAATATATTCCTCTAAAGGTAATGACATACCAATCCCAAAATCATAAAGGAACCCATTAAGTCTTTTCCATCACTAATATTAGATTTACCATCACAAATGTGTACCTATCAATTCTAGGATGTAATCTAATATCTCTTGTTGTGGACCCTTAATCAACAAGTTCCACTCAACCATGGTTTTATCTACATAATACAAAACCCATGTATAACTCAAGAGAAATATTTAACACTCTAATATACTCTATTATCACATTCTAACAACAAAGATACTCCAATCACTGCAAGGATCACCTAACTCACTAATTTTCTATACTACAATGACTATATCTCACCGGACATCCTAAAACTAACCCATTGTAACCATGCCCCAATTGATGGTCCCCTACCAATTGGTACCACCTATCTTGGGAAAATAATATCATATGAAGCATACTCAGAGCCTCCACTATCTTCCCTATCTATTGTATGATTTATTATAGTATTTGTATCATTCCCAAGTTATCTCTAGTCCATCCTCCTTAGTAGTTATCTCTAGGATTTTCCTTCACCTTTATAATATGATGTCCCTTTACCTCCTCCCTTCCATATTTTTCACCTTGCACCTACCTATGGTGTACACCAAACATGGCATGGTTGAAATGATGTCACCAATACCATTGGCCACATTACTTGTCATTTGTTTATAACATTTCATGGTTAATACTATGCGAAGAGGTAGGGTTACCACATGAGTTGGGAACCCAAAATAAAAAGGAACTCTATCAACTAGGTTTTTCTCCATATACTAAAAAAAACATTTTGTGATCTCTAATGACCCCTTGATAGACACTATATTTGAAAAAACTAGGAAACTAATCCATTACCCCTCTATAGGGATCTCATGTCACCTAGTCCTATGTGATATATATAAAACACCTATATCTCATTGCTTCCCTAGCTGTCAAGCCTCTCTCTACCTGTAAAATCCTTAGATCATCCCATTTACTTGTAGTTTTGTCCCTATAGACATATACATCATGAAATTATCATAAATATAGCTTTCCAAAAGTTTGATGGGCCCCACTACCCTCTGTTTCCTCACATGAGTCATGTAGAAATCATACACCAACTTCACCCATATCGTCATCCCCTAGATAAATATTTTTCATCCTCTAATGAATATTTGTATGTCACTAATACAAACAAAAATATTTCTCCATCTGCCTTGTGACACAAGACTAGTGCCGAATCATACTATTGATCACCTTCAAGATATTTGAAATCTACATAGTGAAATCAAAACTAAATTAGATCATTAATGAACCTGAATGAAACTCCTCACTACCTATGGCCCACCATGAAAATTCCATCATGTTTATAGTGCTAGATGAAACATCAAAAACATCTACAAAACCTAAATGGGAAACCTAATAATCATCTCTAAATCATGTAATATCATGGAAATATCTACAGTCCATCATCTATCCCTCCACTTAAATGTGTTGAACCTAAAATCTGAATAGACCAAAAACATATGTATCAAATATAGATCTAATGGGATCTGTACCATGTACATAATGCCTCTAAAACCAAGGCCCTACAACTGGGCAATATCTTATCAAAATAACTCATGAAATAACTCTGTAACCATGCCACATCTACTAACCTCCATAGTCAAATCCTCTCGTGGAACTCGAAAAATACCAAACATTAAGTCCCTAATATATATCAATACATAATCATCAATAATAAAAAAATCAAATTACCAAAAATAATAAAAATTAAATAATTCCATACACCCTCACCTTTGTAATACTTTACATGATCAACCACTAATAAATATTTTCATTTTTTTCTACTACATTGTATGGTTGGAAAATACGGGTTGCTAAATAGGTTATCAAGATTAGTGATCAAATATAAGTCTTGACACATGATGTAGATATAAAGAGTGCTCAAGGAGAACTATTTTTATAATTTTATATGATAAGGACCCTAACCATAGGATAGCTATATGTTTTCAAGTCCTATACCTAAGATAATGTTAGGTACCATATTAGGATTTATAATAATAGTAATCGATGACCGAATAAATCAAAGGGAAATAATATAATAAGAAAATGCAATAGATCAAAGAAAACATACATATACACTATATTATAGAAATGAATGAGAAATAAAAATATGTACAAGTACAAGATAAAATACTAATAAGAGTTATGAAGATTTACATTAAGCATGTTTGTGGATCTGTTAATCCATAACCCTCCCCAAATAAACAATATGGAGATAATAACTATGGGTGGAGAAGGGAAAATATAAATAAGAATACATTTATTCCTAACTCTCTATGTTGACCCAAATGAAAAAGGTTTTAGATCCAAATCTTAAAGTCCAACAAGCAGGTGTGAAATATTCCAAAAATGGTTTAGCAATAAGTTCCTTTGTGTATGATCAATTAATGATGAATTGGTGAAAATAAAAATAATTGGAGAATATACCTAGAGTCATTAACTATGGAAAATGTAGTCATCTATGGAAAAATTAAACTCAACATCATCACCCATGAAAGATGGTGTTGGAATTTGAGATACCCTATGTACAAATCCGTCAAAAATATGTGAGATGAAATTTAGGAGATAAATGGAGAAAATGATGAAGGTATAGGGTGATTGAAAGAACTGATAATATCATGTAATAACAATAAATAAGTGAACATAATGAGACAATTGGACATAATGGGTGTAATGTGTGAACTAAGGTAATTGATGAGAAAAGGGTAAGGATACTATAACATAATAATAACATATGTCAAATGCTGTGATGTATGCCCCATGACCAATTTTGATCACACCCTTATCTTGGTAGGCCGTTTGAAGAGTTATCTCAAGAGGAAAATGAATTAACAACCCCTACATAAGAGAAATGGTTAGCAAGTGGAAACAATGAGGTGTATGAACCTTATATTCCTGCAATACCCTTCCTCAAAGCATTATATAACAAATGGATAAATATGTGTGTTATTAGGCTAGATTTCCATGGGTATTAAAATCCTACCAAATCAATGCAAGTGATGTATTACATGCACTCATAAAATATAAAGTATCATGTATTTTTCTGAGGTGTGTGTAAGTGTTAATGTGATCTAATCCATCCCCTATGAGTGACCTTGATGTAGGAAAATCCAAGGTCGAGAGAAATCCTAGTTAATTTTTTTGAGGTATGGGTGTGAACATGAATGAAGTTGTGAGGAGTTAAGAATAAAATAACATCATAGTAGAAATTAAATTTTGTAAAAGAGCGTAATAGTTTCAGCACAATGGATGGAAAGGAAGGTGCAACACGCACACATGTGTATATACACAAAGAAGAGTTTGTTAGGTTGTGGATCCTATTTTCATGTGAGATGTCTTGTAAATTATACATGAAAAGTAATGTAAACTCTTCATGTATTTTCGTTGGGGTTTGGGGGAAGAAACCCATATGAAAGTTGTTTTGGAGTAACCGAAAAAATATGTTCTTTTTATGTATTAATTATATGGGTGGTATTTAACCCATAGGTTTATGGGTCGATTTCTTGTCCCATGGTATTAGTACCCATGGTGTTGTAAAATAATTTAGATAGTTACCTATTGATGTGCTTATAAATAGTTGGACATACAAGAGGGATATATATATAGGTATTTGAATTCAAGTGTGAATTTGAGAGAGTTTGTTGAGCATAGATCCAAACAAGATTTGTGCATTATAATTGTGCAAAGATTTATCCAAGAGTGGATTATACTCTTTTTGGATCATAATTAAATATGGGAAAGTGTTTCTTAATGGATGTAGCCCACATTGGGTAAACCATGTTAAATATGGTCTTCTTGTTCTGTTTTTTGTTTCTATATTTTCTATTAATAGTTCTTATTATTGTGATTCATTGAGACCGATCCATATATATTTATGTTTATCCCTAACAATTGGTATCAGATCTCTTAGTTGTGTTTGCTGAAGTGTTGAATTACAGAAAGGGTTATTAGCTTAAGTGGGAGCTATAGTAGATGATGGTAGATAAAAGGTTGAAAATTTCAATGGGAATAAATTTGGTCTATGGAAGATGCAGATGGAAGATTATCTCTATCAGAAGGATCTCCATGCTTTGCTACTAGGAAAAATAAAGTAACCAATAGGTATGTCTATGAGGAATGGGAGTTTCTTCATAGGAAAACACTTGGGGACATCTGGTTATGGGTTTCATCTTCAATCACATTCAATATATCATGAGAAGACAATTAAAGCTATGAAAAACATGTTAGGGAGTTTACATGATAAATCTAGTGCCTCTAATTAAATATTTTTGAAGAAAAAAGTTATATAATATGAAGATTTATGAGAATGGTTCAATTATTCATCATTTTAATGAATTTTATATGGTTGTGATTATGTCAAACTCCGTAAAAATTGAATTTTATGATAGAGTGAGGGGTATACTTATTCTGTTCTCATTACTAGAAACTTGGAATAGCTTGTTGACGGCCATGAGAAACTTAGTCTATAACAATACAAAGTTGAAATTTGAGGATGTTATAGGAGTAAACCTTAGTGAGGAAATGTGACGTAAACTATTTGGGGAGACTTCTACTTCGAGAATGCTTTGGTGGTGGAGATTAGAGGGAGAAAAAGACTAGAGGGAATGGAAGCCATGGAAAATAAGTGATCATGGAAGGTCGAATTAAAGAGAAAGATGGTATGCTTTGGTACTATGGAAAGGTCGAGCAATCGTGGAATATTTTTTCGAGTAATTGAAAATGTGGTCTATTAATTTTTAATTATATGGGCAATATTTAACCCATAGGTTTATTGGTTGGTTTTTTGGCCTAAGGTATTGGTACCCATGGTATTGTTAATTTAATTAGACAATTACCTATTGATTTTCTTATGAAGAGATATAGATATAGTAGGGAGATATAAATTTTTGAATTCAATCATGAATTTGATAGATTTTGTTGAGCGTAGTACCAAACAAGATATATGCATTGTAATTATGAGAAGACCAATTTGAGAGTGGATTATAATCTTGTTAGCTTGTAATAAAATATGGGAAAGCATTTCTTGGTGGATGTAGCCCACATTGGGTGAACCACGCTAAATCATGTCTTCTTTTTGTGTATTTTTTCTTTATTTATTGTTCATAGTTCTTATTGTTGCTATTATGTGGGATTGATCTTCATATATTTATATTTATCCCTAACAAAGTTTGCATGCAAAAAAACTTGTTGGGAAGCAATGGGAAGAAGTGATTCATAGAAGATTTGGAAAGGAACTCAAGAGGATTTGAATGTACAAACCTTTTGCGAAGGAGAGAAACATAGAGGATAGTGTGCGAGAAGAAGGAATGCGTAGGAGTTTATGAAAGGAATAAGTTGTGAAGGACACATGAGATGAAGGAATGGAGAGAATTTTATATGGAGAATATTTCAATAGAGCATGACAATATTTTAAGAAGGTATAGGATCCTGTAGGTAGCACATGAAATAAAGTTGGTGGTGGAACTCAAGAAAAGAGTGTGTTGAAGAAGAAAACATGCCATAAAAAGTTCATGGAAGGATGGATAGTTGACACAAGTTATAAAATATGTAAACATATATCTAACATGGATGATGAAAAATATGGAACAATCGAATAGCCAATGGTTGGGTTAACATGACACAAAAAGAGGCACAAGATCGGGGCATCAAAAGAGATGAAACTAAAATTTAAATCTAATTGCAAAAATTTGGAAGTGTCTAAATGTAGCTAGCCCACCCAAGGAAAATTCTAACAAGGATAGAGAATAATTAGAAGAGAAAGTTGTACAAATATTTAAGGAGGAATAGTCCACCATTTTTGGGTTGTTGGAACAAGGCTACGAGAGGAAGAGAATCTTTATAGACCATTAGTGCCAAGGTTATCAAATGTTCTTGTGAACATAAGTCTAGTCGAGGTTAGGTCCATAGGGAGACACCACATAGTCTATAAATTTCCATGTAAATCACTATAAGATTTGTTTGAGAGAAACTACATTTTAGATGCCGAAAGGACTTTGAACAAAATATAATGAAACCTTTTTGTTTCATTCTGTTGGGTTGAAATCTATAAACTAATAGGATATTCTAGGTCTGACCCATTACTCACCAAGTGGTGTCGGTGATGGTTCTTTCCTAGATGAAAGTAAGGATGTGGAATTGAGACAACTAGTACAAATTTTTATGTTCTCCACTATGAAGACAAGTTGGGTAGAGAATAGAAGGAAATATCCTAGAGTGTAGCATTTAGAAGAGTTAATAATCTTGCATCGAAAAGAAGATGCCTTAAAGAAGACGGAACTATTTAGATATAACAATAATAAAAATATTGGATAGAGTGATTCGGAAATTAATGGGGTGAAGACTAGGCTAGATGATGTAGAGAAATACCATTAGAGGAAACAAGGTCTTGTGGTGCGATCATCCAAAAAGAGATGGAAAACTTAGTAAAGAGGTAATAACAAAAATAATATTGTGTAAAGAAATTGCTAGATGAGAATTTAAAGGAAGATATGGCGCATGTCAAGGCATAACAAAATATTATGTTAAAATAACTCAAGAGTGGAGAGGAATCATGCATAGAAATAATTACAGTAGAATTAACGATATGAAGTGCATGGATATAGCTCATGAGATGAGTAAGGGTGAAAGGAGAAGTCACTTGGGAGTGAATTCCAATACGCAAGAGTATTGTACCAAGGAATAAGGTTTACATTAATAATATGGTCACTGCAGACTATGAGTGCACTAAATAATGCATGAGGATGTGAATATAGGTAGATGGGATAGAGAAGTGATTACATAGCCAAATGGATAATGGTACTCAATAATGAATGTCCCAAAATGGGGATTGGAGGAAGAAATGATCATTGAGGGTCATGTGCACATGGAAGGTGACCTAATGTCACAAATAGAGGCCATTGAAAAATAATGTCGAGAAGTATGTGGAGTATAAGGAGTAGAACAGAGAGATGTGAGGCCAAAGAATGAAGAGGGCATAAAAGAAAGAGTTCCCGTAAGAGGAACAAAATTAAAAACAATTGAGAAAAGATGATTTCCTAAGGAAGGATAGTTGGGGTGAATATTTTAGCATACATAAGATGAGAATCTTGTAGAGGGAAAGTGCTTAAAATTAATGCATGAGACAAGAAACTCCAAGAAGATTAGTTGATGAGAATGAAGACAATGATGCGTACGAAATGGGAGAACAATTGCAAATGGAGTAAATAATAAAGTAGGTTCCTATAGTACACATGTAGAAGAATGCAAAAAAGGAGAGGAGACCTATGAAGGTCTTAAGGTATTTGAGCATCCGTAAGAGTGTACAAAGGAAGAAGAGTGCAACCAAATGAAGGTATTGTGTGATGAAGCTTCCACAAGGAAACAAATGAGAAGAAACATTTAGAGATAGTTGTAGAAGAATTGTGCAAGGATCGGAGTGCAAGGAGAGAAGTGGATGAAAATGAGATCCAAGTAGAGCACAAAGGAGAAGGGGAAAAGGAAAATTCCAAGGAGGTTATGCATGGAATAATAGACTTGCCTTAGGAAGAGAAGAAAGATGGCCTAAAGCCATAAGAGGATAATTTTTCATGGAAAGAAACCATAGTTCAAAGAGGGGAAAGAGCACAAAGATTATGACGCACATTGAAAGAAATGAAAATGGTTAAGTATCCATGAAGAGAGGAATATGCGGATAATCCCACAAAAATATATTGGGCATAATGGAGGAGTCTATACGAGAGAAATGTTTAAGTCATAATGCACAAGAAGGAGACACACAATAGAGAGAATCCCTAGGATGAGAAGGGAAAAGAGGATGATGAAGAAAAATAGGGAATTTTTTAGAGATGTGCCTAATTTCATGAGTGTGTAGGAATATGGATGCGCAAAGGGAAAGAGTTGCACAAAATAATAATAACAGAAGGGAACACATAACGGTAAAATACACAACATAATCCTATGGAGTGAAAGGAAGAAAAAAGGTATAAGGTAATGCAAAGTAAGTGACAATGAAATAGGAGAAAATGAAACATGCAAAATGAAACAACACAAATAAAATAATTCATGATGATAAGGTGATAGGAGAATAGGACAAAAAGTTAAGAACACGAGGAGAGAAGTATGCACATAAGGAATGTGCAAAGGAGTAGAGCCCATTAAAATATTAAGAAAGGGAGAAGGAAATCCCTAGAGGATTTAGGAAGAGGTGGATGGAAAATGGTGAGTGTAGACTCACACAGAAGATTTTTGAGGCATGCGTAGAATCGCAAAGAAAAATGGTCATGAGAAAAGCCTTAGGAGGAGGAGGATAGTTCGGGGAAAACATTACTTGTATGCTATAACCATAAGAGAGAGAAGACACTCGTAAAGGATTAGAGAGGAGATACATTTAGAAGGGAAGGGTTTTCAGAGAGAAGAGACTCTCTCAAGTGTGGAAGGTAGTGCACAAAGGTCATAGGAATGTGACAAAGGGTTGGAAGAGATGTCAAAAGAATCATTGAGGCCAGGAATAAGTTTAGAGGACAAAATAACTAGAATTATCGACCTCAATATTTCAAAGGGTGGTTCTACCACACACATAGTCTACTTGAGGATAAAATCAAGTGTTAAGTACCTCAAGTGTTTGATGTAGGAGCATTTAAGGTCTGATGTAATCTTGTTCAATTTTTCCTAATTATTAGTGCATGAACGAATGAAGGTGTGAGGGTTGAAGAGGAATATCACAATATAGAAGAAAGAAAATTGAATGGAAAATAGAAATAATTTAACACAATAGATGGGAAGGAAGGTGAAGTTCATAGAAGTGTGAATAAGCATGGGGAAGAGTTAGCAAGAGAGAAACTTGCGGGGAAGTAAGGGGAAACCATGACATGTAAAAGAGTTGGCCAGAACTCGGGAGGATTTTATTTTGTAAAATTATTGACAATGAGATAAACAGAGAGGATGATGCACAAAAGAAGGAATATGTATGAGTTTACGCAAGGAAGAAGTTATAAAGGATATATAGGATGAAAGAGTGGAGAGAATTAGATATGGTGAATGTATTAGCAGAGCTTGCATATATTTCAAGAAGGATCAAAATCTTGGAGACAATACCCAAAATAAAGTTGGAGGTGGAACTTAGGAAAAAGGGTTCACGACATATGAACATTCATGCATGGAAAAGGAGTGCATAAAAGGATGAATAGTTGGAAGAAGCGACAAAAGATGTCAATTTTTTTTTACATGGACACGACAAGGATGGAATGGTCAAAAGAGCCATAAATTATATCAACATGGAACAAATAGAGGCATAGAATATTATGACATTAAATGAGATCAAATTTAAATTTGATTTTAAGAGGGAAAATTTGGAAGCATCTAGAGGAAGATAATATGTCCAAGGAAAATTCAAAAAGGATAGAGAAGTGTGAGAATAGTAAGGCACATGGATATTTAAGGAGGAAGATTCAACCATTTATTGTTTGTTGAAACTACGTTGTTAAGGGTAAGGAATATTTATAGGCCATTAGAGATGAGGTTGTTGAATGTGCTTGTTTTAACAATTCTTGTCGAGGTTAGGTCCATAGGGAGACACCACATTGTCTTTAAATCTCCATGTAAATGACTCAGATCCATTTTATAACAAACACATTGTAGATGATGGAAATGCCTTTGAAATAATATAGAGAAGCATTCTTTAATTCCACTTGATCAAAATTTAAAATATGAAGGATCTTCTAGGTCCTGACCTAACATCACATAACCTCATGCCTCTTAACAAAAATATGGTGGGTAACTATAGATTGGAAAATGTACCCAATGTATTAGTATAATGTAATGTAGTTTTCTTAAACTACATGAATAAACCTTATTATGTGTTAAATACTGTGATTTTTTTTTGTGATTTTTCTGATGTTCATATATTGGTCTAAGACTGTTACATGCTTGAAAATGGAGGAAACTAGAATTTTTGACTTTGTTGAGTTCTTTTGACATGTAGACACAAAATCACACACTTTGGGTAATAATCTAGTCTTGATCACATACTTACTACTATTCATATTGTTCTTAAGTAAGAAAAGTACTATTTATCCCATGCCTTTGGCCACCTTTCTTTTCTTTATGCTTCGATTTAAAACTTTCACTCTTATTTTCTCAGTCTGTCTTTTCCCCTTTCGACATCTATTATTCTATACACCAATTCCCATCCAAGGCGCCAACACCATGTGCACCCATCCCGTCTATGCGCCCTTATCCTTTTTATACTTTGGTCACACTTATTGGATCCTTTCTAGCCATTTTAGCATATTATCTTTATAGTAGTCCAGCTTTTCAGGGTTAATTACAAAATTCAAGCAAGGGAATCATATAAATATAAATTTATGCGATCATAATAAGGGACAAAACACTAGGCATATACTATCTCCATCTAAGGTCGCATCTATCAAAGGAATTTATACCTCCATTTACATCCATCTAGCTCCATCACAAAGGGCAAAGGTTGGTTCATCTACATCACACTTCATAGGAAGGGAGTCTATTTTTTCCATGCACACATCATTTACATTTGACATCTAGTTACTTTCTCGCTAATCACAAAGTGTGACCGGTACAAGAGAAACCTATGGAACAATTCCGCACACACACACACAAAAATACATTGGATCTGAGATGTAGTGAAACAATCAGTGATAGGTCCATCATTTTGGCAGCTGAGGATAGTCTGAAACCTTCATTTGCATATTTTTTTAGGGTTTAATGATTTTTTTGGGGTTTTGTAGGTGATTCATTCATTCTATATTTACAAAGAAATTTGGCAGAATTCAACGACATACACACGATAAAATAAAAACATGTGTGAACCTCTTACAACACCTTAGAGGAGGTTTTATGATCATATACGCAGACCAGGGTGCCCATGGGCACCCCCATCCCTTTCCAGGGGCCCCAGGTCTTGTCAAATATTACATATATATATTTTTGTAGGCTTGTGGGACGGTTTTCCATCTTTGTTCATCTAGTCTCCACTGGGACACAGCTTCAACAACCTCTCGTTAATAAAATAAGGTTCTTATACTCTTTGCACATTAGGGTTTGATATTGTCATTACTTAGTTGTTTGGATATTATTTAAATATTTTAGTATTCATTTATTTACTTCAAACTTGCATTGGATTAGACTATTATTTCAAATTTTAGCATAATAATTTTAGGAACCCCACTCGTGATCGGTATTTTGGATCCTTCTTTGAAATATCATATTCTTTATCATGGATCCTAAAATTCCTGAAATTTCTTTGTCTGATTTACTTCAAATGCATCCTAATTGCCATTTTGTTCTTAAAAAGTCACTAGACACTATGTATCTTCCCCGAGATACACCTCCACATCAAGTACGTGTTATTTTAGATCATGTATTTGATGACCCTAGTCTTTGTGATCCTCCATCTAATTAACCCATGTTGGAGTCAATTCAAGGTTTTCATTCTATATTTCAAGATAAATTTAAG
Organism: Taxus wallichiana var. yunnanensis; assembly: GCA_018340775.1. Classification (NCBI taxonomy): domain Eukaryota; kingdom Viridiplantae; phylum Streptophyta; class Pinopsida; order Cupressales; family Taxaceae; genus Taxus; species Taxus wallichiana. Next base: position 79,246,980 of record CM031236.1, on the reverse strand, counting down.
GCTATGGAATCCAAGATTACATCCCTTAAATCTGAAATCCAACATCTTAAGGATGCTTCTCAATTCCATGTTTATTCTCCTTATACATCTCATCTTCATTATATGTGTACTACATGTTCTCATATTAGTGAGCCTCAAGCCATACCACTACCAGAGCCTCTCACCTTTGATCACATTGCTAAACAAAATGACATTCTTACTGTGCTCCTTAGTCATCAATTTATCACTTTACCATCTACTCAAGGCTATCATCCTTACCAGCTTGCAAAATATTAAGGTCGCCCATATTGAAATTATCATCAAATCAATGGACATAATGACAATGATTTCTATTCTTTACAACAAAGAGTCAAGAACCTTAAGCTTCAAGGATTTATCTCATTTACTTCACAACAGTCTTTTGCATGCCTATCTACACTTGTTACATCCCAATGGAGTCCTAAATATTATTCGTTTATGTATAATGAGCTTCAAGTCATCACTTCTAATGGTTTTTCTATGAAAATTCAAGCAACGCCTCTCAAAATCAATATAACACTTCCTCCTCTAAATTCATATGTAGCATCACTACATCACAAGTCAAACTACACAATAACCTCTCTAAAAATAGTTGAAATTATCCTATTGAGTCTTTTGTAACATCGTCAATACCACCAAAGCTAACACCATTTAAGATTCCTCCCCATCCTACTCCACTTTTGTTTCCAATTCATTTTTTCAAAGTAACTACTCCATTTGACAATCAAGACACATTTCAAATTCTGCCACCATCATATGGTCTTGATGTTGCTTTTGCCACACATTCTTCCACCACTTCATGCAAACTTGGTCTTTTGTAGGTGAATCTCATCATATTACCCGATGATGATATATTCGTGTTCTTATGGTTATTACATTACTATTGAGGGATCTCTTCTAATAAGAACCTCATTCCATCACATAATCACTCACACATACATACATTTACAACCATGACACATACAACACAATTATCTATCATTTACTACACCACTCAATCAATCATACATTACCTCTTACACTTTAGCACCATCACACAACATCTATTCTAAACAAACATTCATCACATAACACATCTATCACCATCACTCTTTTTTTACTTACGCATTGTGTCTCATCGCTTACACTCATTATTTTCATACATTTCCATCATTATTACCCGATTGTGACACACTCTTGTGCTTTGGTTCACACTTGACTATTTAGGGAATCATATACACATGAACGCCACACACCACATAGTAGATACTACACATTGTGCATCTTCACACATATTGCATACATACATCCTACATCCTACATCTTACATCTTACGTCTTACATTTACTATGCATCTACACATCTTATCTCATTTACACATCTAACATTACATATTATACATCCTACATTATACACTACACATTACACATCACATGAATATTTTTCATCATCACATCTACTAAACATATTTCACATCCTACTCATCTACTAATATGTGTTTCACTCACTACCCGATGGCGTACTCTAGTCTCATGGTCCACACTAAACTATTGAAGGTTTAACAATTAAATGGACCACATCACACTCACACAATCAATCTTTCAATATTGTTTTCATGCCAGAGTCCTAAATTACTGATATATGTTATATGATACATCATCACTTCTTCTTGCATAATGTAGTGAGATGCGTCATAGGCTACATCATCACTTCTAATTGTATCATTTAGTGATATACGCTTTAGGATAAATCATCACACATTTGGTTTTACACATCATCTCTATGTTACATATAATGATTACACATCCATCACGCCACACTACGCATAACATATAGTTTGACAATTTCCCGATGACACACTCTCGCTTTACAGCTCATTCTTGACTATTGATGGGAAGTAAATAAGTCAACCTCACCACATACAATTACATTCACTCAAGGGGGACAAAGATCCTATCATTCCCTTTGATTCCGTTCTATCCATCCAAATCATACTACATATCTTGGTTGTAGTTACCATTACTTACACTTGTACATGTTCACTTTATTACACATACTAGATAGATATCTTGTATATCATTATATTTATAATACACACATGCAAGTTCACTTTATTTCTATTTTTGATTGCAGAATTTATAGATCTATTACATGCAACATGGATGCTTGGTGCATTACCTATGAAAATTCCCATTATGGCTCTTAGGGGCATCCACTTTCATACACTACAAGTGTTATTGTTTCATTATGTTTCATAACACATTACATTACTGGATTATACACGTTTTGACATTATTTTTATCTTTCTAACATGTTAATGGGTGTTTCATGTGAAATATTTGTTTTGTAGGATTACTTGCCACCATGATTATGTTTTATATTACTTTTACTTTCTTTCCATTATTTCTCATTGTATGCGGGTTTTTCCCTTCTTCTTATGTACACACTTTTATGTATTTGGTTTCATTGGTCTTGCTTGTCTTGCAACATCATGAGTGATGTCCCATGTTTGTAACCCAATTTTTTTGTCTATATTATATTTTACATGATTACTTACATCTTAGCATATACATTGTCTTCGTAGCTTACACTTGTTTTCTACATGCATGCTTGTTCGTAATAACACTTGTTTCCTAGCGACTTGTTTCCATATGCCTATGTTTCTACCAAGCACATCCCCTTTCCCCTACATGGTATAGTTTCAGTGGTCATTCCTCTTTTGGGCCACATACTCCTTCCGCAACATTGCATACACCTCCAAAGAGGGGGCATCATTTTGGTGAATCAAGAACCCTATACAACGGTTTACACACAACACAAAACACAAGACAATACCGATACAAAATAGTTGAGGACTCATAATCATACTTGGATCTTTAGTACATCGATGCCTTTCTTTGAGATCCTATAACTAGGGGGAAGCTACACATTGATTTGGTTCACCACAACCTGCAAAACTCATACACAATGTATTTTACAAGGTAGGTTGTCCATAACACGTGTTAGTACACATCATCTACCAAGGTGTTTTATTTCAAGGAGTAGTTAAAGGTATAGAATAACACAAGACCTTCCTCTCTCTACACTACTTCATGTCAGTGGCTTCAAATCACCCACAAAACTAGATAGTACAAATTTCTCTATAGTTTTGAGGAGTAGATAAAGGTTGGAGGATGACACCGAGATAATTTATCCCCACACTTCTTATATTGTATTAGCATGAGATCACACAAAAAAATTACACATATAGACATCATCTTTAGGTTCCTTTTTACACCCTTTTAATCATCACGGATCAGTGCACATGTTTCTTTTACACATTTTTAGTTTTTTTTTTTTACATACTTCCTTATATGATTTTAATAGATACACATGTGTATTTGATTACTTTATCTTCATCTCTTTTGTAGGTTCATTTGTTTGGGGAACAAAAAGTCAACAACATCACCAAAATCACACACATCGGCATATACACGCACGTTTCGCCTAGGTTCATTCTCATCACCTATTTACACTTTTGCATCTTTATTATTCACACTCAATATTTTTTATTAGTCCACAATTTTATAGTCCCTCAACACATTTCCTATATCAATCTACATGGATATCAAGTATGCATCTCTATATAATTTATGTTACCAAGCATTCTACTCACCAACATAAAGTTGGGGAAAATGTAGACACAAAATCATGCACTTTGGGTAATTATCTAGTCTCGATCACATACTACTATTCATATGGTTCATAAGTAAGAAAAATACTAATTAACCAATGTCTTTGGCCACCTTTATTTGTTTTATGCTTCTGATTTCACTCTTGCACTATTAATTTCTTAGTCTGTATTTTCACCTTTCAAAAATTTTCAACTGACACCAACTCCTAGCCATGATGGTAGTGTCACACGCCCCTATCCTCTTTGGGTGCCTTTGTCCTCTTTGTACTTTGGTCACAATTTTGGGTCCTTTCTAGCCATTTGAGCATCTTATAATTTTTGTAGTCCCCCTTTTCAGGCTCAATTACGAAATTCAAGCAAGGGAATCATATAAATATAAATTTATGTGATCATAATAAGGGACCAAAAACTAAGCATCTACTATCTCCACATAAGGTATTTTCCATCAAAGGAATCTATAGCTCCATTTGCATCCATCTAGATCCATCACAAGAGATAAATTATGGTTCATTTGCATCACACTTCATATGAGGGAGTCTATTGTTTCCATGAAAACATTGTTTAAACTATACATCTATTTACTTGCTCACTACTTGACAAAGTGTGACCGACATAAGAGAAACCTAGGGCATAATTCTACACACACATGCGAAACTACGTTGGAGTCCGAGATGTAGTGTAGTGCTCGGCTTATAAGTCCATCATTTTGTGAGATGAGAACATTTTGACCCCTATATTTGAATCTTCCTTTTTTAGGGTTTAATGTTTTGTTTAGGGTTTTGTAGGTGATTCATTCACTCCAAAGTTAATCATACATTCGGTGGAATTCAACGAGATACACACGACAAAAGGAAAATAAGTGTGAACCTCTTATGACACCTTATAAGAGGTTTTATGAGCATCTATGCAGACCAAGGTGCCCATAAATTAGACTAAGGAGTCCATGGGAGCCCCCATCCCTCTCAAGTACCCAAGTCTAGTCAAATATTCTAGATCTACATTTTTCCGGGCTTATGTGTGACATACTTCCATCTTTGTTAAGTCGGTCTCCACTGCAACACAATCTAACAACCTCTCGTAAATCATCTAAATCTCTTCTAACCTGTTTCACACAGAATGGTTCAGTTCCTAGAATAGAGTTGCTTCTATCCTTTCATTCTCTTGAGAAATAGATAAGGGTTAGGGCTAGGAGGAATACCTGTTGAATGTTTGGAGGGTGTGCACGTACCGTAGAGAGAGATCAGATCGATTGCGAAGAACTCCTTTTTGTCTAGGAAGGACTACCTGCAAGTAAGAATACAAGACCACCAGATTCTAATTAGACAATAAATGAGGGAACTGCCTTAGGCCCAGGAAATATTGGACTTCCTTTCGAAGGTGGTCAGTTCCCCTGCTAATACGAATTAACACAAATTCTAACAAAGAAGTTATTGCCAAATTACAATTTAATTGCCTCGTTAAAACAATAGAGGAAAGGCTGGTTTTGGTTTTGAGTCACAGTGACCGATGCCGGTCACTGTCACCGGTACCAGGTTTCGATAACCGATATCGGTAGGGGCAGTGATTTAGGGGCTTTTAGTGAAGGTTGGCTATAAGGTGGCTATGGTGTTTATTAGGCTGGTAAATGATTGGGGATAGGTAATGGGGGTGATGGAGAAGACTCAGAGAATATGGGGGCTGTTCTTGGGGCAATGTAAGGGTAGAGGAATGACAATTAGATGTAGGGTGTTACCAGGTAGTGGATCTGGGAGTAGACTTATAATTACTGTGATTCAGAAGTCCAAGAAATGTTATTAAAAGAACGTACAAGACACTACTTACTAGTTCCTGATGAAGATACAGGTCCAAGGACTGTGATGATGAAGGCAGGGTTCAGGTAGGATGATCTGACAATCCAAGATGAGCTATCTTCTCTCCCAATGCTTGGATGAGTGTCACTGGGCTCTGGTTACTCAGTTGCAGTCTTGGGCTTGATGTCCTTCTCTGCAAAACTCTTCTCTTTCCTTCACTTGTCTCTGCTCTGTCAAGTGAATTTCGGATCCTTCCAATGACTTCGATGCTTTGTTTTTGGTTGGGGGAGGTCATTTACAGGGAACTGATGGCGGTTATGTAACCGACGGTGGTCGAAGTAGGAACCGATGTCGGTTAAGTCAAAGTGGGCTATTTTTAGTAAAATAGCCAACCTTCCCTCCTTTTCTCCCGAGGAATTAGTTGTGGGCTTGGTCAAGTCATTATTAGGTTGATTTTGGTGCGGGTGAGGAATAATTAGTCATGGGTGTAGATGTAGACCAAGTTATAGGTCTTAATTAGGTTAGTTTAGGATTAGGGCTAGGTCATGATGAGGTGGCGAAATGAGGTGGCAGGTTTGGGAGATGTGGATTTATTAATTATAAGGTAATTAATAAATAATTGTGTAGGGTTTAGGTGGTGAGGTTAGGTTGTGAGATGAGATGTGGGGCACAGTGTGTCGTAAGACATAAATTTGGTGTCTACATTAGCCCCTTTTTTTTCGTGCATCTTGTCTTGTAAAGTGCACTGACAATAATAAGAAGTGGTTACTCCCATTAAGGATATAGGTAATCCCCCTCAAATCTATCACAGATTGAGGTAACATGAAATCAGGGATAGGGTTGATAAAGGGTAAATGGTGTTGAGATGATGGTAAGATGGTGTGGTAAGTTCAAGGAAGTAGACGCACGTTGAAATGCGAAGAGTGCGACCAGGGTACATGATTTGAAGAAAACAAGCAATTCATGGGTAAAGGTCGATAGTTTATCCAAACAAGGGTGATATAATCCTGGTATCCAAGGCATAGGAAGTAGCTCTAGGGGATATAACGGGTAAGGTACATGAACATTTAGGCATGTCCGGCAGTACCAAATGGTTGGTTTGGTTGAGATAAAATGTCACGGTCTCGGTCTAGGCAAAGTTGGTTGACTGATCAAGTCAAGTAACCTAATCATGCTAAAACACGAATGGGTGAGCTCGATTAAACAAAAATTTACATGATGGGTGGATAAAATTGTAATTTACGGGTTTTGGGCAAGGTATTTAATTGGTGTGGCCTTGGGTCGGGCCGATTGATTAGTGAGGGCCATGGGTCGGGCTTGATTGGTTGGTTGTGGCCTTGGGTCAGGCCAAATGGTTGGTTGTGGCCTTGGGTCGGGCCTGATTGGTTGGGTGTGGCCTTGGGTTGGGCCAAATGGTTGGTTGCGCCTTGGGTCGGGCCAAATGGTTGGTTGCGGCCTTGGGTCGGGCCTGATTGGTTGGGTGCGGCCTTGGGTTGGGCCAAATGGTTGGGTGCAGCCTTGGGTCGGGCCAAATGGTTGGTTACGGCCTTGGGTCGCCAAATGGTTGGTCATGCGTCCGTGGGGTGGGCAATTGAAGTCAAAATAAGGCTAGTCAGCAAAGCCAGGGGTAGGTGATGGGGAAAAAAATGGAGAGTGGTGGATAAGGGCGAGAAGTTAGGTGAAGGAAGTGGGTAACCGATATCGGTTATGTGTGACCGATATCGGTTAGAAGACCGATACCGGTATTCTAGGCGCGAAATAACCGGTATCGGTTATAGGTCAAAACCTATAAAAAGAAAAATACGGCCTGTCATTGTCACTTTGTGAATTTGAGCACCCAAATTGAGTTGTCTGAGGTGTGAAGTGGTTTTGTTGAGTTGGTGGGCTGAGGTGGCATTATTTGAGTGGAGGAGTGAGTGATTGGTAGACCCCAGCTGATCAGGAGGTAGAATTTGATTGGTGGATAACCCAGCTGAGGAGATTTGGAGCCATGGCACAGCCAGGAGGAGCAGGAGGTGCTGGACCAGCTGACCACCGCCACCTATCCCACCACGACGACGTGTAGTCGTACCGGTAGGCTCTGAGCTCTTGCTTATGTGAATTGAATGAGTTTAACTTAGATTTGGGTTTTGGGTAGGAATCCAAAATTGAATAAAATAATTAATGAATGGATGTAATTTGCAAAATGGAGTGGGTAGGTAGGCTAGTTAGGTCGAGGCGGCAGGGTGGGTAGGTTTTTAGGGTTTTTTGGTGGGTAAATAGGGAGATATAGGGGAAAAAAGATTTCGCGGGCCGTTTTGGGTTCGGCCCCGGATTCGGACAGTGACCGATGTTGGTCACTAAGCGACCGACATCGGTCACAAATTTTTTGAATTTTTTGTTGCCGGGCGACGGGCGTCGGTCATATGTCGACCGGCGTCGGTACCCCTTTTTTGTTGTTGTTGTTAGAATTGTATTGTTGGTTGGTTTTTGTGTTTGGGGGTGAAGGGGGAGGGGGTAGAGTTGATAGGAAAGGTGATCGGGGTGGGGGAAATGGTGTGGTTGTGTAGTTGGTTTGAGTAGGATAGAGTAGGTGTTGGGTATGAAGTAGGAGGTGTTAAATTGGCGGGGGTATAGGTAGATGGCTAGAGTATATCGGGGTGGTTGGTTGGTTGGTTGGTGGTAAAGGGGATGTGTAGGGTAAGTGTAGATGTGTGTTATAGAGTCGGGTTGTGGTTGGGTGGGTAAGTGGGTTAAGGTAGTTGTTTTTGTAAAGGGTAGGCCTGATGAAGTGGGTTGTTTTTGCAGGCACGCCAGCAGCTTACGATGCGGGATCGGATGCCCCCGCTATTGAGACGGATGCGGCCACATGTGTCCACAGTGCATTGGGCCATTATGCGAGAGGTGGGACTCGGCGGAGTCCAGCGGTATAGGGTTGTGGATAGGGACCACAGCCTGATGGTTGCCCTCATCGAGAGATGGGATTCGCAACCAACGTCTTCCATCTCCCTACTGGAGAGATGACGATTACCCTAGAGGATGTGTATCGCATCTTGAGACTGCCGATCGTAGGGGAGGTAGTGTTCCAGGTAGATGCGGAGATGGCGATGGACAGCATTCTTTAGGTATTTGGGGATGCAGCCGCATTATTGACCTATCACAGCGCGAGCATTGCCTATGGCGACATGTATCGCGCACACACGACATGAGACACGACTTGTCGTGTTGATGATGATAGGTATCACATGCTTCACCCTCCCGGACTCAGAGGGAGGCCGCTTCCCATGGGATTTGATGGGAGTGTTGCACGAGATGGTAGAGGAGCATACATGCTATGCCTAGGCACCAGTGTATCTGGTGCAGCTATACAGAGAGCTGTGGGGTTATCGCGATGAGGTGATTTGGTATTTGCTCTACATTTTTGTTACACTACTGGGTGTATAAGCACATTATATGTATAAGTCCAGTAGGGCTGCCCCAAAGAAGCTGTGGGCCATAGATCGTCTGAGATATGGATTTCGAGAGGTGGTCGGGGTCGTGGGCGATCCACGCGGTGCTCGCAGGACGGGATGTGGCCTACTACCATCATCTGTTAGAGGGCTTGACCACACTGGACATTGTATGGAGGCCCTATAGAGGCCATCAGCCCCGAGGAGGAGCCCGAGCACAGATGCGCTGGATCTAGTATAGTTTCTGGATAGCTGGACGGAGGCCGGAGAGCATGAGCGGATACCCCTAGAGAGGGTACGACGGCAGTTGGGCTTGAGACAGGATGAGCCACCTCCCTTCCCACAGTACCGGAGGGATGATGTAGAGGCCCCACTGCCTGCACCGCAGCCCGTTGACCCAGATTGGGTAGCAGAGAGGCCAGCTGATGATACAGTGGATGACGCCAGAGTGACAGGGGCCTTTTTGGTTTGGTGGGCGGGGAGAGCATTAGAGAGCACAACCCACACAACCAGATTTAGCGGCTATTATAGTAGAGAGGGACCGGCTCTTAGGATAGGTGCAGTTGTTATAGGGGTAACTGGCTGGCAAGCAGAATGCAGTTGGGGTGATATAGGGTAGTTAGCCCAGAACAGCTCAAGCACACCATAGGCACCGATGATACCACAGCACCATCACAGCACAGCACCACCGCAAAGACTGCACAGGCAGCAGTGCACAGACGCGCCATAGGCACAGGTGTACCGGTAGGATAGGGGCCACTACTGTTAGGAGTCGGGGGACTAGCCCCAGTAGCCATGGTGGCACGGGCCCATTATATGGAGGCGAGAGCAGAGGCCCGGTATTATCAGGACATCCTTGATGGTACCGGGGCTGACTATCAGCCATATGCGGCATGCACAGAGCCGAGACATCCCGTAGCTAGAGATCCCAGGGGGGCCACAGCCGGTGGGTCGGTGACAGGGAGGAGGCGAGAGCCAGCATAGGGACCAGCAGGGAGAGGGGCTGAGGGTGGTGGGGAGAGCTGAGACATCCCTAGAGCGGAGATGGGTTTTTGGATATTGGAGTATGTATATAGAGGCCTGCGTGCCCACACATGATTTATTTATTCATTCTTGTTGTATATACCGGCCTGCGAGCTGAGTACAGGTTGTATAGTTGATACCGGCCTGCGAGCTAAGTATATTTTTGACATGAGAGACCGGCCTATGAGCCAAGTCAAGATTTTGACAGTGATTACAGCTTACGTGCTTTGGATTTGTATTATTTGAGTCGACAGAGGCCCCCATGCAGGGGAAGTTGTATATTTAAACATTGATATATATATATATATATATATATAGATGATGATTTTGATCCACATGGTGTGTATAAAAATGTTTTATGTGTTTTGTCGATGGTTTTTGAAATTGAATGTATATAGATGATGAGTTTGATCCACATGGTGTGTATACTGATGGGTTTGATGTATATATTAAAATGTCGTATGTATTTTGTCGATGGTTGTTTTAATGTAGATAGATGATGTTGATGAAATTGTGATGATATATATATGTGTTGATGTGATTCTGATGAAAAATATGTATAATGGTGTAGTTATGTAGGAAAAAGAGGCGGCGCCACAAAAATTTGTAAAAATAAAAAAAAAAAAGGCCCAGTGTTTAAGAAAAAGGAGGCATGTGACCGATATCGGTTAGCTAACGATGTCGGTAGATATATGACCGATACGGTTAGGTAACCGATACCGGTTATTCTAAAACAAGATTTTCTAAAAATAGAAAAGCTTGGGAGACAACTTGAGTTCTTATTTTTAGAGGCATGCAATAAGTTAAATACGAGGATGCGACGCTGTTTGACGACTGATACAAATAATTGCATGGGAGAATTGAGTGATAAGGAGGAAAGAGACAGGTAAAGTGATTGTGGGCTGAGATTAAGAAGGCAAAAAGGCAAGTTATATTGAAGAGGGTGGTGAACATGGCTGGACAAGGAGAAGCATCCAGCAGGCAGGACGAGAGGGAAGACAGGTTCCACCCTGCCGCCGCATCCCAAGAGGTAAACTGTTTGGTTGTATTTTAATTCTTGCATGTTTTGATGAATAGGATGAGAGAAGGTAAGAGGGTAGAGATGAGAAAGAAAAGGTGATAGGCAAGGGTTTGGGGTAGAGTGAGTGTTATGGGGTAGGTAAGCAGGGTGTTCACGTATGTTTGTAGGTACAAAGAGGGGTAAACGAGCAAATAATTATCGTAGGGGATGTTTTTAAGCAGGTTGTATAAGATTGACAGTGACCGATATCGTTTAGAGGTAACCGGTATCGGTTAGGAAACTGGTATCGGTTATCTGTAACCGATACCGGTTACTGTATGAAATTCCAGAATGTGAGAAACAACACTTGGGGATTTGAGTTATTGAATGGTTGTGTGTCGTTTTGATGTATGCAGGCAGAGGCAGGGCTGAGGATGAATGATAGTGTGCCAGCTTTGTTGTCAAGAGTCTGAGTGGATGTAACACCAGCTGAATGGGCATTGATAAACCATGTGGGGTTAAGTGGAATCCGCTATTATTCACGAATCACATGCAATCATGCTATGTTGCAAGCATTGATTGAGAGGTGGAATCCGGAAAAGAATACCTTCTATCTGCCAACAGGGGAGATGATAGTGATGTTGGAAGATGTGTTTAGGATTTTGAGGCTCCCAATTACAGGAAGACCAGTGTATCAGGCGTTGCCTAGTGTGGCGCGGGGAGCGATAACAACAATATTTGGTTCAGCTGCACGAGATTTGACACAGCGAGGTTTGACATTCACTTATGGTACAATGTATGCAACACACCCTGAGGAAACAAGGTTGGCAGTGGTATTAATGATAGCGGTGGGGTATTATGCATTATCGAGGGTGGATGGAGGAAGATTTCCAAAAGCATTGATGTGTATTATTTGGGAAATGATAGAAAGGAGTGAATTTTCACATGGGCACCCGCATATCTGGCGGAGCTATACAGGGGTTTATGGGCCTGCAAGCGAAATCATAGGACGACACTAGATTGTGCATACTTATTACATTGTTGGGCCTATGAGCACATTGTGTGTGTGCGACCAATAGGCCAACCAATCCAGGAAAGAGAGACATGAGTGCAGAGGTTGGGATTCAGATGATGGGTCCAGATAGAACAAGAGGTGAGATCCCAGGCCGTGATAGATGACATCGAGTATTATAGGCAGGTATGGGAGATGGTGACGATTGCGGATATTTTTTGGAGGCCTTACGGGAACTATATGGTGACAGAGAACATAGTTGAGGAGTTGAGGGGTGTAGAGCGATTGAGGTGGATCACGGGGCACAGGCCAGGTGAGTACGAGAGGATTCCTCTAGATCACGTGTGGCGACAATTTGGATTTGTTTAGGATATACCTATGGCTTATAGACCATACATGAGGATCGACACCGAGGCATTATTCTCACCTCCCCGGCCGACACCTCCAGAAGGGCCAGAAGAGATAGCAGCCGATCGCAGGGTAATGGATGTGGGAGCGACAGAGGCTTATAGATTATGGTGGGTAGCAGAGCTGTGAGGTGTATGTGAGAGGGCCGATCGTCCTGACATAGCTGTGATTACAGCGGAGAGAGACCGCCTGCAGGATTTGGTTCACCAGCTTCAAACACAGGTGAATGAGACAATGGGATTGTTAGAGGTTTCGCAGTTACGAGTGGAGAGACTAGAGGCAAGATTCCTCCATGCGAGAGGACGTATTCATATATTATAGGAGATGTTGGCGGATCAATGGGAGGAACCAATAGCAGTGGCACCTTTGAGGATGGAGAGGCCAAGTGAGTGGCGTCGACGATCACGATCACCACCTGATTTGGGAGGAGGCGCAAGGGTCTAAGTGAATTTCATAGGAGTATAAGAATAAATAAGGATGCCGACCTGCACGTCGATGATAGAGAAGATGTATTTGTTTAACATCTAAATAAAACTGAATATGTATGTTGATTTGAGTTATGATAATAATAAGAATGGTTGTGTTTTGAAAAAAGGATAAAAATGAATGTGATCAAATAGAAATACACAAAAAGATTTATATTTACCACACATGATAGGTTATGGTAGGGGATGGTCGAGCTAACCTTGGGAGACCCCATGTCTCCTAAGTGCTGCCTACATAGCCCATTGCACAAAGCAAGGAGGGGCCTCAGACCGATGTAGTTCTCCCTTAGGACCAGAGAGAGAGGTGAATTCAGCAATTTGGTTGTGGTCGCAATTTGTTGGTCGTGCAATTTGTTGGTTAGTAAAAAAAATTGATATTGGTTGGGTAATGTTGTTGGTGTTGGTAAGGGATTGGCGATGTTGGTGTAGGTATAAGTGAAGTGAAAGTTAGCTTACCCAAGTAGTAGGGAACCGTATCCTGATTAAGGTCAACACATAATCCTAGATTCGAGTAAAAGAGGCAAAAGTGTCCCGTAGTTGAGAAGAGCTAAACAAACCACATATTAACATAGGATGAGATTGAATCCCTAGGTGCCTTGCATAGGCGAGAAGTCAATAGGTGAAAAGATTCGTATAATCACAATATATCGGATATACGTCACGTCCCTTGAGTTTTATTTCTTTGATGAATGGTGAGGTGAGGTAGTTGGTATAGTGGGGGTGCAGAGAACTTGTTATAAGGTGATTATTCTGACGAAAGAGAACCAAACCTAAATAGACAAGCCCATGACTCAAAAGTGCTTTGGAATACTACTTTTTACTTTTCTGGATATAGACTGATCGATGTGGGAAGTCTACATGGGATATGTATTTTGTTGTTCTTGAGGTCTTCACGAAAGCTGAGCAATGTGAGAAGCTTCTAATAGAGGCTGACTTTGTATAGCTGTCCTTCAAGGGAGCAGTCTATTTATAGTAGCAAATGCGGCTTTTGTGCATAGCTGTCCTTCGAGGGAGCAGTCTATTCAAAATAACAAATGTGGCTTTGCACGTAGCTATCCTTCGAGGGAGCAGTCTATGTAGAACTTAGAGGTCTAGATGTTCGGTTGGCATGAAGCATCTAGTTTTGTAGGAAGTTTGACTCAAGAATATCCCATAAGCGTATAATTGAGAACGTGTTATTTTGATACTTTTAAGTCATGGACTAGACTAATAAGGGGAAGGCATCTTTAAGGGGAGATTATGACCAAACCATGTGAGCTTGATTTTATTTTGAGATGCATGAAACAAAGTGTATGAGGTGGTAAATGAGCTCAAGGGACGAGCGCAAGGTAGATAAGAAGTGATATAACACTAAATTCAACAGTAGAATAGTCGAAGATGCAAGGCATTAAGGGGTTCAGGCTCGGTTTACCATTATGCAAAGATAAATGATAAGTTCCTGATCCATAAATGTGAGTGATAATGTAAGGCCCAATCCAATTTGGAGAAAATTTACCACGTTTGCTCTTTTCTAGTTTGGTTACATGTTGATTCTCTTTGAGGACAAGATCACCAACCTTAAAGGTACGCTCATGAAGTCACTTATCATAAGCACGCTTGATGCGCTTTTGATAGATTTGAAGGTGGTCAAGAGCCGTGTAAGACGACGTTTGTCAAGAAGCTCCAATTGGGCTAACCGCTCTCTGCGTAAATCATCATTGGTGAGAATATCCTCAAGAGATATTCTTAGGGAGGGTATTTTTATTTCGAGAGGTAAGACAAATTTCGATACCATATACCAAAGAAAATGGGGTGGCATTAGTGGAGGTGCGAATGCTAGTCCGATAAGCCCAAAGGGCAAAGGGGATGTGATCAGGCCAATTGCTTCCAGAATCATTAACAACTTTCATGAGGATTTTGGTTAGGGTTTTATTAGAAGATTCGGCTTGACCATTTTCTTGTGGATAGTAAGGTGATGAGAAGCTAAGTTTGATACCAAAGTTGTCACAAAGGTCTTGTAACAACTTATTTTTGAAAGATTTTCCATTATCTGTTATCAGGCGATGAGGAACGCCAAAACGACAGATAATGTGATGGTTAATGAATTCTACGATTTTTTCTTTTTTGGTTGAAATGAGTGGAATGGCTTCCACCCATTTAGTGTAATATTCGGTTGTTGTGATTATCCAATGGTGACGTTGTGAAGAGGGCAGGTGAATCTCACCGATAAGGTCTAAACCCCATTGTGAGAAAGGCCAAAGATCTCGTGCGACCTATAGCGGATGGCTAGGAGTATGTTGAAGATTGGAATGTTGTTGACACATAACACAATGCTTAACATATTCGTAGCAGTCGTTATTAAGAGTAGGCCAATAATAGCCTAGGCGAAGGATCCGTTTGGCCATGGCAAGGCCACTAAAATGTCCACCACAAATACCGTCATGGACTTGTTGGATGGTATAGGTGACCTCCGCACCGGTTAGACATCGAAGGAGGATGCCATCAAAGCCACGTTTATAGAGGAGTCCCCCCATGATGACATAATGAGAAACACTTTTAAGAAAAGCACGTTTGCCATTACTAGTAAGGTCAGGTGGGAGAACAGAGGTTGTAAGGTAGTCATGAAATTGGTGATACCAGGTATCCTGCGAATTAGCAGACACATTATTTATCATACAAACATCCGGGGCTGAGTAAGATGGGGCAAAGAGTTGTTGGACCAAGACAAATATGTCAAAGTCAGTTGGTGAGGCAGGAATTTGCGAGGCTAAGCAAGCCATAGTATCCGCAAATTTGTTAGTGGAGCGGGAATGGTTTGGATAGAATAATGAGTAACTAAGGTCAAAAGTGAATCCACGTAATGTTTGTACTTTTGTTTCCTCATTTTTACATTGGTAGATGCCCATAACTTGATTGAATACCAATTGAGAGTCACTGAAAATATTAATATATTTTACACCTAAGTGTAACGCAACTTGAGACCCAAAACAAGGGCCTCAGTATTCCATTTGTATTATTAGTGCAGGGAAATCGAGCCGAAATGAAAGAGGCATAGGCTTAGCGTCCAAGAGGAATGAGAAAAATGCCAGCTCCTCCGCCATGCTGGCATTTGGATCCATCGAAGAAGAGGGTCATTGGATACGACTCCTCACTGAGTGAAAGTGTGGCGATGAGTTCGTCAGGGAAATTAAAATTGGTAAATTGTTCCCTAGGTAAAGGGGCTTCCACGAGTTGGTCTGCAATAGTTTGTCCTTTTATTGATTTCTAGTGTACAAATTCAAGGTCGAGGTCGGAAAGGAGCATAAGCCATCGGGTGATGCGTTGGTTTAGATGTGGTTTGGCGTACATATAATGAATGGGGTCCGCGTTGGTGATGACAAAAGTTTTGTGATTCAGGAGGTAGTGTCGGATTTTGGTGGCTACGAATGATAGGGCTAGGCATAACTTTTCTACATGTGTATACCTAGTCTCGTAATCCATGAGAGTGCGACTTATGTAATAAATGGCTTGTTCTCGATGCTCGAGTCACGATGTGCGAGCATGGCTCCTACAGCATGGTCGGTGGCAAAAAGGTAAAGATAGAAAGGGTGATCGTCTTGAGGTGGGATAAGCAGGGTGGCCACAAGAGATAGGTTTTAAGAGACTCAAAGGCTTGGTGGCACTCTTCGCTCAATTGAAAGGCAATGTCCTTTTTAAGGAGATGATGGAAAGGTTGACATCGATCCGAGAGTTGAGAGATGAAACACCGGATAGATTGGAGTTTACCTTATAAACTACGCAATTGTTTGAGGTTAGTAGGTGGGGGAATTTCTAGGATAGCTTTGACTTTAGCTGGATCAACCTCGATGCCACGCAAAGAGATGATAAATCCAAGGAGTTTTCCCGAAAGGACACCAAAGACACATTTCTTTGGTTGAAGATGAACACAATATTGTAACAGGCGATCGAAAATAATGGTTAAAACATCGAGATGTTCACTGCGATGTTTAGATTTTCCAAGAAGATCATCAACATAATCCTCAAGGATAGTGTGCATAATGTCATGAAAAATGTAAGTCATAGCCCACTGATAGGTCGCACCAGCATTCTTAAGGCCAAACGGCATGACATGATAACAGAAGGTTCCCCAAGGAGTTATGAAGGTAGTTTTATGTTGATCGGCCGGGGCTACCAAAATTTGATTATATCCCGAGAAGCCATCCATGAGAGAAAGCATCTCATGGCTCACAGTGAGATCAACGAGTTGATCAATACTGGGAGGGGAAGTCATCCTTTGGGCAAGCGAGGTTAAGGTCCCGAGATCTCAGTACATATCCAAAGTCCCCCCATTGCTTTAGTAACAGGTACGATGTTAGAGATCCATTGAGGATAGTCAATAGGTAAGATGAAGGAAATAGAAAGGAGTCGTTGAAGCTCTTCTTTGACCAAGAGGGCAATGTGTGGATGCATTTTTTTAGTTTTTGTTTAACTGGTTTGGCATCGGGTTTTAGGGTAATGTTATGGATAGCAATGTCGATCAATTCCTGGCATGTCAGCGTAGGACCAAGCGAAAGCTTGGTTGCGGGCATGGAGGAAGGTAGTGAAGGTAGTTTGTTCTGATGCGGTAAGAGATTGTCTGATCTTCACAATGTGAGGATCATCCTTGGTGTGGATGTTGATTTCTATAGTCAACTCATTCAACATGGTTTGAGTGTCAGATGGCAAGGCACGTTGAATATAAGAGTCATCCGCACCAAGGTAAGTGAGGATGGAGTCGTCATCCTGGCACTCAATAACATTAATTAAGGTGATTCCTCTTCGATCATTTCTAGATATAGAAGGGGAAGAGAAGATGGGTCTTCATTATCGCGTTGATAAGTGAGAGGACCCAGGAAGATAGCGTTTATGAAAAAAAAAGTTAGGAGGGATAGATTCAGGGTCTATCGACTCTGTGGGTGACGATGGCAAAATGGGTGATGATGGTTCGGAAGGGGTGACTTCATCGTCTTCCTGGATACATCGATATGCGGTGTTTTTGGTGTAGGTGGTTCAGAGAATCCAAGACCATGACGATCTTTGTGTTTGCATGTAGTTATAGGAATGATCGTATGTCATCCTTGTTCATAAAGACCGAAACCAAAGCCCTTCCAAGCACAGTGCCTTAAGAAGGTGAGGGTGAAACGAAGATTAGTTAGATATTGAAAATTAGATTGGAACGGAACCACACCAAGGGGAGGTTTAGGGGTGACAGAGGATGTATCGACACCCCCATACATTAGGTTGGTGTGGCAATTAGGTGGTCCGTAGGAGATTACTTCCCCCACGCGACGGTCGTAGGTAGGATGCGCATGTAACTATCCATACTCCTATGGGGTATGGAACATGCTAACGTTATATAGGCGATACTCCCCCAGTGTAAGGTGTTGAAAGACATCTACTAAGGGATCTGAGGTTGGGATATTGTCCGCGGAAAGGAAGTGGTATTTGCGATGGTGGTTTCATTGGTTGAAGGTGTAGGTGCGGTTGAGGTGGATGGTTGAGGTGTGGTTGAAGTGGATGGTTGGGTTGGATGAATGGGTGTCTTGACTGGTACAAGCACATAATTAGGGTGATATAACATATTGTAGGTTTTGAAGGGGGGAGGGTCAGCTTTTACGGTGTAGGACTTCCCTCGTACTCGAATTTTATGCATCTATGTAAGGTACAGGGAACGCATCCCATAGCCCACATCCAAGGGCGGCCTAAAAACATGTTGTATTGGAATTCTCCTCAAGGACATAGAAGAGTTAGGGTAAAGTACGTGGCCCTCCATGAATGTTAAGGATCACAAGTGCCTAAGGTAGAAGTAATAAAGATCGTTGAATGAACACAAAGATGGTGATGTTGGCACACATGCAACTAGAGGGGATATTCATTTGTTGAAAGGCTTTGGAAGAGATAATGTTTAGGATAGCGCCCCCATCAATCATAACACGATGCACCCGGATGTCTCGGACGTAAGCTGAGATGAAAAGAGTGGGGTCAGGATCTTCTGCACCAAAGTCAACAATTTCATCTTCGGAGAAACTGACAGCAGCGGTTTGTTGTATAGGGATGGAAGTGATAGATTGTTAGGTGAGAGAAGCAGCGTGGTCAGTGTTAAGATGGAGGTAACGGAAAGGTTTTGTTAGGTAAGACCTCTATCCCTTAAAGGATTTCAATGAGAGCTTTTCGATGAGATTCAGAGGTTTGAATGAGATCATACAGTGTCATTTTTACAGGTGATTGGTGAAGCTGTTTGATCATGGTTTGGTGGGAAACTCCATCAGAGATAGGGTAGGTAGGTCCACGAATAACCACTTTAGGTGGTGGTGCGATCGGGATGGTGGACGGATAAAGAGAGGCCGCAGTGTGCTTTCTTTAGCTTTCCCATTGTTTTTCTCGCTCTCGAGTAGCAACACTAATCATGTTGATCTCTTGTGAACACGAGAGGAGGAAGACGGTAGGGATAAGTCATGGTCTTCGAGTGGTGGGGTTGTAATAATGATAGATCTTGGTGAGATGGGGACAGGTGGTATAGGAGAGGGATTGAAGCTAAATGTTTCTCCCTTCGTAAGTTGTCTTTCTTAACCTTTCTATCCGAGAGAGGTGATCGACGAAATATGGCTTTCAACACTTTGCATCCCTCTATCATGTCCCGGTGTGTGGTAAGCGTAGATTTTAGACTCATCATAACCTATAGGTCAAGGTTTAGATGGATCATAGGGTCTAAGTGGGGGTAGGGAAATGGTCGCATTCTCCATCAACATAGCAAGGATTTTGGCGTAAGACCCTTTGAGCGGGTCAAAGTCAGAGGAAGATGAGTCTATTGACTAGGTGGGTTTTGGTAATGACTTGGTATGGTTGATTCATATGGGTGGTGGCTTAGCCAAGGGGTTTTGATAATTGGATCTAACTAAACATGGCTTCTTCAGCGCAGAAGTTATGTTTAGCTGGTTAGATGACGTGGTAGCAGAAAACAACCACGGAGAAAGAGGAGTGACAGTAAACAAATCCTTTGATGATGGAGTTTGTTTAGGGTTGATAGGTGGACAGGATACTTGGGGTGACGGTGTTGATACACCCGTGGATCTCTGTATGGGTGTAAAAGATGCAGGTCGTTTTAAAGAAAACACCAGAGGTATGATGTATTGAGGCAAGGTGGAGGGGTGAGGTCCTAATATAGAAGGTAGGTGTGACGGCGAGGGTTTTAGTTGTGACAGAGGCATAGATTGGACTTGGGCTTTAGGGGATCAAGTTTGTCTCTTAGGTGGATGGACGGCTTTATTTTTGGATAAATCTAACCGTTTAGGTGTGTGTGTTAGGCTGGGTATTGGTAGAGTCCCAAGCGTAGGCAAAGGTTTGGTTAGGTTAGTAAAGGTGGATGAGGTATTTGGTAGAGATGAGGGGGGTGAAGATGAGGACATAGGCATTTTGAGCTTTTGTAAACACTTCGGGTATATGGTAGAGGTGTCTGGATCGGTCATCTGCATTTGAGTAGAGTATGGTGTACTCAAACGTTCCCATAGGACTCGTCTATCTTCTGAGGGGTGACAATCCTCACGTGTGAATAGGAACTTTTGTATGGAAGAAAGGTGGGTTGTGATTCCGGTCCACTATGGGTGTGATACAGGGGGTAAATGAGGCACTGTATCAATGGGCATTAAGAGGTCAACCGGTCACTGAAAAGATTTAGGCGATGAAGAACTAATAGGTAGGAGGGAATGTTTGAGAGGATCCGTCATGATTAAAGAATTTGGTGATGTTGGTTCAAGAGGTTTCTCGTCTAAGGATGATGAAAAAAGTGGCAAGCCTTCCTCTTGCAGCTACAAGAGTGGTAGAAGGAGATGTTTGGGAAATAGATAAGTTAGATAACATCCGCTCATAGCTTGCAAAGATGTGGTGTAAGAAGGCTCATCTCGTGAGAAGAGAACTCGGTGGTTAATTCCTTATGGGTAAAGGAACGACAACGATTTCATCTTGTCTTGATGGTGGTGAAGGGGGTTTGGGTTCTTGCGTTAGTGAAAAGGCTTGATTCAAAATTTTCTTGATAGAAGCTTTTGGTTGGGAGTTGAAGATTGCATGGATTTCATGAACACTCTCCTCGGCTAAGATATCCTAGTTTATGTTACTGTTAGATGAGTGGTTCGGGAATGGTTTGTTGAAGATTTTCAAATTTTGGTTAGCAGGGTATTAGGATTATCAGGGTTATATCCCCTGCATCAACCATTTCCTGCACTATATTTTTCAACATCTTACAGTTTTCGTGATTGTGTCCCTTCATGCGGTGAAAGTTACGAAAGTCATTTTCTTTGTACCAAGAAGGTATAGCGGGTGGAATCAAACCCGAGTGAGGTTTAATAGAGGCAAGGTAATAGCTCCCGCTTTGAGCAATTTTTCCAAGATGACACTATAAGTTTCTCCCAAGGGAGTAAATTTGATGTGCTCACTTTATACTTATAGGTGGTTTTGGCGGGGTATTAGACGGTGCTTGGGATTTGACCATCACCGCGTGTACGCATCCTTTTGATTTTAGAAGCGAATCGATGCGTGAGAATTGGTGGTGTTGGGTTTGTTGGTGGAGTCTTGGGTTCGGAAATTAGGGTTTTTGTTGCGCAACCGCAATTTCTCTTCCTCTAAGGCTCAAATTTCTAGTTTCGAGCCATAGTAAAGGCCTCATCAAAGGTGTGGAAATTTTGAATTTTGAGGGTAGGAGAAATGTGTTAAGCGCAGTGAGCCCACGTAAAGAGTTCGATGAGTTCACCCTGAGGCAAGGCATAAGTAAGTTAGTTGATGATGTTTTGGCGGAGTATTAGACGGTGCTTGATTTGACCATCATCGCATGGATAGCTCCTTTTGATTTCAAAGCAATCGATGCGTGAGAATTGGTGGTGTTGAGTTTGTTGGTGGAGTCTTGGGTTCGGAAATTAGGGTTTTTGTTGCGCAACCTCAATTTCTCTTCTTCTAAGGCTTGAATTTCTAGTTTTCGAGCCATAGTAAAGGCCTCATCAAAGGTGCGGAAAGTTTGAATTTGGAGGGTAGGAGAAATGTGCTTAGCGTAGGCCCGCGTAAAGAGTTCGATGAGCTCAGCCTAAGGCAAGGCATAAGTAAGTTGGTTGATGAGGCCCCGCCATCGTCTAACGAAATCTGCGATAGATTTGTCTTCAAATTTTCGGATGGCATAGAGGTCGGTGATAGATACTTTCTTAGCAATATTAATGGAGAAATGATCCAAGAAAGATTGGGCTAATTGGTTAAAAGAGAAGATTGAGTGCTAGGTTAAAGCACTGTACCACTCCAAGGTGGGTCCTGATAAGGACATGGGAAAGGTGCGGAGTAATAAGGCATCATCATGAGCAATCAGATAGCAAGCATGTCTAAATGACCACAAGTGTTGTTGAGGATCCTCCTTACTATTAAAACGAGTAAATTTTGGTAATTCCCATTGAGGAGGATATGAATGAAGGGGGACAGAAGGATGAATAGGATCCCGACAAACCTGCTCATATGTCAGGGTGCTACGGCTTCCTGAAACAGAAGCCTCCAGATTTTGCATCTTGTCCATCATTTGTTTGATGAAATCAGTGGTTGGATGAGATGAGGGTGTGGTTGTTGTAAAAGGAGGAGGATTGGGCCAAGGGCCACCACTAGACAATGGTGGGGCTAAATGTTGATAAGGTATTGAGGATGAATATGTTGAGGCGACCGAATAAGGATGTCCTATATAAGGTGTTGAAGCCACCGGATAAGTGTGTGAAAATGAAAAGGTGGGCTGAGCTTGAGAAGGAAAGCTCGTGTGGATAGGTGGCGAGAAAGTTATGAAAGGGGCAAATAGTGAGAGAGAGATGAGGTAGGAGAAGTCGGCGGTAATGATATGTTGGGCCCAGATTAACTAAAGGAAAGCCAATCTATGCCGTATGAACTCCCGAAGCCACTGAGTTGGGAGGCGGGGCTAAGGATGAAGAAGGTAAGGCGGAGTTATCAGGTGGGGAAGGAGCTAAGTGAGCGGCTATACTAATAGGCATGCCAATGAGTTGACCGTCGGGTGTACGGTCAGGGGCATGAGACAAATAGTACTTGTAAAGTGCTAGGATTAGCGTCCAAAAATTTCACAAATTCCTTATCTCCTACAGGGATTTTGGGAACCTCGCTGGTGTCCGTAGGATTCCCACAGAGGATGTGAAGGGGGTGATTCAGCAAAGGCATGGAACAGGCATGTGAAACCATGGTTACGACTTGTTTCAGTGATAACAACCATGGACAAGAGTACACAACAGGATGCAATCTATCGTGAATGTAAAAAGCAACAAAATGTTGGAATTGGTAGGTTATTGGTTTTGGGAACTCGTGAAAGACAGTAACCAATATCGGTCTGATAACCGATGTCGGTCAGACTTTAGCCACCGTCGGTCAGTTAACCGATGTCGTATAGGATAGGACCGGTGTAAGAAGTTGTAAGAAGTTGCTGATTTGGGGTTAACAATGCTTAGTATGCCTACCCAACTATTCTCAAGTGATAGCAAACAAAGTGTATGACAGATAAACAGAACTAACAACAAGCAAGATGCACAAGCAAATTAAGAGACTAACCCTAGGATTAGTTTTAATTATTGTGGGCTTATGCCTTAGACATAAGATGATGTCAATCCTAAACCAAAGACTTACGGGAAATGTCAAGTTTGTTTTGGCTTATAAGGTTACCTCAATCAGGCGGAGGAATACTACGGAAAAGGGGGATGTTTGAGCTGTTGTGTTAATTATAATGTGATTTGGCATGTGTTGTGCACTGAAAGTAAGATTAATTTCTTGTCAATACCATGGATATCACCCCCACGTGTACGACTTGTTACTTAATCTATGTTCACTAGAATTGAAAACGGAAAGCAAGAATGTGATGCACGTGTTTTAAACCCAAATCGAAAATGATATTCGATGAAGCAAAGGAGATGACTTTCACTAATGCAAAGATGTGAAAGCAAGACAAATTCTTTTAACAAAATGACAAAATATTTTGTGAATACTTAGCAGAAACAAACAACAAGTATGCTCCCTATATGAAAGAAAGCAAGAAAGAAAGAAACCCAAAATGGGTCCCACCGGGCGTGCCAAAATGTTTCACACAGAATGGTTCAGTTCCTAGAATAGAGTTGCTTCTATCCTTTCATTCTCTTGAGAAATGGATAAGGGTTAGGGCTAGGAGGAATGCCTGTTGAATGTTTGGAGGGTGTGCACGTACCGTAGAGAGAGATCAGATCGATTGCGAAGAACTCCTTTTTGTCTAGGAAGGACTACCTGCAAGTAAGAATACAAGACCACTAGATTCTAATTAGACAATAAATGAGGGAACTGCCTTAGGCCTAGGAAATATTGGACTTCCTTTCGAAGGTGGTCAGTTCCCCTGCTAATACGAATTAACACAAATTCTAACAACGAAGTTATTGCCAAATTACAATTTAATTGCCTCGTTAAAACAATAGAGGAAAGGCTAGTTTTGGTTTTGAGTCATAGTGACCGATGCCGGTCACTGTCACCGGTACCGGTTTCTGATAACCGATATCGGTAGGGGCAGTGATTTAGGGGCTTTTAGTGAAGGTTGACTATAAGGTGGCTATGGTGTTTATTAGGTTGGTAAATGATTGGGGATAGGTAATGGGGGTGATGGAGAAGACTCAGAGAATATGGGGGCTGTTCTTGGGGCAATGTAAGGGTAGAGGAATGACAGTTAGATGTAGGGTGTTACCGGGTAGTGGATCTGGGAGTAGACTTATAATTACTGTGATTCAGAAGTCCAAGAAATGTTATTAAAAGAACGTACAAGACACTACTTACTAGTTCCTGATGAAGATACAGGTCCAAGGACTGTGATGATGAAGGCAGGGTTCAGGTAGGATGATCTGACAATCCAAGATGAGCTATCTTCTCTCCCAATGCTTGGATGAGTGTCACTGGACTCTGGTTACTCAGTTGCAGTCTTGGGCTTGATGTCCTTCTCTCAAAACTCTTCTCTTTCCTTCACTTGTCTCTGCTCTGTCAAGTGAATTTCGGATCCTTCCAATGACTTTCGATCCTTTGTTTTTGGTTGGGGGAGGTCATTTATAGGGAACCGATGGCGGTTACATAACCGACGGCGGTCGAGTAGGAACCGATGTCGGTTAAGTCAAAGTGGACTATTTTTAGTAAAATAGCCAACCTTCCCTCCTTTTCTCCCGAGGAATTAGTTGTGGGGCTTGGTCAAGTCATTATCGTTGATTTTGGTGCGGGTGAGGAATAATTAGTCATGGGTGTAGATGTAGACCAATTTATAGGTCTTAATTAGGTTAGTTTAGGATTAGGGCTAGTCATGATGAGGTGGCGAAATGAGGTGGCAGTTTGGGAGATGTGGATTTATTAATTATAAGGTAATTAATAAATAATTGTGTAGGGTTTAGGTGGTGAGGTTAGGTTGTGAGATGAGATGTGGGGCACAAAGTGTGTCTTAAGACATAAATTTAGTGTCTACATAACCCTCTTTTCACATTATGGTTTCATATTTTCATTACTTAGTTGCTTGGGTATTATTTTAGTATTTTAGTATTCATTTATTTATTGTAAACTTGCATTGTATTAGGCTATTATTTCAAATTTTAGCATAATCAAGACCTATAGTAGTTCTTGTTCTAAATGGTATCTAAATTATTTAGGAAGATTTTGGAGAGCCTTGAGTATTGTTGGAGTTAAAATATCAAGAGTAACTTGTAAGAGTTTTAGATGAGTAGTAAAGTGATATTGAATATATTATATATCCTTCCATATGTGAAATTTTATGCTAAGGATAATCCTATAAAGATTAAAAACGCAATAAATATATTTAGAGTTGAAAGATGAGAGAAGGAAGCACTATAAAATTTAGCCAATTTAATATAACTTATCCTAACCAAACATATGGTATTAGACAAGAATCTTGTTATGTGAAGTAAATATATATATATATATATATATATATATATATATAAAATTACATAGATATGGTTTACTACTTTTATTAAATAGTAATTCATGAATTAATGACAAAAAGCATGTGGAGATGAGAAATTCATGAAAGAGATAAACAAATTTTTGACTTCACTTAGGATGTGAGAGTTTTCTTAGCAAGGGATTATATTCAAAATTGTCATTGCCAAAGGATAAGCTACTTAATTTGAGTGTCTACAAATATTACGTTATACTTAAAAAATAACTTTATTTTTATTTTAAAAGTTACTTACTTGATTAGGGTTTTTATGTAAAGTGGAAGTGAAACTTTAAATATTTGAGTGGTGGTTTGGACATATTGTTTGCACCTACCGAGATTAAAAATCAGTCCTAGATTAGTAATTATTATTTTTTATTTACAAATAAAAATCATGCACTTTAGACATTATTTATCTCGCTATAATACTACTTTTTAAAAGGTTATTGAGTGAAGAAAGTACTAATTAATACCCATCTTTTAGCCATCTTGTTTTGTTTTATTTTTTCATTATCAACCGTTTTCATCCACATGCTAAGTATGTTTTGGTCATTTATTGTCATTTTAGCCTCGACTGGGGCTCCCATGGGCACCTTGGTCCCACCAGAGGTGCCCGGTCCTTTTAGCACTTTCCCGCCTCTTTTTGGGATCTTTCCAGCCATTTGGAATCTTTATCTTTCTTGTGGTCGACCTTTTTGGGGTTAAGTATGAAATTACACTAAGAGAACCCCAGTAAATATAAACTTATGAGACCATAATAAGGGACCTAACATCACTTACTACTATCATGCCATCTAGATTTGCATCCATCTATTACATTGGAGATCATTTGCATCAACATAGCTCCATAATCAAGGCACAAGGCTAGAATATCTACATCACACTTCATAGGGGAGGGATTCTATTTTATTCCGTTAACACATTCTATTACATTTTCTACACATAGTTATTGCTTGCTACTTCAAAAGTGTGTCTCGAGAAGAGAAACCTATGGCATGTTCACACACACTTTCACATAGAACTATACTAGTTCGATATGTAGTGCATTTAGTTAGTAAGTCCACCATTGTTGTAGTTGAGGTCAGTCTGACCCCTTCATTTGCATTTTTATTTTTTAGGTTTTGATGCTTGTTTTGGGGTCTTGCACAACTTTCTTCCATCTTGAGTTATTGGGGACTAGCACATGAGGAAAACGTTAATGCAATAGGAAGAAAGGGTTTCAGATTAAGAGCTTTGACACAGACCAGGGAACCATGATTGTAGACTAGAGCATCCACAAGCACCCTAGTCCTTCTCCAAGTGCTATAGTTCAGCTATATACTCAAGATCCATCCTTTTCAGCACTCCCGTATAGTCATTCTTGCTTCTGATTTTCCAGTCACCTTTACGACACTCTCCAACAAGCATCTGTTACTAGCTGATTTATTTCCTCTTTCCTCTTACACATTAGGGTTTATATTTTCATTATTCTTATTATTTATCTCATTTACATACTGTCTTAGTGCATTTGTTGGCTGCGTTAATATTTCCTCCTAGATCGATTAACTATCCATATACTACATAGTCATATTTTATTTAATCATTTTGGTGAACTTGATCTTCGCACACCATCCCTCTTTTCACTTTTTCTTCATATATTTTTCACTCATAGTGGTCATTTTGGGACTTTTTCAATACTTGTGAGATGTTCTCATTCATCCGTAGGGCTTCCAAACCAATGGTCCATATATCTACTTTCAACGCTTCTAATAGCAATCCCTTATAAAATTCCAATAATGTGCCTCTTCACAAAATTGAGGTATCTGATAGTGAGAATTCCTACAAAGAATATAACAATGTTGAACAAGATAAACTTAATGTTATTAAAATTTTTTCCAAGAGTTACGTGAAAACCCTACTAATGTCCCTCATGTATTGCATTCTCTAATTTTCACTCAGCAGGCTCATGATGCTTCAACTTACATAGTTACTTCCTTTTCTCCCATGGTCTCCACTCCACCTACTTATGTTTCTCGCTTCTATTCCTACCACCACCGGTCCCTTTGTTCACTCGATACTCCTCCTTTGCTTCACGGTTTCTCCTCAAATTCCCTGGATTTTCCCTATTTATACCCAGCACTTACAAACCTAGATTCGACATGCCTTCAACTAGCTACTTCACGTGCATCACCATATCTAGATTCTACCTCATTGTTTCATTCTCTTTTCATGATTTCCATATCTCGCTATACATTCCCACCATTTTTTTCTCTCCTAAGCTACCTATATCTAAGTCCCATGGTGACCCAAAATAGCATCCTAGAGCATTTAATGTAGGATGTCTTGACTATGCAGACGATCATGTTAGCTTAGAAAAAAATTCCTTGTAGTTTGCAAGAGTATGTGATGTGTTGGTTCTATGACCTACCTATCCATTCGGTAGTCTCTTTCACACATTTGGCTGATGCCTTTCTCACACATTTATCTATCAATATTGGCTCTAAGATATCCTATTCTATATCGGCATAGTTCAAAAAAGGGTTTAACAAACACTTTTTGACTATGTCTTGCATTATAAAAATAATTTAGCCAAGATTTCTAATGTCCTTACAGATCTCGAGCTTCATGAGCTATTTATATAGAGTATATTACCACCTTTACAGGAGAGTGTTCTCTTTGAGACGCCTCTGCTCATTTCATAAACTTTTTCATACTCTCAAGCTTCATGAGACTAAACTCTTAGCAATAGGAAAACTTAGATATCAAGAGAAAGCATCGTCATCCACACACTTTCAAAATAAGCCACCATCTAATTATTCTACAACTAAACCCATGGAAAAACCAACCACTCGTAAACATAGTCTCTACTCCTAGAAATATTAGATGATAACCATACATATGTAATTATACTAATATCAGTAAACCACCAAATGGTTTGCCACCGAGCTCAACGATAGTAATATTATTACCTTACCATTTCCTCTACAACTTGATCCATCTCAACCAAAAGGGTATAATTTTGATGAAAATTCTTATTTTGATTATCATCAATGCATAGGGCATTCCACTGATCATTTTTTCTAGTTATGACATCTCATTCGTGATCTGTTTGACAATGGTCAAATTAAGATTACAGAATCTACAAGATGCACACCTACTAATGAAAATCATAAACTTAAGATTTTTAACAATCCCTTTACAAAACATGATATAAAAATTATCGATTCCTCTTCCAATTATGTCAATCATGTAGTACCTTCTCCCGTGGGATATCGATTTCTTAGTCGCTAACACAAAATCTTCACCACCAATCATTTCTTTTCGATGATGATTATCAAGCCAAGTTTACATCTAATCAATTACACATCCATGCATCTATTGGCTCGACCTCCATCAACAATATTGAGATTGACCCATCATGGCCTATTAGCGCATGTTCTATTTCACTTTTCAAAGCTATTGGGTATTCTTCATCCCAAATTGGATACCCTTTTGTAGAACCATTTGGGGTTGTTTAGTTGCATGTCAAAGTTGGTCCTCTTACAATGCTTGTCCCTTTCCTCATTGGAAATACAATTGAGGGATGTGACATGCTTCTTGTTCTCAATTTGATTTGTCTCTCTCAATATATCATTTCTATAACACATTTGTGACTCAAGTTCATTTATAATACACAAGTCATTTTTGTTGATGTTGTCCCTCCATCTCCTCCATTTTCTCCATCTCCTTGTACAGTCACTTGTTTGTCATCTAATTCTTCTAGTACGTCTCATTCTATGTTTCTCAAAGCACAATCTACTCCTAGTTCACCTAATCAAGTACCATATACATGACGACATAATTTCATTATTCCTACACATCGGTATAGGCTTATCCCTAGGACATTCACTACATCTCAACATCGATTGTTGTATTGCTTTATTCCATGTGGTTTCTCATCACCTTCATGTTCAACATGATGTATATCCCTATCACCAATACATTTTACTACACCCCAACCTTCATCATATATTCATCCATCACATGTGCATATACTTCATTCACAAGCACAATGTTTGTCTCCCATGCCAAAACTATTAGATCATGGTCCTACGATTTCATCCTCATAGACATCGGGTGGATGACCTTTGTCCTTCACTATAATTTGTTAGTTTACTCATTTATGTATACTTGGGGTACATAACACTTATTACACCCCCTTCATTTTATCATAATGACATGTTTCATTAAACATTTTAGCATCGTCATTACCCAATGGCACACTCTTATTCTTCGGTTAACACTTGACTATCGAGGGATTACTACCACACTACACATTGCACCTATTTATACACCATGCGCCATACACCATACATTATACATTTAGTCTACAACATATCGACATTTGTGCATCATACATCATGTTAGTCGTCATTAGGAATACACCATTTTCTACGCATCTTACATTCTATACTACTTATCCTACATATTGCATTTACATACCATCCATATTACACCATGCATTTTCAAGACATATTCTACCGACTATACTAGTATTCATCACATATGAGTCTAGGATTACATCGTCTTACATAATAAATTTCTATTATGTATACATACATTACATTTTACACATTCTATACTTTTTTTTATGTTTCTTACACATCGCATACTTACATATTCCACTTATCACATGGTCAAAGTTTATTGTTACTTACACTACATTGTCTTCTATGCGCTAAACTCACTACTTGATGACAAGCTTTAGTTCCTTGGTCCATACCTGATTTCTAAGGGTTTATAAATCAAATGGACCTTACACTCATCACACATCTACTATTCAACATTTCATCATGTAAAAATCGTAAGCTAGTGACATATGGTTTAGGATAAATCACCACCTATTCTATCATTTTGTACTTGGTATACACCTTAGGTTACATCACCACTCCTTCCTTTCATTTTGTAGTGATATATTCTTAGGGATAAATAATCACTCATCCATTCATCTTATAGTGATATACACTTAGGCTAAATCATCACTGATACAGTCATTTTATTGTGATATATACTTAGGCTTTAGGTTTCACACACACATCATTTCTAGGTCACATTGCATCACTACACTTACACATTCATCACATCACATTAGACAAAACACACTATTCGACCATTTCCCGATGAAATGATTTTGTTTATTGTTCATTCTTTACTATCAAGGGGACACACAAAATGAATGTCATTACATACATTTCCATTCACTTGTGGAGGAAAATGGCTCCTACCATTCCATCCATACACAACATACTACATATTATGGCTATCTTTATCCTTGGTTATTTTTGTTTATTCATGGTCACTTTATTACACATGTTAGTTAGATTACTTCTATGTAATTTATCTCTATACCATCTTCACATGTGCATTCACATCTTTCTCTAGTTATGATTGTAGATATAGGTCTCTTCCACATGGCATGGATGCTCACCTTCTACCCTTCTTATACTTTGTTCACCTGGGGCATCCATATTTGTCTCTCATAGGTGCTTATTGTTTCATTTTTTACTTAGCACTTTCCATTACTTGGTTATACATGCTTTTGATGTACTAGTTATTTTTCTAATATGCTAATGGGCACTTCATGTTCAACATTTGTTATGTAGGGATATTTATTTCCATACTTGTTCGTTACATTGTTTATTGTTATTTGTTATCAGTATATGGGTCTTGCCCTTTGTTTGGTGTGAAAACTTGTTTTCTTATTTGTAGCCATGATGGATTTGCGTGTCTTGTGACATCATGAGTGATGTACCATGTTTGCAACCCACTTTGTGTGGCTTACTTTGACTTCTTGTGTGTTTACTACATTACTTGGTAGCTTTAACATCATTTACGTACCTTACACATTATTTTCTATCTACATGCATGTTAACACTTGTTTTGGCTAGCCATCCTTGTTTATGTGCAAATTTGTTTCTCTCAAGCACATTCTCTTCCCCCATAGGGAAGAGTTACAAAGTACATGCCGTGGGTCCTATTTTGGGGTTGCATTTTCCTATCAACGACGTTGCATGCACCCCTAAAGAGGGGGCCATAATTTGGGGTTTTAATACATACTAACAAAGAGATTCTACACTGGTTCGGCCTCGGTTATATTAAGCGAGTGGGTTCAGACCAGTCTATAAACCCCATACACAACCAATTTTATAGGATATGGTGTGACTCTCTACACTACTTTGGCCATTGGCATCGTTTTGCCTAAAAACTAGGATGATACAGAAATCTCTTTACATACATCCAACAAATTAGTTAGATCTTAGAGGACACAGAGCATTTCCTCCCTACACTTTTAAAACTAGGGTGGTGTGAGATTGCCTAGAAAACTTACGAGACATGATATCCTTCTACACTATTTTTCTTGACATGGATCAGGTGCACATGTTCCATATACCTTTTCCATTTACATTTGTATATTTTACATATACACGTGTCTTTTACGTTACGATTTTACACATACATACATCCATATTTGACTAGTTAATCATTTTATCCTTGTATGTCCAATGGTCAGATAAGAAACAAACAATAAAATTGGGGGAAAACACAACAACATCATCAACAACAACACTTTGCGACAACACACAATTTAGTAACCATGCATGTAAACTAAACACCATAGTATCTACACACGCGTTCCACCCTAGGTTCACTCTCATCAATTTTTTTTCTTTGTGCACCTTTCATCTTTAGTTTCCATGCTCATTTATATTGTTTTCATTCCTAGATTTTGTCTAGTCCTTGGGTGTGGTTCTACTAAACTCTTCATGGAAATTAGGTACACATCTCTATCTACTTTATGTTACCTATATTTTTGCTCACCAACATAAAATGGGGGAAAAATGTAGTCAAAAAATCATGCACTTTAGACATTATTTATCACAGCCTCTCATAAGACTATCTAGAAGGTTCTTGAGTGAAGAAATTACTAATTAACCCATGTCTTTTGGACATCTTGTTTTATTTTATTTCATCATTACTAAACCTTTTCATCCACATGCCTAGATTGTTTCGGTCATTTCCTATCATTTTAGCTTGGGGTGCCCATATTAGTACTTGGGCATGCGTGGGTACTTTGGTCCCACCAAGGGCACCCCAATCCTTTTGAAATTTCCCACATCTTGTTGAGCTCTTATAGCCATTTGACATCTTTATCATTCTTATAGTCAGCCTTTTTAAGGTTAATTACGAAATTAAATCAAGAGACCCCTATAAATATAGAGTTATGAGACCATAATGATGGACCTAGCATCAGTTACTACTATTACTCCATCTAGATTTGCATCCACATAGCTCCATCATCAACACACAAGGCTATGACATCTGCATCACACTTCATAGGGGAGTGATTCTATTATATTCCATACACACATTCTATTACATTTTCTACACATAGTTATTTCTTGCTACTTCACAAAGTGTGAATTGCACAAGAGAAACCTAGGGAATGTTCACAAACACTTACACATATAACTACATTAGGTTTGAGATGTAGTGCAACACTCATTTAGTAAGTCCACCATTATGGCAACTGAGGTCAATTTGACCCCTTCATATGCATTTTTCTTTTTTAGGGTTTGATACCTATTTTGGAGTCTTATAGGTCTTTCTTACATCTTGAGTTATTGGCAACATCCAAAACATGAAGGTGAAGTTGATGTGATAGGAAGAAAGGGTTTGAGATCACCTTTTAGCCCTGTGAAGATCATATTCAAAGCTTTTGCACAAACTAGGCCACCCGTTGCAAAAACCGAGTGCCCACAGTGCCCTAGTCCTTCTTCAAGTGCTCCAATCTAGCTATATACTCCAGATCCATCCTTTTTGGAACTCCTAAATAGTCATTCCTTCTTCTTATTTTACAATCACCTTTGCAATACTCTCTAATAGGCATCTATTATTAAATTTGAGTTCTTTCCTCTTTCCTCTTACACATTAGGGTTTCTATTTTCATTAGTTTTATTATTTATCTCATTTACATACTATCTTAGTGCATTTATTTACTATGTTTATATGTCCTCCTAGATTAGATTAACTATCCATATACTACATAGTCTTATTTTTGTTAATCATTATTACAAGTTACTATGGATATTGAACATGCAAGGTGTGACACCTATAATTTAGCTCAAGCAATTTAAATATTTAAATTACACTAATCATACCCTTTCCTACAAATTGACAACATATTGTGAATATCACACATTGTCTCTCGCTATCATCGTTAATTAATTACATTATGTTAGTTAATTAACTCTTCTATCCAACAATGATGCCAATTAACAACATTCCATTAATCAACTCCCCTTTTTATCTATATTAATTAAGCTCCCCTTTTTATCTACATTAATTAATTATTTCTAATTAATTAATACCCTTTCTATATATATTAATTAATTATTTTAAATAATTAATTATCTCTTCTATTTAATCAATAAATCATCATTTATTTGATTAAAATCCTCTCATAACATAAATCATACTAACTATTCCTCTAAAAGCTTATATAAGCTTGAATACCTATTAATTAATCACTTTGATTAATTAATAAAGACCCCAAACCCCATGGGTCACTAAAGGACAAAATAAACTCTCGTAAGATTGAATTATCCCTTTCTAAACCTTCCTTATCCATAACTAACCCAACCTATCCATTTATCCCACATGAAGGGGGATGTAGAGATTCTTCTATCCATAGGGATATATAAGGAGCCCTCCAACTACCTTTCCAAAAAAAAATTTAGGAAGTACTTCATTTGATTATTTGGTTTGAAACTCAACATTGTGTGACTGATTCTTGCTTGGATCATTCATTTAAGAGCAAATTATTGTGTCACGTTGGTTCTTTGACATTCATAACATTCCTTAATTTCTTGACGTTCCTTCTTTTCACTTAGGTTTGATAAAAATATTTGAACACATTCACAGATACCTTAGTGAACCTATTACACGTCATGGCTCCTAAAACAAGATTAGGACTCAAAAGCAAGCTTTGGAAGAAAGACAAATATAAACTTGGGAAGCCTCAAACAAGCAAGGGTCAAACCCTTTTATTGGCCATGATCTTGGGCCTTTATTCTCTGCGGAGAAAGAAGTAGAAGAAATGATAGATCATAGTGGTGATGAGTTGGAATCACCACATGCAAAGTTTGACTTTGACCCCACCTTGTTAGATGAATTCATTTTTAGAAACAAGGATTGGGTACTAGCATGAGTTGTGGAGTTGGGAGCCAGAATGCCTATCAAACAAGAGGCAATCCCACCTATAAATGATGTTCATAAGGAGGAGCAACCTCTTATTAACATGGATGATATCTTAACACATGGACATGCTTCTACTTCTAATGTGGGAAATGATAATGTAGTGGGATATGGAATACCTTTCCTTAAGGTACAACATAAAGTCAAAATACACCCTAAGAATTTTGAACAACCTCCACAACATAAAGAAGAAGAGGAACCTCTTCAAGAAGAAGTCACTATTCAACAAAAAATTAGCAACCTAATTCGATAATTGTCTTTGTTAACATCTCATGTACAAAAATAAACAAACAAGAATGTACAAAATACATAACCTAAGGTCAAAATTAGTGAACTTTAACTAGATAATAAAGGAGAAGACAATACAGAACATAATCATGTATATATCCCTAATTCTCCTACCAAAGAAAATTACTCACTCAATAAATACAATATATGAAAGTGACACTTACGAGCCTCCAAGAGATCACTATAGGGAACAACATAAAATATTAATATGAAGAGCTATATCCCTATCCTTTTGACAAAACTATGATGCTTCAACCCTTCCCTAATACTTTTGACATGCCAAAATTATAAAAATACAGAGGGAAAGGTGACCCACGAGATCATGTAAAATATTTTTACATGGCATGTCAATAAGTGGCCTATAATGAAAACTACCTCATATGACTCTTTCCAAAGAGTCTAGGGGCCAAGCCTTGGAATGGTTCACTCGCTTACCCCATGGATCTATTTTTACATGGCCTGAACTGGCATAAAGGTTTGTATGACACTTCTCATACAACATAGAAAGTGACATAACCATGGTGGACTTGTGTGGCACTAAACAACGTCCTAATGAGACATTCACTAGCTTCCTACAAATATGGAGAGGGATAGCCAGTCACTTCCCTTGTGCATTCCTTAAAAATAAATGGTGAGTATCTTTGTGCCCAATCTCAACCCAGACATCACTTTTCATCTACAAATGCATTGTGTTTGCACCTTTGAAGAGGTTATTGAAAAGGGAATTCAAATAGAGAAATCCCTTATTTCCAAAGGAACCATTAAATCACACTCTAAGGATAACCAAAACACAAAAATTATGGAAAATCTAAAAATTAAAAAAAAAAACAAGAATGTGGTGGGAGATGGGATCACAAATTCCAAACATGTGCAAATGGTTCAAACTGGTCAACCTTTTAAACTAACCAAAGGACCTATTCAACCACCACCTAAACGTAGAATGTTCACTCCTCTCAATGAGCCTTTTTGGCCATATTGAAGCAATTGGATGTGGCTCACATGGTGACTTATCCCATGACATAACCCTTTGATGACAATGCTCCAAAACCATCATGGTACAAAGATCATGACTATTGTGAATTACATCGTGTCAAGGGACAAAAATAGACAACTTTCTACAAATTTTTCATTACATCCAAGACGTCATCGACAATGGGGAGATAGAGGTTGATAACCTTGAGAAAACTCAAACACCCAACGAAAAGAGGGGAATATTGAAAGAACCATTCCCTAAACATGGTAAGTCAGATGAGAAAAATCAATCGAGGATAGTCATCCTAGATTTAAAAAGTGATGAATTATCTATATACCAAGAAGGACAATAATCATTACGATTCACTCATTGGATGTATCCACTCTCCTAGTGACCATGTGAACACCATTAGAATTAAGGGAAAGGATTACAATGCGATAACAAGGTGTACCCACATCATGATTCCTGAACCCTCTCTGTTGACCCCACAAGATGGTAGGTACAACCCCTTAGAACACCTTGAGAGAAAGTTTGACAATATTTCAATCTTGGATCTTCTCAAAATATCGAATGTACATAAGGACATCTTGTACAAAACTCTTTAGGGGTCAGGAGTGCCACTAGAAGTAGACCATTCACATCTTCAAGCTATGGTGGCTAACATTATACCAACTGAGTATATCTCTTTTAATCATAGGGAGATCCCTATTGAAGATCCAACACATAATCTCCCCTTATATATTGAGGTCTTTGTTACCCACCGAAAGATAAAATGGGTGCTTGTGGACAATGGATCAGGGCTGAATATATGCACATTGAAATTAATTAAGCAACTAGGACATACGAAGAAGATCTCAAGTCCCACATCATTACCATAACCACTTACGAAAACATGGAAAGGGAATCAATTGGCACAATCACATTACCCATGGAAGTAGGACCCACTTGTCATCAGATGAAGTTTCATGTCTTGGACTTAGAACTTCCATACAATATGCTTCTTGGCTGACCATGGATTCATGTCATACAGGTCGTGCCATCAACATTTCATCAATGCATCAAATTGAAACACAAGGGACACACTGTCATGATATAAAGAGATATATAGCCCTTTGCTCACTACAGAGCTCTCAATAGTTTTAGCGTAAAGGTCCCTATACGCGCCTGCTTGATGATATAATTGTTCCTCTTCAATAAAAAGCCATAGAGTCATGAGTAGATTCAGATTCCCTAAGTTCTTACACTGTGAAGATTCCACATCAACTTATCCTTTTGATTCTTAGGAGATGAAGGTTCTAGAATACAATTGTGGAGAGTATAATGTGCAACAAGATCTTTTGGTTTTAGACCTATCATTTTCACCTAAAACTAGAGGCCAACCCAACTATCATTTCAGATGGCCTAGAGATGAGTGAACTATTGGGTCATTTTTACTTGGAGGGTTACTCACTGAAGAGAAATTGTTGGACCCACCTATGACTTGGGTCCTAGAAGATACTCAACCAACTTGCTACCAAATCCCTGAGTATGAGAAGTCTAGCCGAATG
Organism: Taxus wallichiana var. yunnanensis; assembly: GCA_018340775.1. Classification (NCBI taxonomy): domain Eukaryota; kingdom Viridiplantae; phylum Streptophyta; class Pinopsida; order Cupressales; family Taxaceae; genus Taxus; species Taxus wallichiana. The sequence continues at coordinate 79,209,119 of CM031236.1, read as the reverse complement.
ATGTATTCCATGGGCTACAAGGGTCTAGGATGCAAAAATAATGAGCAAGGATTGAGAGAACCAGTTCCTCTCCTACATTTTAAGATGGAAAAATATGGTATCAAAATTCGACCCTATGGATTGTACCCCAATGATCAAGATGCCAATTGTTTTGAGCGTGAAGATAACTCGATTATTTAGACAGTGAAATAGATTCCAATCATAGTCAATACAAGGATATTTCCTCCACGAATGTATTCATGGATACCATTGTCCTTACCATAACCCCTACTAAACCTAAAATTGACCTTGTTTACCCTTGCCTTGTCGAATGGGACCAACAACGTCACATGCCACTGGATCTCTTTGAAAATGACAAAGCCATTGCATAATTCATGGGCATTCAAGATACAATTCTGATTGGAGACCATAAGAAGGGTTTCTACATTGACTTAGATACTGTGTGTACTTCACGAGGAAGTTGAGCTTTGTGGTCAGCAAAACTTGAGAAAAAGTGAGGGTAAATTTCCAATGAAAATCCTCAACAAAAACAAAATTCCAAGTCACATAGTGAAAACCTCTTTGAGGCGCTGGCTGACAAACAAGTAAAAAAATCAATGGACAAGAAAAGTGATCATGGACAAGAAAAGTGATCTTCTTCCCGATCCTACGTGTATGAAGGATTTGTAAAAAATTCTAGTAGAAGAAACCATTGATGTGAATATTGGAACAGAAGACAATCCAAAGATAGTAAAACTTGGAGCTTCACTCTTAGCATGAGAATAGAAAACATTCACCATGCTTCTACAGGAATTTGTAGATGTATTTACATGGTCCTATAAGGATATGTTGGGCTTGGATCCAAATTTTGTAGTGCATAACCTAGTAGTGTACCTAGATGCCAAGCCCATCAACCACAAGCTCAGAAAAATGCATCCACGAGTAGGCCTTGTAGTTAAAGAAGATCTAGAAATATTGTTAGTGGTGGGCTTCATTTGACCTATTGATTATTTAGAATGGATATCAAACATAGTCCTCGTACAAAATAAACCTGTCGGGATAAGAATCTGTATGGATTTTAGAGACATTAATAAGGCATGTCCAAAGGATGATTTCCCATTGCCCAATATTGATATGATTGTTGATTCAACTGTAGGATATGAAATGCTATCTCTTATGGATGGCTTTTCAGGCTACAATCAGATCAAAATTATAGATGAGGATCAACACAAGACAACCTTCACAACCCCCTAGGGGAATTTTTGTTATCAAGTAATTCCCTTTGGCCTTAAAAATGTAGGAGCAACTTATCAAAGGAAATGACCGTGATTTTAAATGATATAGTTCTGACATCATAGAAGACTATCTAGATGATATCCTCAGGGATATCCAAGACAAGAGAAGATCACCCTAAGATTTTTAGTGTATCTTTGAATTTCGTGGAATACAAAGTTAGATTGAATCCAAAGAAGTGTGTGTTTGGCATACTATCAAGAAAGTTTCTTGGATTCATTGTATCATGAAGAGGGATTGAGGTAGACCTAGATAAAGATACAGGACATCCACTTCTTTGTCTCCCAACTTTTTGAAAAATGCCATTCATTTACCCATCTACTTAAAAAGGATGTTGCCTTTATTTGGGGACCAAAGCAATAATAGGCCTTCACCTTGCTTAAGCAGTACTTAGCCAATCCACTTGTCCTCATGCCTCCAACTCCCGGTGAGCCACTCTTGTTGTATATTTCGCTTACTACTCAATTTTCTATTGGTGCATTGCTCGCCTAATATGACCTCAATATAAAGAAAAGATGTGTACTAACTCATTCATACTCTCATTGCTTATGGACTTAACTACCCTCAAATTGAAAAAACTTGTTTGGTTGTAGTTTTTACCTTCCAAAAACTTTACCATTACCTATTGAACACTAAAACCAAGCTTATATCCAAAGTTGACCCGCTTAAGTACCTGTTTTCAAAACCCACCCTTACAGATAGAATGGCTGATTGGATCATCCTACTAAGTGAATTTGATATTGAGTATGGACATAAAAAGTCAGTAAAAGGACAAGTACTCACCAATCAGTTAGCAGAAGCACCATTACTAGGAAAGAGCCATGTAAGTCCGGATCTACCGGATGCTTCATTACTATATATTGAGGAATATTTCATGTGGAAGGTGCACTTCAATGGATCTTTTACGTTTCATGGTTCGGGGAAGGTGTGGTATTAATTACTCCGTTAGGTGACCATATACCTCAAGCTTTTCACCATGGTTTTCCTTGTACAAATAATATTTCGAATATGAGGCACTCATTGCAGGGATGAAATTGGCAATAAAATGAGATGTCCATCATGTTAAGATCATTGGTGATTCAAAATTTATCATAAAGCAAGTTAACAATGAATATAAAGTCAAGGATGAGAAACTCATCCACTATAAAAAACTTGTGGAAAGATTATTTTGTGTATATCACATTCGAGCATATTCCAAGGGCACAAAATAGATCTGTAGACACTATGGAAACCATAGGTTCTATGCTACAAATTCCACTAGAGAACAATGACATGCCATTCTTTGTGGAGAATATACGCCAGCCTACATATGAGATGCCAGAATCATGTTTGGCTTGTGAATTTTTTGGTCCCTATTCCCCATGGTATGTGCACATCCACACCTATCTTAAACATAACACCTTCCCTCCTGATATCTCCCATTCTGAAAAACAAATCCTCATTTGCCAGATATCTCATTACACCCTCTTAGGAGATACACTCTATTGTCATGGCTATGATGGGAATCTATTGCGTTGTCTAGATGTAAGAGTCAGTCCAAGTGATTAAAGAGGTACATGAAGGGGTGTGTGGGGCCCATACAAACATAATGGTTATAGCTAAGAAATTATTGAGAATAGGCTACTATTTTCCTACTATTAAAACAGACTACTGCAACTATGTGAGGAAATGCGTATTATGTCAAAAGTATGGAAATTTCATCCATGCGCCATCACAGCCATTGCAGCCAATCACAACCCCATGGCCATTCTCCAAATGGGGAATGGATTTAATAGGAAATATCACCCCTACCTCATATGATGGTCATACTCACATCATCATAGCTATGAAATATTTCACTAAGTGGGTGGAGGTTGTTCCTTTGACTTATGTTACAGGGAGCTCGATTTCAAATTTTATCATGAATCACCTTATTTGTCGGTATGGCATTCCTGCGGCCATAGTTACTGAAAATGGAAAATCATTCAAGAAAAAGATAGTGAAGGACCTTTGTCATCAATTTCAAATAAAATTGAAGTGGTCTATGCCATATTATCCACAAGGTAATGGGCAGGCTGAAGCCACTAACAAAACATTGGTTCAAATCATGGAAAAGATGGTGAGTAAGACAAGTCATAATTGGCATTTGTAAATTCACCCCACCCTTTGGGCTTATAGGACATCCATTCACACTCCTACTAGTGTGACACCCTATTCCCTAGTATTTGGAACCAAATCCATCATCCCATTGGAAATTAAGCTTCCTTCCTTGAGAATATATCTTAGGGATTATCTAGACAAGGATGAGGATTACAAAGTGGCCAAGATGGCAGAATTAGAACTCCTGGATGAAAAGCATATCCATGCCCTTAACCATCTCAAAGTGTATCAGAACAAAGTCTCCATAAATTACATTAAGGGTAGAAAGAGAGAAGGAAAGTTCAAATTGCATTGGTTATGACCTTATGTCATTGTGGCCAAATATGGTATAGGAGCATACAAAATTACCCATCCCAATGGTGATGAGATCTGCAAACCTATAAATGCCATGCACCTTAAGAGGTTATATGCTTAAACATGGTGCAAAAATCAGAAAAGCAAACAAAAAAAAAGAGTAAAAATGATCAAAATACAAAAATTAAAATAAGAGAAAATAAAAAGAGAAAACAGGTCATCCATATGTGAAAACCACACAATTGTGGCACGTTGGATAGGTCCCTTGGTGAAAACTGGTTTCTAGCACCTTGGGAGGATTCATTGTTCACAAGCATCTTGCATCTAGAGGGTACTTTTACTTAGCCTAGGGATAGTTCCACGTCTGCATCTGAGATTCCCTATGAACCTATCCTATCAAGTGATGCAGCCTATAATTCACCAATACAAGCCCGGGTGTATTGACACATCACTCATCTTAGACTCGAGTAATCACCCAAAGTATGTAAAGGTACCATGCCCCTCTTTAGGGTTGTTGTAGGATGTTATCATGATGAAGACTTAAAGCATTCAGATCTATGACTAATATATCATTCTACAGTGCATGTTCAGATCTATATCTAGAGAATAACAGACTTAAAAGATAACCATGATGAAATCAAGCATGCAATACTAAACTATAACCATGATAACACCTTGATTCAGTCCATAATCTCCATTATATTAAATGCAGTAATAGACATAAGATTCCTTAGAATAACAATAGTATATGCTCATGCAAGCATTAGATTTGGTAGTATATTCTCACTATAACATAGTTCTCATCTATATCCTATGCTACATAGTTCACTACATATTTATAAGGGTGGGGAATTTCCCTTCACCACTTATCTAATCCCAAAATAGGTCACATGCTATTATTAGTCATGTGTTGTTACAAAAATAGCCACACATGCAAGTGCACTAATAATAGACTACTTTTAGTTAATTGGCGGTAGTAGATCTATTCTTAGCCTAAATCCATGCAAATCGCTTCACATCCGATCCTCCAAAAATAGCCAATGCATGTCACACAAGTCTCTAATCTATTTGTGTGCTCTGCACTCTCTCCAAAAATAGATCCTCATCGTGAAAATGGCTAAGTCCTGAATCTGTCTCTCTTCTTTGCATGTGATCCTTTCTAATTCTTCCGCACCTTTGAATGAAATCTTCTCTCCTGCATGGACCTTCTATATTTTATTCGCTAAGTGCTAGATTATGACTGATCAACATTATCCCACACTAGTTGCATTACCACCCCATCTATGGTTGTCTCCAAAATAAATCAAAGAATATGAATAGAAAAATAGAAAGAATTTTGATGAATAAAAGAATATCTTTACCCTGCAAAGATCTTCTTCTTCAACTTGAATAATTAATTTGGGATATTCTTCTTTTATCTCTGCCTCTAAAGTCTACCAATCATTGAGTGTGGCCTTTGCCTTCTCTAGAATATCTACTGTAATTGACTCTAACTCATCCCTTGCAATATCTCCCTTCTCATTCTGCAAGACCAACATAATGCTGGACATGGAAGTCATTCTCCCTTCTAGTAAGTCCATATTTTGAGCGATGAGTTTCCCAAGCTCATCCAACATTTCCTTGTGTGGTTCTTGAGCTGACTTGTAAGGGCCTCATGCTTCTTCTTAACAAGTGATAACCATTCTACATGGCCCAATGTCTCATCTTTCATGGCCTTCAGGACTTCATTGTCTTCTAAAATGGTCCTGGTCCTTATAACTACTTCTGCGCTATACAAATATTTAGCACTTGATCTACCTTCTTTAGTTCCTCCTGCAAGCTCTGAAGCAACCCCTCATATGATGCAATCTTTCACATCACTGAAGCCTTTTCCCACTTTGCTTCTTGTGATGGATATTTTGGTTCTGGCATGCGCAAAGGTTCATCTTCAAGCACTAAGTACACTAATGTACTTACATAATGTATTTCCAAAGGAAACATTTTGGGTACCTTTGGCTCTAAGTGTGGCCTAGCCTTCATGACATTGTCCCCAATATCCTCTGCCATGTTGATAAAAACAATGTTCTTCTTCTGTGCCAAGTCTTTTCCTATTTTAGGTGCACTATTTCCTCATCCTTAGTCTTGATCTCCTCCCTTAGTGCCCTAATTGTTGCAGCTTTATCCATATTCCGTCATGTCACCTTTGTCGAGACTTTCACCAAATCATTTCTCACTTGTTCATCTGACATAACAGTAGGCTTTACTATTATGTTCTTGGAATGAGGTGTCTTCTTCAACCTCCTTGATATGCATGACTCCTCACACACATCAAAATATGGTTCATCCATGTGCGTGTGCATTGACCATGACAATTGCTTCCTTGTGCACATGGTTTCCATATCTTCATCCATCAACTCCCAGCCATACAACTCCTTTTGTGTCATTTTGCTTTGGCTAGTGGAATATATTCCCCACTTTTTCTTCTTGATCTAGGATTCTTAGGAACTTGGGCTTCAAGATTTGGAACTTGTGCTTCTTGTGTCCTGAGCAATATCGGTTGCTATCTCATCTGCCCCCTTTTCTCCCTCTTCTCCATCCTTCATTTCTTCATCTTTTTGTTCTTCCACATTCTCTAGAGGTGTAGGAGAATTGGGTGCACTTTCCTTAGACTCTTCCACTTCCTCATTCAACTTCAATTTCCTTCTTCTTTTCTCATTTATCTCCTTCTGTGGAGAGAGTCGAGGTGATTTGCACACTGATTGTGGAGTAGCACCTTGGGTCCTTGTTCTCTTGAATACTCTTTTAAAATGGCACTCTCCTTGGACTGCATCCAAGTCCTCATCATCTCCCTCTTATGGCTAAGGTGGTGTATTCGTGTGCTCAGATTCTTCCTTATTTGGAGGTTATCTTTTACCTCTATGTTCCAAACCACCACTATCTTCATGCTCTTCTTCTTCATCATCTACTTGAATTGTTTCGTGGGCTTAAAGGCGCTGGAACATTCTACATTATATTATTACCTTTCCATTGCCCTCGGGAGTGTGAACTCATTCTCCACATACTTAGTGTTCTCCAACTTGGGTTTGAGTTGTAGGTACACAAGCGCTGCTCCAATGTCCCCAACTGCCAAGATTACAGGCTTCATGCTTATAATATCTGAAATAATCCTCTCAATGTAGGAATTCTGCCATGGATATACATATTTCTTTCTCAGAGTGTGGTAGTCACAATCTACCTTGTCTGCATTGAAGGTTAGGTGATGTGCATCTCGAAACTCGTGAACTAATGCTTGAAAATACCATGCTGTGAAGGCATATGATAGTTTAAACCATGGGCTCTGTTGGTATCCAAATTCGTTCTCCTATTAAGTCTAAGCGAAGATCAAAGATATGGCATGAAGCTTGAAGATAGATAGATCATGATGTGTGTCGTTTTGTAGCCAAGGATGTGATCTAACGGCACTCGATTTTTGGAGAGATGGATAACACTCAAATCGGACTTGATCTTGTCCTAATTGTTTTAGGTTGTGCCTTTTAACCAAGGTAAGAGAACCTATATTGTAACCCTCAAATGGTGAAGGAGATTAAGATATCCTCAATTTATGAAAATAGTATGAAAAGGCCTTAGGAAAATATGATCAATACTCCAAATCGACTTTCACAAGTTGTCACTTGATTATGGAGATAATTTCAATGCAAGGCAAGGGTTACTAAACACATAGTATGATCCCGATTTTTTTGTGTATTTTTGTAAATCAATTGTATTATTCACAATACATAGAACAAAGCGGGGTAGTATGGGGTAGGATTTAGTTGTTTTGAATGAATTTTTGGTGGGAGATTTTAGACAAGACTAACCATAATTTTCCAAATTCTTTGAGGACCTTTATAATAAACATATAAGACCTAAACAACATAATGCTTCAAAGTGGTTAAGGTACTCCTTCAACAAGGATATGTGCATTAAATGGAGGCCTATATTTGCACTCTTCAACATAATATTTGACAACTTGCCACAAAATCTTAAAGAAAATGAATCAAAAAGTATCTAGAAATCTCTATTTTATCATGACCTAAGGTGCACCCAAAGGTTTACAAACAATCTCTGAATTCAAGGAAGGTAAAGTGATTTTAAATTTGTTTATCTCTTTATTAGATGAAAGCTCTTTTGAATGTGAGATTGCAAATGCCACTAAAATATCAACAAGGAATGAGACCATGTATGATCAAGAGAGTTTTTAAACACAAGATTACAACATGAGCAAGAAACATAAATTGAAAACACTCTGAAGCATAAGTGTATGCAAATTTTTCCAAGGGACAACACAAAATAATCTAGAAATGATAAAATTTATCAGTAGGGGAATGTTTCAAGAACAATCTCAGAGCTTGTTGATGGCTTTACTACTGAAAAAAAATCAACATGATACAAATCTGATGCAAAAAGGAATCAGATTTTCTCGTGAAATTCTAAGTTTCTCCCCCTTTTGCATGACAAATTCATGCAATATATAACTTTTCATTACAATTGATCCTTTGCCTCTCAAACCTTCCCTCCAAAAGTGGAATATTCAGAGCACCTTTTCTTTGCAATATTTTTGGAAAATGACATCTAACAAACTCACAAAAAGTTGCCAGTTGTTCTTTCAAAAGGTGAATCATTACAAAACTTTCATCATTATCCATTGTGGAGGCATGTTTTTCATCCTCAAAGCATGCAGACCCCTTTCATTTCATCATTTCATCCTTATCCCTCCAAAATTTGACTCTGTAACTTCTTGATTTGATATTTCACATTCTTGGATGGGTTAGGGAAAAAATTCACTTCAAAAACATCTCAAATCTACAAATTGATTCCATTGATCCCTAAAGGAAAAAAAAAGACATGAATTTACCAAAAATTTGATGAAAATTGATGTAAAATTTGCATCTCCAAGCTTCCTAGAGCTCAAATGGCAGCCAAATTGAAAAATGCATAGTTACCATTGATTTTCCTTTCTTCCTTCAATCCCAGAGCCCTTCACGTGTCACAATGCAATGGAAACGGGCTTGGGATCACTTTTTGACATTTTAACACTTTTTGAAAAATGTAAAAATTTGACATTTTTCTCCACCCTCCGCCCTTGAGATTTGGTGCTGACATATGGCACAAGGTGGGTCCCATTGGAATTGCGGCTCAATTCTACATATTTCTACCTTTTTGGAAAAAAAAAAATTCCAAAAAATCTCCGTGGGTCTGCCCTCCCACAAGACACGTGTCCTCATATGATTAGCTGAGGGGAAGCACTCTAACTTTGTACTTTAACTCCTTTTTACCAAAGGAAATTTTTCAATATTTCCTTTGTGGACCCATAGCTCTGATTCTGTCCCTACCATGTGTCTCTCTCTGCTTCGTTGTAGAGCCACGTTTCAAATCATCACTCTAACTTATTTTTCCAAAAAGGAAAAAATTCCCTTTTTCCTCCGGCAGCCCGCCGACCCGCTCTGTGCTCTGATGCTGCCACATGTCCTCTCTTGATTGGATGTGGGCCTATGACCTTTTCACAACTTTTTCTCCCTTTCACCAAAAGGTAAAAATTTTCTAAGTCCTCCACCAGCCTTCCATCCCACTTTTGATGAGAACATGACACATGTCCTCCTTTGATTCACCGAGGGCTCTGTGCTCTGAAGCCACCATGTGTCCTCCCTTGATTAGATGCGGGCCTTAGGCATTTTATTTGTACTTTAACTCATTTTCCAAAATGCCTTAAGGCATAAAAAGACCTACCCGTCCACCTTCACTCTGCTTGTGACACGTGTACCTCCTCTAGGACCTGCGGAGCTATGGGGGAAATTTGCAAATTTTTCCAAAACCAAAAAATGTTAAGTTTTTCAAGCAGACCTACCGAATCTTGTCCAACCACAAATGACCACGTATGAGGAGATGCTTGAGCTTAAATTTGATAGGCAAAGGACACCCATATGACCATCAATCAATGCAGAAATTACCAGTGATGCCCTAGGACACTTTGAAGATGAATTTGACGGAAAATAACACCCGTCTGATCGTCAAAACACAGAAAAATGCTAGGGATGCCCCAAAATTTGATTTTTTCACTAAGGATGGGAAAAAGCTCGAAACAATGCAATGAATCATGATTCCAAGAATTTTTCGATCATGGGGATATATTTTCAAAGGCAAAAAAGCATAAATCGATCATTCTCAAGCATCCATGATCGAAAAAATGGAAAAATAGTAGAGGCATTTGAAATGGGAAAAATTAGGGCACAAAACAGGGCATACATGCATATTTCTTTCAAATTGGGGCAAAAAAATAAGTTTATGAGCATTTCAAGGCATTCAATTTGGAGGGAAAAGTTGTAGACCACCAATTTAAGAGAAAAAATGTTTCAGAGCATGCAAACCAAAGGAAAATTTAGGGAAAAATGGCAGAGGATCAAAATGGGCACCAACATCGGCTCCTACTCGGGATGGGCATTCCCAGTGAGTGCCATAAGAACAAGAGTAGACCAAGTTCCAAAATGATCCATTGGGAAAAGGAGTCATGAGACAAAGCCACCAAAAACTAGTTGAGAAACCGACAAAAATGGTTGCCACACACCAAGGCAAACCACAAACCAACAAAACACCAAAAACAAAGCAAAAGCCAAACACTATACACTGTACAAGTTGGTGCATACCTCAAATTTGGGGATTAATCCAAGAAATTCTTTAGATGTCTGCCATTAATAGGAAGTTCAAGCAATTCCCCATCTATGTCTTTGAGAAAAAAGGTATTCTCACCAATTCTAATATCGATGGAGTAAGGGCCCATCCATAATGCATAAAATTTTCCATGTTTTCCCTTATCTTCATTTCTGCTATCCCATAACAAAACTATATCTCTAACATTGAAGGCCCTAGGAGTGACCTTCTTGTCAAACAAATTTTCAACTTCTCTCTAAATCTGACATGCCTTTGGTGGGATGCTCTTCTTTCTTCATCCAGCTCAACAATCTGATTAATCCTTGCTTCATATGGATTGACCTCTTGATCTTCAAGTTGTTGAACAAACTAAAATGAAGATAATTATAGATGTAAGGGAAGCGAGCTTGAGTTCCATACACCGAATCAAATGGGCTCTTACTAGTAGCTCTTTTGGCAAGTAATTCTATCATCCCAAATGTAAATTTTAGTTATTCACCGCATTTTCTCTTGTTTAACTCCAAGGTTCTTCTAATGATCTTGATGTAAGTTCTTATTGCTGGACTCGATTGTCCATTTCCTTTAGGGTTATAGTTTGAAGCATAAGTTAGATTGGTTCCATACTCCTTGCACATTTCCATCAAGGGTTTAGCTCTGAAGCACATGGCATTATCAACAACAATTTTTACTGGCACACCAAATCTACATATGATATGATTCAACAAGAAGTCCATAACAACTTGGTGTGTTGCTTTCTTGGTGGGGATTGCCTCTACCCACTTTGTGAAGTAATCTATGGCTACAAGAATCCACTTATGTCTAGCACTAGAAGGGTCTAAAATATCACCAATGAAGTCCATTCCCCATTGTTTGAAAGGAGCTTCAATTGATACAGGCTACAAAGGAAGGGAGCTTGAAGCTTTCATTCTTCCGAGAAATGTTGGTAGCTTTCACATCTTCTAACCAGTAGGGTTGCATCTTTAAAAAGAGTTGGCCACCAATAACTAACCCTCAAAATTTTGTGTGTTGTAACCCTTCCAACAAAGTGTCCTCCACAAACTCCCCCATGGAAATCAAAAAATATTTTAGAAGCTTCATTTTCAGTTATACATTTCAAGAGGACACCTTCAGGGTTCTTCCAAGCTAGCCCAAAGTCAGTGATGATGTATTTTTGAGAAGCCAGCTTGAGAGATATTTTCTAATTTTTATTCAAATGATTAGGAAAACATAGGTGTTTGAGGTAAAAGATTACATCCTTGTACCACTCAGAACTTACCAATTTCTCAAGAACATCTACCCTTTCTTCCTCTACTTCATTCACTTCCACAGTCTACAAGTTGCTCTCAGCCATGAGCTTAGCAAGACCCAAACCTCTTACCAACTTTTTGGTTTGGATGTTCATGTCATACTCCTACATTTTTTTCACACATCTACATATTTTTCTTGAGATCTCCATATATGATAAGATGTCTTTTATCATGGTGTGGGGAACATAATCAACAACTTTTGAACTTAAGATATAAGGCCTGAAAACCTTTGTTGCTTTCACCAAGGCAAATGCTTGTTTTTCCATGATTGTATACTTTAACTCAGTAGCTTGTAAAGCCTTGCTAAAGAAGGAAATAGGCCTCTCAGCCCCATCTTCATCCTTTTGGAGCAAAATAGATGCAATAGTATTTTTAGAAGAAAAGGAGAATATTTGGAAAGGCTTCTTGTAATTTGGAGCTGCCAAGACAGGTGCATGTTTAAGTGCTTCTTTGATTCCTTCAAAATCCTGAATAACAACCTCCTCCCATTTGATAACTTGGTCCTTTTTAACATGCATGTAATGGGGAGGGTCAATTCAAATTTATTTGACACAAACCTTCTAATGAAGTTGATTTTCCCAAATAAGGATTGGATGCCCTTCTTTGTTCTTGGAATTGGAACCTTGCTGATTGCTTCTACCCTCTTAGGGTCAATCATGACACTGACTTTGAAAAATATGACCAAGTAAGTTGGCCTTTTACACCCCAAAATTACACTTCTTTGGGTTGAGAGAAATGCTATATTCTCTTCATCTGATCAACATTCTTTCCAAGTGCTACAAGTGATCTTTTATGCTCCTTGAAAACACAGTCACATCATCTTGATAAACTGCAATGAAGTCATTTATGTAGCCAAAGAAAGCAACATCCATTGCTCTTTGAAAGGTAGCTCTAGAATTCATGAGACCAAAAGGCATTCTCACATAAACATATGTTCCCCAAGGAGTGGTAAAGGTAGTTTTTAATCTTTTTGACTCCTTGACAACAACTTGATTGTAGCCAGAGAAACCATCCAAGGTGGAAAACAATTCAGATCCAATCACTAACTACAACATGTTCTAGATGTTTGGCAAAGGATAATTGTCTTTCAATGAAGCTCTATTCAGATTTCTAAAGTCTACACACAGTATGATATCTCCATTTTTCTTTCTGACTGGCACATGGTTTACAACCCAAGATGAATACCTTGTGGGTTGAATGATCCCTCCCTCCTTCAGTTTTTTCAATTCATCTTGCATTTTCATGGAGAGGAGTGGATTGATTGGCATTTGCTTCTATCTAAATGGTTTGGAACCTTTCTCAAGAGGGATCTCATGTTGGAATAAGTCTTCTCTATATGCTTTCAGCTCGGAATATGACCAGGCAAGACAGTCTTGATATTGTTTCAACAATTGGAGGTAGGACTATTTTTCTTCCTTGTTTAAATGACTCCCTAACCAAATATTTCTTGGTTTTACCTTTTTCCCAAGTTATTCTCTTCCACATCCCTTGAGGCAAACATGTTTCTATTGATGATGCAATCAGCATTGTCAAAATTGGACTCAAGTGTAATAAGACCTCTAGGAATGGTGTTAGTTTTCAATTGGATAATATCCTTTCCAAACAAAGTCTCTCTTCGTTTAGTCACACATACCATTGGTTCCCAATCAATATTCGAACTACAAAATCACCTTGATTTTGTAAGAACCTTTTCACTTGAGTATCATCATTAAACACTTGCCAATGCTTGATGTCGTCGGGGAAAATTGGCCTAGTTAACACTTCAACATTCTACTCACAATAAGGTGAAATGGTGCAATATCCAAATATTGACCCCAACACTACCAACTTGTCGTGAGGAACGTTAAAACTTCTATCATGATGCACAATATTGAATGAATCAAACATCTCAATTAGATTGCAAGCAAATCGCATGTTTGTACTATTTCATATGTTGATTCTTTGTAGCATATAATTTTCTTACTTATTTGACAACTAGTTCTGAATCTCCTTTTCAATGATGTCCTTGACACCATACTTCCATGCAATTCTTAGACACAATAACAAGGCTTCATACTCAGCAATTTTTTTAGTACATTCAAAATTGAGCTTGAAGGAAAAACAAACACTTCTAAGCTAGGAGAGATCAAAATTATACTAGCACCATTTCCAAATTTGGAGCAAGCTCCATCAAATAGAAAGGTCCAATGAGAACTTACATATTCAAGGCACTTTTACTGATCCATCTTATGTTCTTTGGCATCAACAAACCCAATAAAATTATCAGCATCAACATCAGAAAATAACACCTCATAGGAAGCATTGTTTGGATCCTCAATTAGATGAAACATCTTCTTTTCTCCATAGATCTTGACAAGGATGCCTTCAATGGTAATAGTGGCAAAGGACATGTCCATTTGAACACTCCCTCTAAGACTCACAACCCACTTTCTTGAAAATAACATACCCCATTTGGCGGGGCAATCAACAATCACAACATCCAATTTTAAATTCCTCCCAGGATAAGATGCAAGTTGTGCCACCAAACCCTTCACACAACCAACCACCAACACTTCTCTTGATTCCATGGAAGTACAATTTCTATAGGCTACTATCACTTTGATATCTAATTCATTCATGACTTCTAGAGGCATGACATTACATGATGCACCAGCATCAAACATACAATTGTGAAGTAGCCTATCCTTTATGATCAAAGTTGTGAAGAATTGATCAACGTTCAATTGGGAATCAACCAAGGATGTCCCAAAGTATACCTCGGGTGTTTCTCCATGATCCTCTATTGCTGGTGGTGTTTTAAGGTTTGCAATGATTTGAGGACGAGTTTCAACAACATTTACTTTTCTGCTTGGGGTACTCTTCTCCTCTTTTAACCCTAAGTACTCAAATGGTCTCTTCTTATGCTCGGGAATCCTAAGAAACTCAATGATTGGAACACTCACTTTGATTTGGCTAAATACCTAGGCTATGTCATATGGAACATTCTTTGGCAAGGTAACATTGGGAGGAGACAAATAAATTCATTAGATTGCATGGGATGCTTGGCAGCTTGGGCATGAGGAGGACTATAATTCTTGCTTGGAACAACAAAGGTTTTAATAGGTGCTTCTCTTATAGGATATTCTTTGGGAACGCTTGTAAGAAAGGGTGTTTTAGGTTTGGCGTGAGCCCAACTCCCTTAACAACTTTTCTCCTAGTGTTATAGTCTTTCTCTTGAGCTACAACATCATTCATCAACAATTGTCTATCTTTGTTCGAAGGTATACCACCATCATACTTCTTGATCATAAAAGCTCTTAAGTATTCAAATTCATTGTTAGGAATTTCAAAAGCTTGCACCACATCAAATTCAAGAGTATGAGGGGAAGCAAAACTTGTACCCATTTAATGTAATTCCAAAAGGTTGCAATGTCCTTACACTTATGACCTCGGTTGATGTTGCTCCTTCTTGTGAGTTTGAAGAACATCCCACCATACAAATATCATCATCACTACCATCATCATTACCAGCTTCACCATCTTACTAGTCCACTTCACATGGAGGATGGGGCAGAAAAACCTATCAAACCAATCAATATCAACAACTTCCTCAACAAAGTGGCAACCCTAGCAGTTAGGGGATCAGGTAACACTCTTCCTTCACGTGCTTGAGGATGTCTATTTACAGACCCCATGGGTCCTTTCCCTCTATCATCAAATCTTTGATCACCCCTAGGATGATTGGAAAATCTATCATGGTTTTGTGCTTTTGCTGACCTTGTGAATTCTACCCAATTCCCTTCTCAGCTCTTACCAACTTATAGGAAATCTCTTTGACAGCCCCTGCCAAAGTTTTCACCACTTCCTCCAAGTCTACACTCTTGCTTGCTTGAGGCTTGTCAGGGTTTATCAACTTTACACCATATCTCTTGAGAGGTTTCCCAATGGCCTTAATATTGTTTTCAATCTTCAGTGTCATGGTAAAGGCCTGCCTTAAATTGGTAGGGTTCTTGTCTCTTAGGTAATAGGCTACCTTCTTGTCAAATTCATCTGCATACTTGATCAAGCAAGATTGATCACAACACCTCAGATTAATAAGAAGCCTTCTCAAATTTTTGTTAAACCTTGTGTTAAAGTCATGGACTAATTCATTGGGTTTCTTCTTGATATTTTCAAATTTAGATAAGAGAAATCTAGGATCAGTCTTGTCACCATATTGCAATCTAAATGCATTCTGCATTTTAGTCCATGAATCAATAGAATTATCAGGAAGAGCCTTGTACAAATCCCTTGCATCCTCTTCTAGTGTATGAATGAAAAATTTAATGTACACATCCTAATGCTCAACATCAAAGTCCTCCATCATGTTAAGAAAAAGTTTGAGATGTTGATCACTAGTTATAGCATTGTTACCTTGGAATTTTGGCAATCTATTTCTGACATCTTGTGGGACAACATTTGGGTAACCATCCATTCCTCTAAAGTTTATAGGACCAAAGGTGTTAACAACAAATGGAGGTCTAGGGGGAGGCTGAGCCATTCTATTTTGAGGTGGTGATCTTGGAGGAGAAACAAAATGATGAGGAGTAAGAGGTCTTTGGGGCTCAAGAATGTGGTTCACAAGATTGGTATTCTCTAGGTGCTGATTTTCTTGGAAAGTTTTATTTGAATTGAAGCACATAGGTGCAAATTGAGAAAAGAACTTACAAGGTACAGCAGAAGGACCTTCACTAGTTGAAGTAAACAAGTTTATGAGAGGATTTCTTGAATCGGAATCAACTGCAAGAAGAGTGATAATCCTCTACTAAAGGCTGATCTCTCTCACTAATGGATATACCTTTTCCCGATGTCGACCTTCAACAACCTTCCAAACTTTTCTTTCCTCTAAAACCTGTCTTTCCCAATTCTTGAAATAAATTTCTACTTGGGTCCCTCTTGAAAAGAGATTTTCTTCCTTCCAATTTTACAAAGATTAGCAACACAAAAACAAATGACATAAAGCTAAGACACTAGTATTTATCAAGATCAAATCAGCATGGAGTCGTCACTAAGGACTTTCACCCTAGGTATGTGCAAATTTACTAAAATACTCTGTCAAATACCTATCAGCACTGAAAATCTTGCAAAACTTTATAGATCAAACCTTCCTTCTTCTTGAATCTATTAACCACACATGCAAATGAAGTGTAACTACTTCTGGAAACTCAAATATGTATGCACATGGATCAGATTGAACCAATAATCTCCCTTGCAATGAAGCCAGAAGTGTTGGTACCCAAATTCGTTCTCCTTTTCAATTTGAACAACATCAGAGACATGGCATGAAGCTTGAAGACGGATAGATCATGATGTGTGTCATTTTGTAGCCGGGGATGTGATCTAATTGGAACTCAGTTTGTGGAGAGATGGATAGCACTCAAATAAGACTTGATCTTGTCCTAACTGTTTTAGGTTGTGTCTTTCAAAAAGGTGAGAGAACCTATTTTGTAACCCTCAAATGGTGAAGGATATGAAGATATCCCTCAATTTTTGCAAATAGTATGAAAAGGCCTTGAGAAAATATGATCAACACTCCAAATCTAACTTTCACAAGTTGTCACTTCCAGATTATGGAGATAATTTCAATGCAAGGCAAGGGTTACTGAAGACATAGTATGATCCTGATTTGCTTTGTGCATTTTTGTAAATGGATTGTATTCTTCTATTAATACACAGGACAAAGTAGGGGTAGTATGGGGTAGGATTTAGTTGTTTTGAATGAATTTTTGGTGGGAGATTTTAGACAAGACTAACCATAATTTTCCAAATTCTTTGAGGACCTTTGCAAAAAACTTGTAAGACCTAAACAACAAAATGCTTCAAAGGGGTTAAGGTACTCCTTCAACTAGGATATGTGCACTAAATGGAGGCCTAGATTTGCACTCTTCCACATAATCTTTGACAACTTACCACAAAATATTGAAGCAAATGAATCAACAAAGTATCTAGAAATCTCTATTTTATCATGACCTAAGGTGCACCCAAAGGTTTACAAACAATCTCTGAATTCAAGGAAGGTAAAGTGATTTTAAATTTGTTTATCTCTTTATCAGATGAAATCTCTTCTAATGTGAGATTGCAAATGCCACTAAACTATCAATAAGGAATGAGACCATGTATGATCAAGAGAGTTTTTAAACACAAGACTGCAATAGGAGTAAGAAACACAAATTGAAAACATTCTGAAACATAAGTGTATGCAAATTTTGCCAAGAGACAACACAAAATAATCTAGAAATGATCAAATTTATTAGTAGGGGAATATTTCAAGAACAATCTCAGAGATTGTTGATGGCTTTACTTTTGAAACCAACTCAAAATGATATAAATATGATGCAAAAAGGAATTAGAAATGGTTCTCAAGTGGTTTCTCAAAAAATGGGCTTCTTCCCAGATTTTCCCATGAAATTCTAAGTTTCTCCCCGTTTTGCATGAAAAACTCATGCAATATATAACATTTCAAGATAATTGATCATCTCCTCTCAAACCTTCCCTCCAAAAGTGGAATATTCGAGCATGTTTGCTTTGCAATATTTTTTGAAAATGACATCTAACAGACTTGCAAAAAGTTTCCAGTTGTTCTTTCAAAAGGTGAATCATTACAAAAATTTCATCATTATCCATTGTGGAGGCACACTTTTCATCCTCAAAGCATGCATACCCCTTTCATTTCATCATTTCATCCTTATCCTTCCAAAATTTGACTCTGATTTCTTGATTTGATATTTCACGTTCTAGATGGGTTAGGTTAAAAATCACTAAAAATATCCCAAATCTGCAAATTGAATCTTCAAATTGATTCTATTGATCCCTGAAGGAAAAAACAACATGAATTTGCCAAAAATTTGATGAAAATTGATGCAAAATTTGCATCTCCAAGCTTCTTGGAGCTCAAATGGTGGCCAAACTGAAAAATGCATAGTTACCATTGATTTGCCTTTCTCCCTTCAATCTGAGCCCTTCACGTGTCACAATGCAATTGGAAATGGGCTTGGGATCACTTTTTGACATTTTAACACTTTTGGAAAAATGTAAAAATTTGACATTTTTCTCTGCCCCTCCGCCCTTGAGATTTGGTGCTGACATGTGGCACAAGGTGGGTCCCATTGGAATCGCAGCTCAATTCTACATATTTCTACCTTTTTTGGAAAAAGGAAATTTTTCCAAAAATCTCTCATGGTCCTCCCTCCCACAAGACACGTGTCTCCATATGATTAGGCGAGGGAAGTGATCGACTTCGTACTTTAATTCTTGTTTACCAAAGGAAATTTTTCAATATTTCCTCCACGGACCCGTGCCTCCGATTCTGTCCCTGACACTGTGTCCCTCTGCTTCGTTGCGGAGCCATGTTTCAAATCATCACTCTAACTTATTTTGCTAAAAAGGAAAAAATTTCCTTTTTCCTCTAGTGGCCCATCGACCTTCTCTATACTTTGATGCTTTGCTATGTGTCCTCTCCTGACTGGATGTAGGCCTACGTCCTTTTTCACAACTTTTTCTCCCTTTCGGCAAAAGTTAAAATTTTTCTAAGTCCTCTTCCAGGCTTCCATCCTACTTTTGATGAGAACATGACACGTGTCCTCCTCTGATTCACTGAGGGCCTGTGCTCTAAATCTGCAACATGTCCTCCCCTGATTGGATGTGGGCCTTAGGCATTTTATTTGTACTTCAACTCATTTTCCAAAATTCCTTAAGGCAAAAAAGACCTTCCTGTCTGCCTTCACTCTGCTTGTGACACATGTACCTCCTCTGAGACCTATGGAGCTACAAGGGAAATTTGCAATTTTTTCCAAAACCAAAAAACGTTAAGTTTTTCAAGCAAGACCCACTGAATCTTGTCCAACCACAAATGACCACGTATGAGGAGATGCTTGAGCTTAAATTTGATGGGAAAAGGACACCCGTATGACCATCAATCAATGCAGAAATTGCTATTGATGCCCTAGGACACTGAAGATGAATTTGATGGGCAAATGACGCCCGTCTGAGCGTCAAAACACAAGAAAAATGCCAGGATGCCCTAGAATTTGATTTTTTCACTAAGGATGGGAAAAACCTCGAAACAAATCCAGATGAATCATGATTCCAAGAATTTTTTGATCATGGGGATAGATTTTCAAAGGCAAACAAGCATAAATCGATCATTCTCAAGCATCCATGATCGGAAAAACTAGAAAACCAACTGAGGCATTTGACATGGGAAAAATTAGGGCACAAAACAAGGCATACATGCATATTTCTTTCAAATTGGGGAAAAACAATAATTTTATGATCACTTCAAGGCATTCAATATGGAGGGACAAGTTGTAGACCACCAATTTAAGATAAAAAAACATTCCAGAGCATGCAAACCAAAGGAAAATTTAGGGAAAAACGACAGAGGATCAAAATGGGAACTAACATTGGCTCTACTCGGGATGGGCATTCCTAATGAGTGCCACAAGAACAAAAGTAGACCAAGTTCAAAAATGATCCATTGGGAAAACGGAGTCATGAGACAAAGCCACCAAAAATAGGAAAACTGATAAAAAGGTTGCACACACACCAAGGCAAACCACAAACCAACAAAACACCAAAAACAAAGCAAAAGCCGAACATTATACACTGTACAAGTTGGTGCATACCTAAAATTTGGGGATTAATCCAAGAAATGCTTCATATGCCTACCATTAACATGCGGTTCAAGCAATTCCCCATCTATGTCTTTGAGAAAACCGGTATTCTCGCCAATTCGATATCAATGGAGTAAGGGCCCATCCATAATTCATAAAATTTTCCATGTTTGCCCTTATCTTCATTTCTGCTATTCCATAACAAAAATAGATCTCTAACATTGAAAGCCATAGGAGTGACCTTCTTGTCAAAAAATATTTTCAACTTCTCTCTAAATCTGATATGCCTTTAGTGGGATGCTCTTCTTTCTTCATCCATCTCTACAATCTGATTAATCCTTGCTTCATGTGGATCGGGCTCTTGATCTTCAAGTTGTTGAACAAACTAATATGAAGATAATTACGGATGTAATGGTAGTAAAGCTTGAGTTCCATACACCAACTCAAATAGGCTCTTAGTAATAGCTCTTTTGGCGATAATTCTATCAACTCAAATGGGCTTTTTATCATCCCGATCCTTTCTTCCAAAATCACCGATTTTTGTCAATGTTTGGCTCAAAATTCATTTGAATGCCTCGGTAGTCCCATTTTCATGAGGATGATAGGGTGTATTCTTATGGTGTGAAATCATGAACTCATCCAATAAAATTCTGATTATCTCATTAAGAAAATGTGTTCCCTATCACCGGTCAAACTTAAAGGACATCTATACCTTATAATAATATTTTCCCATATAAATGTGGTTGTTGTACATGCTTTGAAAATCCTTTATAGGTGCTTCTACCCACTTTGTCGATAATCTATGCAAGTTATGATTTAGTGTGATCTAGTTTTGTACATAGTTGGTGAAATAGGACCCACAAAATCTATAGCCCATTTCTCAAACGGTTCTACACTAGTAATAGGTCTCGGGAGCATTTCATCCCATAGTCCTGGTTTTCCAAGATATTGACAATGATCACATGCCTTATAAAATTCCTTAAAATCTTTATATAGATTCTCCCACCATAATCCAAGTAGAACCTTACACGCAGCGTGGCATGTCCTACATAGTGTCCACCTACAATACCACCATGATCTTCTTCCATAATATCCGTGCACTCATGTTCCAATACACAACGACATAATACTTCATCGACCTAATTTGTATAGGTAATCTGTTAATTAACATATAGGGGATGACGATATAACAAGTTGTTTCTTCTCCAAGGATTTCATTCCTTCGATGTTATACTTGTTCATATAAACACAACAAAGTCCTTGATTTTTGATGGCACTCGTTATAACTCGTATAACTATGCATCTGGAATGGTATCTTTAATTACATGTGCTTCTTCTCCTGAATATATTATGGATAGATGGTCTGGTCTAGAATTACTCTTCCCTTATTTTACCACAACTATGAAATCAAATTCTTGAAATAAGAGTACCCATATGCATATGTACCCTTGGAGCATGGGCTTATTTACCAAATACTTAAATTCCATGTGATTTGTATAAAACATGAATGGTGTAGCTAACAGTACTATCATAATTTATGTAGCACATAGATCATTGAAAAGCTTCGTGCTCTATAGTTATGTAATTCTATTCTCACTGAGTCAACTTTCTACTAGTAAAAAAATAGAATGATCTATAATACCTTCTCCAGGTTGACCCAACACCATGTAAATGGCTGTACCAGAGGTGTCAACATGTACATGAAATGGTTGGTCCCATGAAATAAAATAATGAATAGGCATGGTAGTAAGTCTCTCCTTTAATGTCTTGAATATGTGTTGCTAGCATTCTCCCTAGTAGAACGTACCTTTCCCTTTCAGTAACTCCTCCAACAGTGTAGAAAATTTGGCATATCCTTTGATAAATTTTTTGTTATATCTTGTATGACCCAAAAATCCATGCACTTCACTTTGAGTGGTAGGCTCTCTTAGGCCTATAATGACTACAACCTTGGCTAGATAAACCAACAAACCTTCCTTACAGATTATGTGTCCTAATAGTATTCCAAATGGTGTAGAAAATATGCACTTCTTGATGTTCAAAGAGATACTCAACTATCTACATCTTTTAAAGACTAAGCATAGATTATCACAATGATATTTAACAAGTCCATACACCGTCCAATCGTCTAAATAAATCTGTAAGAAGTTGTGAATAAATTTCTTGAACGCTTGAACAACTATGCGCGAAAATATAGTAGGCACATTTTTCAGACCAAAAGGCATCACAATATAGGTGAAGCTACCCCATTCAGTAGTAAAATTAGTCTTTTCCTGATCCTCTTGGGCAATCTTAACCTAATGATATCTAAAGAACCCATTTGTAAATGAATAGATTTTGTACCTGTAACACCTTCTAGGATTTCCTCGCTAATGGTGTAGGAAAGGGATCGAGTCAAACATGCAAAGCATTGAGCTCCCTATAGTCCACATAGATCCTAATCCAACAATCCTTCTTGATAATGATCACCATTGGGTGACCAATTATAACTCATCCAGGGGCTTAATGATTCCATACTTCAATATTTTATCAATCTCTTCCTTGACCTTTTTGCGTAAGTTGGGGTTCATCCTGAAGAGTATATTTCTAACTGGGTGCACACCCTCTTTAAGATTTATCTTCATCTCCCTAACGATTCATGCACACCTTTAAGTTTATGGTACCCCCTAGGGAATAAGTCCTGATAAACCCATAGTAACTCTATGATTTTTTCCACTTCGAGTTTGACCAATAGTCTCCAATTATGGCTTCCTTAGGTTTGGCATCTGATCCAATATTCATCTTCTTTGTCTTCATAGGTTCATGATAGGCACACATGGTCTTATCTACACTATCTAACACCTCACACCTATCATTTGAATGGTTTACATCAAGATTTTCTACTTCTTCATCATCCACTAAGTATACCATTTTTCATTTTTCCTTCTACAGAAAACACGTTAAAGTAGGGTGGAATTGGCCTCTATTTCTTCAACAAGATGTGCTCCTGAGTTTCCTTCATCCAATAAATCCTGAATGAGTTCTTTAGCCTTGGCACTATCTCTCATAGTTAAGAAATTTGTGACTTTTAATGCTTCTTCCATCAAAGGATTTGTAGAGAAGAAGTCAAACGTCTGGTCGTTCCTGCAATTAAATCCTTCCAATTTCTAGTCTCTCTGTGGAGTTCTACATATACATACTAAGCACATGTGCATCCTCGTAAACTGGAATAAAACCTGCACCCATAGTAAAGGTGGTAAAGCTTCCTACCATTTTGTCCAGAGTCTCTCACAATTTTGAACATGGTGTTGAATAGGTTGATTACCTTGATAAGTGCATATTTGAGTAGGTGCATTGCTCTTGAAGAAACTAGTAGCAGAGAAATCCTAATTTCACTCCATCCTACAAGATTATCCTTGTGGGCCACCCACTAGTGTGCTACTATTCCGCGTAGTGTATATGATTGCATATTTCTTCTTTCTAGCAGTCCATCCACCATTCCTCCATGGCGTGCATGAATACCATAGGTTCTCATTCTCTGTGCAATAAGGTTCTCGAGTTGTTATCTATCCTCCTAACATAACATAGTTTTCGCCTTAGGAAATATGCTCTTTACTTCATGCCCTACCAAATCATAAATGCTATGAGCCCAATTATCACAAGAAAAACGTGTAGTATCACTAATAGGCTATGTATCCTCCCACTG
The DNA here is from genome assembly GCA_018340775.1 of Taxus wallichiana var. yunnanensis. Classification (NCBI taxonomy): domain Eukaryota; kingdom Viridiplantae; phylum Streptophyta; class Pinopsida; order Cupressales; family Taxaceae; genus Taxus; species Taxus wallichiana. The sequence continues at coordinate 79,185,129 of CM031236.1, read as the reverse complement.
AATTATTCCTTCTTTAGATGGCTTAAGCACTACGCATCCTGGATGGCACATACATAAATCCTATTCGAGATGTTCTTCACTCAAGGGCTCAACATAGGGCACAAATTTTCCATCCGTTTAAGAGATAATAACTCTTTCCTCCTTGTTTTCAAAATTGATATAGCCCTTGTTGAACTGAAGATCAACATTATTTACATAACACTAATGACGCCCCAATAGAGCTAGGAAGCTATCCAACTCTACCAACACTAAAACCTCAAAGTCTCCTTGTATGGTAATGGATGCATCTTTTAAAACTTTGATGGGAGTGGCCTTAGTCCGATTAGCCATGAAAAATACATTAGAGGATGGATGGAATGGAGAACTCCTCATTTGTACCCATTTGTCTAAGGTAAGAACATTGAATTCCACACTGTATCAATTAATATATTACTCAATAGCCACCCATCCACAACAACATTCAAATTTATTTCCTTGTCATAATCTAGGCTATGAGGGGGAAGATTTGCATGTAGGATATGCCATTCAAGTCTCAACACTTGCGCGTGGAGTGTTTCCTTTTAACCAATTCCCTAATAATGGAATGATATTCTCCTAGTGCAATAATTTGCACACTTCTCTCAAGTCATCTATATCAGTTTGGACCATCTCTAATGCTTTCTTTTACTCCATCTTCTCTTGATTTCTCTTTTAAGTACTGTATCTCACCCTCAAGATTCTGAGAACTCCCATGATTTCTGGTAAACATCCTTCTAATGGGTAGGTTCGGAGTATTTTGCATGAAGAACCTCCCCTTAAAGATGGTAGGCTTCTACTACAACACTTCTCTCGCACGTGCCACCTCATTGAAGGTCATGATATTTACTTGCAATGCCTCGAAATCTACTTCCAACTTAGGCATCCAATGATTTTCCACAGTATATATAACTAACATCCCTATGCCTTTTTTTCTTATTTATGCTACTTACTAAGATGCTCATACAAGTCTAGGCACTCCTCATAGCTATGGTTCTTTCCACAAAAAGAACATGTAATATTATGAGGACATTCATGCCTGTAGTGGTCAAGAGATCCGCATGTATAACATGTTCCACAAGGGAAATCACTTATTCCACCTCCATGGTCGCATCCTCTGAATCCACCATAGTATGGTCGACCCCCGCCATGACCACCTTCAAAATGCCCTTCATTCTCGATCATAACGTGCCTAATTGTGATCATGATCCCGATGTTCGTTATTTCTTTTAGAGTGATCTCGAGACTCCCTCCGTCATACACCAATATCTATAGCATCATGGATTTGACCAATCATCGGCAGTCTTCCATGTCATGAATCATGGACTGTAGATTTTGTAGTAGCTTGAACAATTCTTTCTTATCATGCATTGTAGTAATGGGCAAAAGCTAGCATCATGGTTTAAATGGCATATCTCACAATCTGATAGCAATGAGTGCACTAATCTATGAGGACAACTATCCTTTCGATGATATTCTAATTCATAATTTGTGCACCAAATTCATGTGCGCATCTCATGTGCTGAATTTGTTGATAATTTTTCCAATTGTTTATCCATTCTACGATCTCTACTTCTAAAAATGGGCTCACCCCAATATCTATGCTTCCAACTCGCCTTAACACGTAAGGCTGCTTCAAGTTCTTCATGTGGATTAGTGTACATCTTATCTTATAATGCCCTCGTAAAAGGGTAACCAGCCCCCAACAAACCATTGTGAATGCTTTGGCTTGCATTTATGTCATAAGAAATCTTAGATAACAGTGTTTTAAAATGGGCATCATACTCTCTGACACTTTTAGTAGTGCCTTGCTTAATATCCTTGAGTGCACTTATAATATTTTTCTCAAACTTAGGGATGTGAAACTCTTTAAGGAATGCATCTTTTAAAGTTGTATAGTCTACACAAGTCTGACCAGGGTGAAACTTTCTGTAAGAGCTATGTGTGTGCCCTTATAACATAATAGTAAATTGGCTTTCCCTACGCTCATAAGCCATGATATATTTTGCGTGCCACAATATTTCACACATATGCACATGTTCAGTAGCATCTTCTATGCCCCTATATTCTAGAAGATGAAGAGACATCTCCATGTAAATATTCTAGGGATGGTGCGGAACTTACCCACCTGATCTAGAACCTCATGTGTTTCCTCTACCTCCAGAACCACTAGATCTGCCAGATCTAGAGCTACCTGTTCCTCTTGATCCCAAAACTATAATTGGGGTCAGTCCCAAAAGATGTACTTCCTTGTGTCCCAATAGTAGAACTAAATTGTACTCTAGCGATCCATGAGTGTTACCACTCCCAAAAGATAGTCCAAAATCTGCGCACCTAAATTCTCGAATCGATGATACACGAAAGGGTACTTCCATATAACAATGAATCTATTTGCATTTCTATCGTCATGCCTCTTATAAGACTCACTCCTACTCTCCCACTACTTGAATTAGCTTGCTAACTTTTTGTTGTACTAGATGTTGGAAAACCAAGCGCAAGGGAAAGGTTGCTAGGTGGATTCAAATATGCATCCGTGTCCCAGTCGTCTTTGTTGGCGCACTTCTACGTGAGGCCGAGGAGGGATACCTATTATGTTTTCCCAAATGGGGGAGTTCTGGAGGCTCAGGTTCCATGTCTTCATGCAAACTTCCAATCCTTCTTGAACTATATTTGTCCACAATTCCATTTAATTTGTAACCTCCCATTGCTTGTCTACCTCCCTCTCACACACCTCATTATTCTTAAGTCACCTTTTTGCCACTATGTCCACCATATTTCACCAACCCTTCTCCTGCCCCCGTGCATGGTGGGGTTTAGTTATCCATTGGTTTACTCTCCAAATTCAAAGTTACCATTAGGATCTTGATCACCAGTGGAATGCCTTACAGGTAAGTTCCTCTTGGATATCGTAAAAACTAGAATTCAGCTACCTCTGGGCACGAATAAGTGGAAATTGAGTACTCCAAGATATAAGTGTTTAAAACACAATGGAACCACATATCCACATCACGGTTCCAAATCAGATCAACATCATAAATGTCCTAAAATTATTCTTACATCCAGACAAGTGTGTGATACCTCCAATTCTTCTTAGATGCATAAGCAATCAGCCACTCGTACAATTCTACTAGAAAGATAGTGAAAAAGATCTCATATAAACTATCATACAGATTCTGTTCCACCCACATACATGTGTTAAACTTAGATCCTATGCTTTGAACCGCCATGCATATTCTTCTTCAAGATCATCTATCCACTCCTCAACACTTGCTAAGGTTAACCAATATGTCTTCATCACGAACCATCCTAAAAATAACTGAAAAAGAGGTCCCAACAATGGAACTAATGATGCAGCCTAGAATTCACCAATACAAGCCCAAGTGCATTGGCACATCACTCAGCCTAGACTGAGCACTCACCTGAAGCGTGCAAAGGTATCAGGCCCCTCTTTAGGGTTGTTGTTACAGGATGTTAGCATGATGAAGACTTAAAGCATTCAGATCTATGACTAATATATCATTCTACAGTGCATGTTTAGATCTAGATCTAGAGAATAATAGACTTAAAAGATAACCATGATGAAATCAAGCATGCAATACTAAACTATAACCATGATAACACCTTGATTCAGTCCATAATCTCCATTATATTAAATGTAGTAATACACAGAAGCTTCCTTACAATAACAGTAGTATACGCTCATGCGCGCATCATATTTGGCAAGATATTCACACCGTAACACAACTCTAATCTATACATATGCATATGCTACACAATTCACTACATATTTATAAAGGTGGGGAATTTCCCTTCACTGCTTATCTAATCCCAAAATAGGTTGTATGATATTATTAGCCATGCGCCGTTACAAGAATAGCCACACATGTAAGTGCGCTAACAATAGACTGCTTTTAGTTAACTGCTAGTAGTAGATCTATTCTCACCATGAATCCATGTAAAGCGCTTCATAGCCAATGCGTGCCGCAAGTCTCCAATCGGCTTGTGTGCTCCGCACACTATCTCCAAAAATGGATCCTCATCGTGAAAATGACTAAGTATCAAATTTTTCTCTCTTCTTTACTCGTGATCCTTTATAATACCTTCACACCTTTGAATGTGCTCGATCTCCCAGTGTGAAGCTTCTTTATTTTCTTCGCTAAGTTTTAGAGTCTCGAATGATCAACATTCACGCCTTGATCTGACTTTTTCTCTTCTTGTTAATTTGTGAAGGGATGGTCTTTGCATATTCCCCATCTAACATTGGAGGAACTTCTATGACTTCAAATTCTTGTTCATAAGCACGTAATGCCTGCCCTTGTATATTCTCCGTCTAACGCTTAGGGGCATCCACGTTTCTCAGTTACCTGTGCATAGCTTCGGAAAATCTTAGAAAATCACAAAAACATTCAAAAATCTTAGAAAATCACAAAAACATTCAAAAATGTTAGAAAATCACAAAAACATTCAAAAATTATTTCACAAAACCACAAAACAGTTTTGCAAAAACATAACATTAGTTTCTTTACTTTGTCTTGGCTTTTGCTTTGTTTGTGTACATTGTTTTCTTGTATAGTTGTTGCTTTTACATTTGTATAGTCTTTTTCTTAGACATAATTTGATAAGATTCATTTCTTTCTTTCTTAGATTAGATTTGTTCTTCCTTGTACATATGTAGTGTGTTTTTGCATGCTTGTAAATAATTGTACATAGTTGTGTTAATTCATGTTAGTATGGTGCATTTGGTTAATTTTGTTAACATTTGATTGTGTTTGCTTATTGCATGTACATTTTTTTATTATCACATCATCATATTTCCGTCAATATCATCACATCTAACATCATCTATGCATCATATATAAATAAAAATATAAGTATACATCATACATGAATGATAAGCTAATCATCACATATCGTATCATCAAATGGGGGCAAGAGGGATCACAAATATGAAAATCTATCCCCCTGCACCAATATCATCCTATCATCCCATCCACTAATCTAAGAGCATCACAATTGATATCATATATGGATCTATCATATCAAAATCAAACACATGTGGTACAAACATCTCAACTATCATCATGATACATACAAAAGTGTGAAATCAAACCATATAACATCACACTCTAACTCTTCTTCTACTTGTTGTGAATAGTTATTTTATTTAAATAATTATTTTCCTTACTTTTCACCATGCTGGGGCATTATTTCCATCTGGTACTCATTTCTTCTCACTAGGACAATTTCATTACTCCTAGGCAATATCCCTTCTTCTACACACTCCATCGAATAATTATTTTTTATTAAATAATTATTTTGTTAATCTTTTTGTTATGTTGGGGCATTATTTTCTACATGTTGATTCTTTCTTCTCCCCGGGAATTTATTTTTCTCCTGGGAGATTCTTGTTGATTCTTGCTAACTTCTTCTCTATCCAAACTATCAAAATTCTAAAAAATTAAAAAAAAATCAATTCAAAATCCAAAAAAATTCAAAACTTTTTCAAAAATCCTAAAAATTGTAAAATTTGCAAAAATAGGTAAACCAGCTCATAGCGGCTGAAACTCGTGTCTTACGCATGGTATTCATTCCATATCTTGTTGGAATTTTCACGTGTTAACAAATTAAATGACTCGCATATTGTCACACTGGGCACATCTAGTTTCTTGATACTGTTTTGTTGTGCATGAACACTTTTTCATTGGACCCAGTGTCCTTCATCATCTTCCCTTGCATGTATCCTTACTTGGGGCATCATTTTTAACCCTTGTCAATCACGAACATTTGGGGATCTATAGCTTGATAACAAAACATTTGTACAACCATCTTGACCATTTGTTGTTGGAATATGTGTGTTTGTACTTGTTTTCCCTGTTAAATGAGCTTGTTTCCTTCTCATATTGCATTGCTTTTCATATGTTACACGAGTTGGTATTTTCAGCAATGGACATTTTTTTGTAGAATGGATTTTCATGTCATTCTACTTTTGTTATATGCTTATATTTTTAATAAGGACCGATGATGTAGATCTTTGGCAATATGATGACAATAAAGTTGTTTTAATACACTGGATGAAATCTTGCTCTTTTCTTTCCATCTATCATTCCTCTTCTACATCATTCTCCTATCAACACTATTCTTCTTATTCACCTAGGGCATCCTGCTCCTGCCCATTCTTCTATCCATTTCTCTCACCTTTTCGATCGTTGATCACCTTCTTTCATCACCCCATTAACACTTAAGGGGCATCTCTCACTTCTACTAATTTTTCTTCTACGCCTTCAAAATTTTATCTGTCTACTATCTTTGAAGTGGCGTCACTTATGCCACCTCAAAGAGGGGCAAATGTAGACACCTATAATTTAACTCAAGCAATTTAAATACTTAAATTACGCTAATTATACCCTTTCCCGTAAATTGATGACATATCGTCAATATCACACATTTTCTCTTCTATCATCCTTAATTAATTACATTACATTAGTTAATTAACTCTTCTATCCAACAATGACGCCAATTAATGACATTCCATTAATCAACTCCCCTTTCTATCTACATTAATTAATTATTTGTAATTAATCAATACCCCAATCTATATAGATTAATTAATTATTCTTAATTAATGAATTATCTTTTCTATTTAATCAATAAATCGTCATTTATTTGATTAAAATCCTCTCATAACATAAATCATACCAACTATTCCTCTAAAAAGCTTATATAAGCTTGCACACCTATTAATTAATCACTTTGATTAATTAATAAAGACCCTCAAACCCCATGGGTCACTTAAGGAAAAACTAAACTCTCATAAGGTTGACTCAACCCTTTCTAAACCTTCCTTATCCACAACTAACCCAACCTCTCCATTTATCCCACATGAAGGGGGATGTAGAGATTCTTTTATCTATTGGGCTATATAAGAGCCCTCCTCCTACCTTTCTATTTACACCTACATTCCTAAATGAGCATAGAGCATACACTATAGCCATTTATCATCTTTGAGCATTCTTCCATTAGAAGATCTTGCCTTCTCCATTTCTTGTATTCATCCACCCAAGTTTTGAAGTCATATGGAGATATGTCAAATGGTCTTGTAGCCATGATTTGACAAGACTCCATTCTTAGAAACCTTGGGATTTCAAGCACATAATCAACTCTTTGATTGCTATAGGTCTACCTAGGTTCAATCTCATCTTATTTTTAGCATTCAATAAGAGATAGAAGTTAATTTATTTAGCATATTAGCTTGAAATGTAGAAATCTTGATAGGTTAGCTTTGTTTAAGCTCTTAGCATGATGATGCATAGGTTTATTTTAGTATTGTATTGAAGCTACTAGGTGTTAGTTTCAACTTTACTTGCATTACTAACTATTTCATGCATACACAAAGAGGCCTCTTGTTGATCAACAATGGTTTATATGTGTAATCTCAAACTTTGTGAGATTAGATAACAAATGAGAGATATTATTACATGAAAATATAAGGGAATGACATTGATATATGGACTGGTTCCAGCTTGAGCCAAGAATACATAAACCATTTTGAAAATTGGGATGAATTTATTCCATATGGGTATGATGTAGAGCTTCTAATTATATGAGATAATCTCAAGGAACTCAAATGTAAAGGAGACTTAAATTTAGAGAGATCCATCCTTGTATATTTGGCCTTACATCTTCAAACTTACAAAGACGAGAGATGAAATGTAATGGAGAGAGTCATTTTTTCATAAGGATAAGGTACAAAATGGGATCTCACCTATGAGCTCATGGTAATTGAGTTACCCTAAAAACATTAAACCCACTTATTGGCATGCATATGTAGCAGAGTCATGTTGTAAAATATAGTTTTATATTATAGAGTTCTCTTTTATAATTTTTCTTTAGTTCTTTGTAGTAACTTTCTTTGTCTCATTAAATGTGTGCATAATTTATTACAGGTTTCAAAAAATTGCAACTTCTAGGATTCTAGTTTTCTATGCAACTATAATATATTTTGGAAAATAGATTAGACATATTCCTTGTTTGATACCATGTTAGAGAAATAATTGTAAACTAGGATTTAATGCATGTAAATGATTATGAAAAATTTATAGAAAACCTTTTGAACTTAAATGAATAAAGTATACACATTTTATATGTGAGGAACACCTTTTAGGTGAAAAACCTACACCAATAATGAAGTCTCAGATTTTACTAATAATAGGAACTCTTGTAGAGAAACAAGATCATCTCCATTTTAACAATTATTATAACTAAAACAATATCTTCAATGTGAAATTTAATTCCTATTCAAGAAATTTAAACAAAGGTGAAAAATTATACCTGAAAGGTTGAACAATTACACATCTTTAACTAATAGGTAAATGATTTTCTAATATTAATTTAATTTAAATTAATGTAGTCAAACATATTTCAATTTGTAACTTTTTATAAGGTAAAACCTTAGAAACAATGTTTATTTGTGAAAATAATTAAAGTAAAAATTCCATAAACATAATGTGTTCCAAAAATATCTTTTAGTTTATGATGATACCTTTAACTCTTGAAAGTACATATTTTGTTTATTATATAGCATTTTATCTATATATTTCTTACAAATAAACATTGACATAATTAGTATGTTTCCCTATTCTATTAATATAAATTTCTCCTTTATAAAAACAATGAAATTTTTTTAATAGATATGTTTATGAGACCAAGAAAATATATCTACATAGTTTCAATGTAAGAAAATCTATCATTTAACCCCCCATCTAATAAAAAGTTGTTTAGACATGAAGACATAATGTAAACAATTTAATAAATCAAAAGTTATATAATTACTTGTAATCAACATATAAATAATACATCCACTCTCCTAAATAATAGGGAAGCCACAAACTAATTTCCCTAATTACGTGAGTGGTTCCAACCACCACTATTCACGTAAAACCAATCAACTAAATAAATAACAACTTATGGAAGTTGTTATTTATTTACCACTACATGATATTCACACTAAAATATTATTCCTAACATTCCCCCCTTAGTGTGAATATGGAGGAGAAATATTACAATCACACACCTTAATATAAAAATCTTCATCACCGTAATTATCTCGCCTTTCTCATAACCTCCCTCTTCATTTGTTTCTCCAATTTTCATAGCCATGTTTGTCAAATTTCCATTAAGGATATCTCACACTCATTGTTTACAGCTCGAAGCACACACCCTTGGTTTTTAGAATAAAAACATGTAATTTTAGTATTTAACTATTTAGATTTATGAGAAGAAGTGTTAGGATTAATCATTGTAGAGAACAATTTCTTTGTATTTGATTCTAAAGCTTTGTTCTTGTTTCCCTCTTCAAGCAATGTAGCTATGGTATTGTCAATATTTGGATTTAGCTTTCTTAAAGTGAACACTATGTTGGACATATTGTTGGGCATTATATTTAAGAGTATTGCTTTTGCATCATTATTTTTAATGTCTTCATTTATTCCTTTCCATTGTGTTATGGGAGAGGAATTTAGTGATGTGAGAAACTATATCTTCTCCTTCCATTTTTAAACAAAACAATTTTTGCCTCATCTTAATCTATGAATTACCAATTTGGGAACCAAAATAGTTCTTAGAAATTCCCAAGCAAATATTGGCTAAAACCGTTTTACCTTGATCTTCCACTTGTTGAGGTCATTACCACAAGTCGGTAAGGTAGGCGTGTCATCAACAACATCCCAAAGATATTTTTTAATTAAAACCAATTGTGTCTGTAACTTCCATGTGTGAAAGTATGTTCCTTCAAACTTTTCAATGGAAAATGATCTTTAAATATTTCCCCAACAATTTTCAACAGACTTGGTGGTTTCAACCGAGAATACATCCTTACAAAGTTTGACACAAAATTGTAACTTTTACGAACGACGACTTAGACATTGACTTATGGGAATGACTTAGTAACGTGATTAAACAATACATAAATAATATTTAAAGTAATGTTTAATTAATTAACTAAAATAATATTACGAGCATCGTTGATATTCACACTTTAATTATTCATGATTTTCATTCCAGGTGATATACACATCTATTTGTAATAAAGAGAATTATTAAAAATGTTCTAAACATGCATTCACTATTACATTTAATCAAATTATTCTAAATTTAATTAAGAAGCACCTTCTATTGATAAAACAATGATTACTAAATTCACGAATTTAAATGCTGAAAGTGTCAGAATCTGCATAAATATCCAAATACTAAATAAGAGAGATTTGAGTAAACAAACCATTCCCTTCATGTTGGGGAGGAGTGGCACTTGCTTTTGCCATCTGATCCGGTTTGGCATTACACCAATATATTTAACTCAGAATCATGCATTTTATTGAATGTAATACAATAATTTCTTCAACAACAAACAATTAACTATGTAATTCTCCTAGAAAGGCCCTTTTATATTAAGAGCAGTCCTTGTCATTCTAAAAGAGGACAAATTATTTGCACTAATTATTTACTTGGTTAACTAAAACATCTTATGCCAATAACTGATTATTAAAGAGTCAAACTTTGAAAGGACAAGTACATGTCGCACTTAGATTATATTTCATCTTCTTAACTCTAAGTGGAGTCCTTAATTAACTCTTAGCTGAGATGATTTAGTGATTCTAGAGGATATCAAAGATCATGCATTGAATCCCTTAAATTATTATTACTACTAGTTTTTTTGCTCATTTTTTCTATGTTTCCAGCTAAAATGGATGTTAATTTGGAATTTCATAATCCACATGAGTTGTATGATGAATAGATGCTAATCTGCATTCAATGGTATTTTCATAATGAAACTCATGTGCTGACCAAATCAACTCAATTCCTTATTGTCGAATCCTTTTATTCCTTCACACGATTCATGCACTTCATGTAGCGAGGCTTATATGGTCTAAAGTGACTCATGCATAAATATTTGGGTTATTCCTACACTACAAACCGAGTCCTGTGCTAATGCATGGGCGAGTCCTATGCCAATGTTTGAACTAGTCCTCTGTTGGGCTATGTATGAGTCCTACATTGGGATGTGGATGAGTCCTTGAATACAATTAAGATATGTTCTTCAACCACATTTTTAGCACATATACAAATTTATTTAACTCATTTGAAGAAGCATAGATAAGATGAAAATAAACAAGGTTATGCATAAAAATTTCCTTTAAAATATATAAAAATATTAATTAAAAATTATAATATCATTCTTATTACAAAATTATGACAAAAGAACATGGGGTTTACATAGGAATTAGCAAGGTTCATCACTCCCCCATACTTAAGAGTTAGCAGGTCCTCCTACTATAGGGTTCCTGTTTAAGGCTTCTATTATTATTTTATAATTATACTCATTTGTAAAAGTGAGCCATGTTTCATATTTTTCTGTATTACAAAACCCAAAAATATCAATGTCTCCCTCCATGTTTTGTATCTCTCGGTAGGGTGATCCTGTGTGGTGTTCCATCTTGGAAGAGGTGTTAATACTAGTGGTGGTTGTAATCTCATACCAATCCATTTCTCTTGCATTTCCAACATGATTTTAAAGAGGTATTTTTCAATTTTTAATGACCACTCAAGGTTAGTTCGATATAACCTCTTTCTTCTTCCGGACCTCACAAACTAATCAATACCATATTTTACAAGAAAGGAAATTCATATTAAATTTCTGGATTTAATACTCCTGAAGTTATATACACAAGTTAAGATGTTTTTTTTTTGGTTTTGTCCACAAGTTGTAGATAATAAGCCTATGCTTGGTACCTCCTATAGAATATCAATGGTTTTGGGAGATCATGCCTCATCAAGAGGCCTGCATTAGTTTATTCTCTCATGTAATCTCCCCTTTGGCTATGACATATAAATTGATGCCTTAAAGTGGAAGAAAAAGATATCAATTGCATTTACCCCATATAAAAGTTGATTGGTATTTCTGCCGCTCAGGGAGATGAAATTTGTGGACATAAAATTCACGTAAAAATTATTTTGAAATATATTAGTGTGCATATGCTCTCAAAAACTACTTATCATTTTCAAAATATATGGATTCAGTGGAGCATACTCTAGAAACTTTCCATTTGAAGAACTACTCCAATAAGAGGGCATAGAAATTAGAAAGTGCTCTACAAGTAAGAACTTAGTCATACAAATGGAAGAGAGAAAGCATGTTACCTTGAAGTACCTTCTTGTCCTCTTTAAATAGTTTATTCTCTTTTTTATCCCTCTTAGATCATAACACTTCTTCATTAATTTGACCATACCTTTTAAGACAATGATTTGGGGAATACAAAGTATTTTTGAATTATTTGATCGCTGGTTTCAAAAGAATATGTTTTCTTCTTATCTCCTTGTAAGACTGGAAGTTTGGCGGTTAATTCTTCAGTTCTAGACTTTATGAATTGAATTATTATTTCTTTCAATTCTATAGTGCGATGAAGTTGTTGACGATCTCCTCTTTTTCTCCAATGTCCGTTGGAGATGGTAAATTATCTGTTCCTTTTCTTCCCCAACTAATAAATGATTTCTTCTTTTATTTGTAAAATGAGTTACAATTGGGAAATTCTTTCTTAAGTTTATTGCAGCTCATAATAAACCTTAGAAATGGATAATACCTAGGAATAAGGGTCTCTGAATCAACATGTGAGCTAGGATCACCTTCAAGAATAGGTACTTTTCCTTTATCATGAATAAGAGACTCTTCAACACCGGGTTGTTGTTTTATAAAAAAAATGGCGTGGAAGGGATGTAATGGTAGGTTGAGAAGCATGAGGTGTTTAGTGTAAGGATTGCATGATAATTTCTGCCTCTTGTTCCTCCTGTGAAGGAACATTTTTATTTTGATGTTTGTTTATGGTATGAGTTGATCTTGATGACGTAAGACATTTCATTGGTCTCTCCGACATAAAGAGCCCTCTTTCTAGAATTATATCATGTTTAATGGCATATTTATTTTAGAGTTTGACCCACTTGTGGAGCCAAGGATGCTTCTTAAGGAAGGAATTCTTATAGCTGATGTGAATAAGACCTTTGAACTTGAGATAAGAGGAAACCCAATGGAGGTTTATGGTTGCAGAGAGAAACATAGTCAAACAAATGTGGAAGATGAACTTTTTGTGGGCTTTGGATTTCCCATGGTAGAGGTGGACAAGTGTAGTCACAAAATCATGCATTTTATACATTATTAATCTCAATCTCATACTACTATTTAAAAGGTTCTTCAAAGGATGTAATTACTAATCAACCCCATCTTTTGGCCATCTTGTTTTATTTTTATTCCTTTATTACCAACCTTTTACATCAACATGCCAAATCATCTTCTATCATCCCATATTTTTTTAGCCTCGACTAGGGTTCCCGATTATTAGTACTCAGTGCTCGTGGGTTCCCGGTCCCACCAGGCACCCTGCACCCTTTTGCACTTTCCCGCCACTTTTTTTGGTTCCTTCTAGCCATTTATCCTTCTTATCATTTTCGTGATCAGCCATTTTGTGGTTAATTACGAAATTAGACCAAGAGAACCCTATAAATATAAAGTTATGAGACAATAATAAGGGACATAAAATCATTCACTACTATCAACCATCTAGAGTTACATCCATCTATTGTATTGAGATCACTTACATCCACATAACTCCATAGACGAGGTACAAGTATGGTAGATCTGAAGCACACTTCATAGGGGGAGGGATTATATTTTATTCCATGGACACTTATTATTATGTTTTCTACATTTAGTTATTGTTTGTTACTTCACAAAGTGTGACTGGCATAAGAGCACCTAGGGAACATTATGCACACAATCACTAGAACTACATTTGCATCCAAAATTTAGTGCAACGCTCATTTAGTAAGCCCACTATAGTGGCAGCTTGAGTTCACCGACCTATTCATTTTCATCTTTCCTTTTTTAAGGTTTTGATACTTCTTTTTGTCTTTTGCAGCATTTACATCATCTTGATTATTGGTGGCACTCGGTGCAGACAATGAATCTTATGTGATAGAAAATAAGGGTTTTAGACCATCTACTTAACCAAAGTGAAGATTAGTTGTAGAGCTTTTTCTCAAACTAGAGAACCCAGCTTCTGACGACTAGATCACCCATTGGTATCCCAATCCCTCTCTAGGTGCTCTAGTCTAGCTAGATACTCCATATCAATCCTTTTCAGAGATCTTACATAGTCATTCATGCTTCCTTATTTTCTAGTCACCTTTGTAACATAGTCCCATGACCATATAGTATTCGGATGAGTTATTTCCTCTTGTCTTTTGCATATTATGGTTTCTATTTACATTTGTAATTTGTTAGGGTCATTCATATACTTCCTTACTGCATTTATTTACTTCATTTAGAGTTTTTCATAGACTATATTAACTAGTATCAATTTTACATTTTTAGTTAATCATTTTAGTGAACATGACTTGCTCATTCATTCTTCTAAGATCTCTTTTCCTACCTCCTCATTATAGGGTTTATCCTACTTTTTCCATGGCTCACTCTCATGAGGAGTTTACTGAAGCTCATCTTAAGGCCATCAATGATCACCTTGCTCAGCATCCCCAAGATATAGATTTAATTTTACATATTTCTAGTGAGAAAGCTACTAACCTTGTGAAACTCACCGCTTCTACAGCCATGCCCAATTCTATTTCTACTCAACCACTTGATTCTACTCTTACTCCTATTTTTACCATCCCCATTTCTATTCCTACTCCTACAAATCACTTTACGCTGCCCTTAGTCTCTCATGTATAGAAGGCCTCCTATGTTGGCAACCAAGACTTAACTTCTCTTTATCATGACCTTCAATCTCAAATTCATAAGTTACAATAGGCCACTTCACATGCATTAACGTCTTCAAATTCTACTTTATTATCAGCATACTCTAGTTGCTCCTTCCATTTCTACTCATCCACTTCCTCCTAACTTTGTCACCCCTAAGCTTCCCATTTTCAATGGGCATGGTGATCCACAAGAACATCTTAGAGCATTTCATGTCACTTTTCTTGACTTTGTTGATGATCATATACTTTTAGCTAAGCTATTTCCTCGTAGTCTCCACAATTATGAAATGCACTAGTTCTCGACTTACCTATTCACTTGGTAACTTCCTTCACACATATAGCTGATACATTTCTTACTAATTTCTCCATCAATATTGGCTCCAAAATCTCTTATGCTCATATATCACAACTTAAATGGGCTCAAATGAACATCTAGCTAACTATTTTTTAGGTACAAGAAGAATCTAGATAAGATGACAAATGTACTTGCCAAATTTGCGCTTCAGGACTTGTTCATTTAGATTACTATACCACCTATCCAAGAGAGTTTTTTATTTTTAAATTTTCCTTCATTCGATCAACTTTGTCATACTCTTAAGCTTTATGAAACTAATCTCCTATCCATAGTAAATCTTAAGTATCAAGAAAATGATTCATCTTCCACTCATTTTTCTAGCAAGGCAACATTAAAATCTTCCAAAACTAAACGAACCGATGCTAAAATCACTATCAACATTGTTTCTCCTACTAAGGAGGTTCAATAACAACAACCTTGGTGCATGTTTAGAAAATTTCCAATAGCTCCACATCTTTTCTTAAAATAGCCGCTGATACCAATCTTATTACCCTTCCACCACAACTCGAGTTAGACCGATCACAATGAAAAGGTAAGAACTATATTGATAAATTCTAGTGTGATTATCATCAATGTGTAGGAAACTACACAAATAGATGTTTAAAACTATGTACCATCATCTAGGATCTCATTAACAACAAAAATAGAATTTCCAGAGCCTACTAGTAGCTCGCCCTACCAATGACAAGGTAGAACTCAAAATATTTAACACAAATATCAAAATGTAACAAGAAGACATCATACTCTTCTGAAAATCATGCATATCACGTAATTTTGCCTCCTAAATAAGGAGCTCTAGATTTCCTTGTTGTTAAAACCGAAGCTTCAATGTCAATTATTTCCTTTTCCCAAGTTGATTATGATGTAAATTTTACATCTAATCATTTACATATCAAGGCTTCTGTTGGCTCGACCTCCATCAACAATACTAAGGTTGATCCATCATGGCCCGTTAGTGTATGCTCTATTTCACTTATTAAGGCTATTATTTATCCTCCCTAAAAAATTTACTACCATTATAACAAACCCTATGGTGTTGTTAAGTCGTATGTTATGGTTTCTCCTCTTACTATATTTTTGCCTTTCCTTACAAGAAATGAAGTTGAGGGATGTGAAATTATTCATTGTCTTAATTGGATTTGTCACTCCCAATATGTCATTTCTATGAATCATTTGCGACTCAAATTTATTCACTAAAATCAAGTCATTTCTATCGACGGTGTCCCTCCATCTACACCATGGTCATCATCCCTCGCACAATTGCTATCACACCACCTAATTTTTCTAACACCTCACACCGTATGTTACTTAAATTACAATATACTCCTAGTTCACCTACTTTTGTATCATCTAGATGAACACACCATTCCACTAGCCCTACACATATGTATAGGCCCATTCCTAGGAAAGTCACTACATCAAGATGTAGGTCCCCACCTCGGTTTAGTCTCAGTGTGTTTTCTCATCACCTTCATCTTTATCATCATGTAGATTTACATCACCGATGCATTTTATTACCCCATATTCTTCATCATATCATCATCACATGCGCATAGAATTCATTCACTAGAACAACGTTTTTATACCATACCACTACATTAGAGCATGGTCCTATGCTTTCACCACCACAAGAATCGATGGAAGACCTCATCCTTCACTATGATTGGTTAGTTTACTCACTTATAAATACTTGGGGTGAATCATATCTCATACATCCCCCCACTAACCCTAAAGATCTACCATATTTACATTTTCATAAAGGCATTATCATCACACATCCTAGCATCATCATTACTTAATGACACGCTCTCATGCTTCGGTTGACACTTGACCGTTGAGGGCTTATTACACATGGACCCCACACATTGCACACCGCACCTATTCCTACCGTACACATCATACACCATACATTCTACACTTAGTCTATAACATTTTGACATTTTTGCATTTATACATCATACATAATGTTAGTCATCATTAGGCATACACCATTGTCTACGCATCTTACATTAGACACTACTTAGCCTACATACTATATTTTTCATTTATCTTTATACCATACATGTTACACCATTTATTTTACATATATTCTACATACTTGTACTAGTATTCATCCTATATGAATCTAACATAACATCATCTTCCATACTAAAATACTAAATTACTAGTCCAGCTATATACATGCCATTTTACACATTCTACACCTCTTGCATTTGCATTATACATATTGTGTATTCAGATGTTCTATTCATCCTCAATTTTACATACTCTATAATGTATTGTATACATAGTGTATTCACACATTCTACTCATCACATGGTCATCATATATATTATATCCTCTTCTACGCGCTGCACTTGCTACCCTATGACGTATTTTAGTTTCTCGGTCCATATTCGACTACCGAGGGTTTATAAATCAAATGGACGTTACACAATTACTATTTGACCTTTCATAATGAAACATTCCTAGGCTTAGTAACATAGGCTTTAGGGTAAATCATCACATGTTCTATCATTTTTAGTGCTATACACCTTAGGTTACATCACCACTCCCTCTTTTCATCTTATAGTGATATATGCTTAGTGCTAAATATCCACTCATCTATTCATCTCATAGTGATATATGTTTAGGATAAATAATCACTTACACATTAATCTAGTTGTGATATACAATTTTTCTTTAGGGTTCACGCACACATCATTTCTAGGTCACATCTCATCAATACACATACATAGTCATCACAACATGTTAGACACAACACACAATTTGACCATTTCCTGATGATGCACTCTCATTTATGGTTCATTCTTGAATGCTGAGGGGAAAAAAATGAACCTCATTTCATACATTTCCATTCACTTGGGGAGAATTTGGCTCCTATCATTCCATCTTGCATTCCATTTCATCCATCAACAACATGCTATATATTATTATTTCTTTTACTCTTGCATACTTTTGATTTTTCATGGTCACTTTATTACACATATAAGTTAGCTTACTCATATGTCATCTATCTATATCATACACACATGCGTGTTCACACCTTTTCTAGTTGTGATCGTAGATATAGGTTAGTTACACATAGCATGCATGCTCACCTTCTACCCTTCCTACACCGGTCACCGGGAAATTCACATTCATATCTCATAGGTGTTTCACCGGATTCTTAACAAATTAATTAAACAGATAAGGGTTGAAGGCCAAGGAGGAATACCTGTTTGTGGTGTCAGTTGAAGGTTATATGTGTGTTCTGATTTTGTGATCCAAGTTGATTGTGAAAGCTTCCTTTTGGCTAGGAGGAACTACTTGAAATACAAAGCACGACCATAAAACATAGTTAATAGCAAAAGGTTAGTGGATTGCCTAGCGTGAGCTAGATCTAGGAAGCATGATATTTTCGGTGTCCAAATAACTCTCCTAGTTATTTGGGTACCTTGCATACATATTATGGCTCTGAGCTCCTTATTGAAGGTTTTACACACTCAAGTTCACTTGGCACATTTCCTTGGTTCCGCATTTCATCCGATCCCCCTTTTATTTTTCCTCATGCGCGCTTGGGAATATTCCTTTCTCTCCTTCCATTCCACCTTCTATGTATACACTTTCTTCCTAAACAAATTTTTCACCATGCACACATGTCTCACACTTGCTTCGATTATCTAAGTCCCCAACCCTCTCATGTGCCGCACCCATTACTTTGTAATAGTTGTGCCTTGACCATGCGTTCTCTTCTCACCAATTTTCCTCATTTCCCCACACTTATTGCATGTGTGTTTCTCTCAAGTGCCCTTCCTTCACGCCTCCTTTTCACCCTTCTATTCCAAGACATCGTTTGACAAAGCTTGAGTATACCACACTTAACTAGTCAAAGCACACTAACAGAGCGTCGAATCCTTGCAATAAATTAGTGAGTGACATATGGTAGAAACGAAAAATATTTTACATAGTTGGCCATCATTTCAACCAATTGGTGTGCGCTTGGACTTGTCGATAGTTGCTGACATCAGCTATAGTGCTAGACATTCAAATTCAAATTCTTAGTGGATTTGGTAGGTGAGAAATGGGAAAATTTCTCTCTGAGAATTGATGAGCAAATATGATTGCTCCAACCACCCTATTTAATCAGATTATCCCTTCTTCCTTCTTCAACACACTAGATAGGTTTGGGGAATCACATCTGACTAATTATTAGGTGGATTTGTAGGCATTGAATGCCTTTTGTTGGTGGTTGTATTTCAAATTTGGGTTTTCCCTCATTCTCTTCTCCTTCTACAGATTCATCTATAAATGTAAGAGCTAGGATCATTATTAAGGTGGGACAATTTGGATCTTTATGCATTTTACTAAGGACTTCATACTTTTTGTATTTTGAGTTGCAAACCTCTAGATCTAGCTCTTGCATGTGGATATCGGCATCCTTCACCATTTTAAATAAACCGTGCATTTCTCGGAAGTAATAAAAGGATCATTTTGTGACCATTCTCTATCCTAACATGTTTGTATTCCTTCATCTTGCCTTTTCTTTTACGTTGTGTGCTTTGGTTGTGCGCTTTATGTCCTCAGTAGCTCATTATCTAGATGTGTCCTATGAAACCGATCTCGGTGAGTATGTTTTAAGTCATGCTACACATGCCTAGCCTACTTTTGTAGATTTCCTCTCATAAAAAATAGTGTTCATCCCTCTTTTTCTGGTGCTTTCACCTTTTAGTGTAGGTTTCCTTTCATGTTTTCATTCTATCCCCGGTCCCTTGGTGTTGTTAGCTTAGTTTTCCCTTCCAAGACTAGGAGTAGAAGTAGCAGAGAAATAGGTAGTAGTACCGACCTTCTCTAGAGATCCTTCCTAAGCATCAAGGTCCCAAAACTTGGGGACAGCCCATTGTGGTCTTAAACAACTTAGCCCTTTGAAGATCCGAGACGCGGTGCATATTTGAGAAAACAATAGTTTCGCATGCTCGGTGGGACCAACATTGAAAGCTTACATTTCATATTGCTAAGTTCTGGTGTGTGGACTTAGTATTTCATCCTTTGAGGCTCATTTCAACACATCTGATGACTCCCAACATTCTCTATTTTAGTAGTCCTAAGTGCCTTTCATGAGAAGAGTGCATACAAGAAAAATTGTAGTAGCTAAAGATTATTTCAAGTACCTCTAGCTATCCTTGAGAATAGTTCATTCAAGAAATCCTGTGCACATATCTCCATCTCTGGCGCGTACTCCATTCAAATCCTCCTCAAAATGCAGATAAACTTGTGCACCTTGAATGGCACATTAACCACCTCCTCCACTTTGGAACTTTCTAAACTTTACTAGAGGATGTCCCTTGGTTATGGTCTGTGTAACATGACATGCACAATGGCGTGCTCAAAATTATTCCATACTTTACTAGTGAGAATCGTGTCACCTCTCATGAACATATCTAAGATATAACAAATGTGCGTTCACTCTATTTGATCACACATGATGATGTACTAGTTAGGCTACTTACAACCTCTTTCAAGGTTAAAGCACTTCAATGGTATCAAGGCTTAATACTTGGATATATTACCACCTGGGATGAGCTAGGAACAAATCTTTGCAATTAATTTGAAAATAATTCAGATCACCTATCTCTAGTGGAGCAACTGACAACAAAAAAAGGGTGCCCAACAAGCAGATGACTGATTTCAAAAGACTTGGGATAGAATCCCTCTTGTGGTAAGACCTACAACCCAACATATTTTCCTGTATTATCTAAAGGCACTCAATAGCGATATCTTAGTCATGATCCAATCCATGGGAGGTAGGACTTTACCATATACTTATAGTATTGTAGTAAGGGTAGAAAATAGTCTTATTCAGTGGGAAAGATAGTTCCTAGACCACCTATGCCCTTATTCCCAAAAATTTCACAAGCACCCCTTCCTTTTGTGGCCCATATCCCTATTCCTAAGTAAATCATGCAACCAGTTGCCTCAAAATCCTACTCTCCAGTGCAACAGAAGGACGATGAATATTTGAAGGCCCTAATTAGAAACTTTTCAAACAAGGTTGTATCATTATAGAAATAATAGGCGCAAGCCTATAGAGGTAGTACTAATCAGGTGCATGGAAAAATCAATCAAAATTGGAGAATCGGTATGGAAATCAAAGATACATGCCCAACTAGCAGAATGATAAATGAAATCCCAATGCAAATTTTCCCTTGCAAGTTGTTCCTCTCGTGCCTTCTCTTCCAGAACCCAGTGTGACTTAGGAACTTGTTCCATTTTAGAACAATTTGGTGTAAGATTCAGAATGGTTCTTCCCTTGCAACATGCCCCATAGTCAATATCATTGTACCAATGTTGTGTGTGCCCAAAATTTCATGATCCACAATGCTTTAGCATGTGAGCCTTCAACAAGTGCCCCTGAAGCAGATAACTATGAAAGACCAGAAGCTCATCCAGAGAAAAAATTGATGTTCTTTGGTGTTGAGGAATTCTATGTAATTAACCAAGCCGTAAAAGATACAAACAGATCGTGCACCCAAGTTATGACAACACAAGATAAAAGAAGAGAATGTTAGAATCAGAGCACAAGTCATGATCCTAGTGACAATAGCCAATCCTTAGAAGTAGAAAGATGCAAATAAGGAATCTAGTAGTAAAAGCACCCAACTCCCTATGTAAGAGATCCCCCAAAATTCTCCTTTTGAAGTAGCACATGCCCCTCCTTTGTTAGGTCAAGCCTCTGCTCTATCCAAAGTTCAAGCTTCTGCACCTAAACAATCAAGAAGTGGTGTTGTTCCCCAAATACACAAGACAAGGGGCCTTCCATATAGAATTTTGGACTAGATGAAGAGAAAAAACATAAATGTCACAATGTGGGATGCCCTGACCATTCCTTCTCAAAGATACCTATCGCATGAAGCTCTGAAAACTCTTGTGTGTTGATCAAGTTATACGAAGCCATGCACTTCTATTAATATCTGCTAAGAATGATAAGAGAACCAAGTAATAAAATATGTTAAAACCCCACCCTTTTATATGTCCTTTATCATAAGAAAACACTTAGTGCATAATTGCATGATTGACTCAGCGCTAGTACTTCAGTATGCCTAAGCGTATAGTTGATGTCTTAGGACTAAAATATATCCCTTTATCTAAAGGAGTCCTAAAATTGATGGATCAACTGTCATCAAGGATTTTTAGTTAATCCTCCATGCATGTCCAAGCCTAACAATAACTCAAGATGTGTCAATTATTGACCTACCTCCTTTGTTTTCCCTATATTTGTCAAGATACTTTACTACTAAAGTGGGTGGTTACTTATCTTCTGATTTGTCTCATATGTTACTCACGACAAGGTATGGTACTTGGTTTACCATACAATTTGAGCCTTTATTTTCCTATCATGTAGAGTCATATGTCCTATCCCCTCTCCAAGCCAATTGTTTAATCTAATAATAACAAGCTTAAGTTCACGAAGAGCAGTATTTTCCACCCTTTGTTTCTTACCTAATGCTTCATGAATGGGCGGAGAGGCACCATAAATTTTATCCATATGTTGAAGAATTAGAAGCTTATGAAACTGGGCTTGGTACTTACTACATTCTTGAAGAAGAAGCTATGTTATCGCATGCGCTCAAAAAAGACAAAGTTGAACTAGGTCTATGGAAGTTATACTTTGATGGATCCAAAGAAAAAATGGTGTACGGGTAGGAGTGGTTCTCGCCTCCCTAAATATGAGAAATTATTCTTCATGCATAGGCTGTAGTTCACATGTTCTAATAATGTGGTAGAGTATGAAGTGCTGGTGCGTGGCTTTCTCATGGTTAGAAGAAGAAAATTAAGACATTGCATATCTTTGGGAAATAAAATTGGCTATCCACCGAATTACCAACAAGTGCTAGACAAAGGAAAATATTCTCAAAGCTTATAACCATAGATTTTGGATCTCCTCGATAGCAGCTTTGATGATCTAAATCTACAGGTGGTGCCACGTAAAATGAACAAGGAAGTTGACCAAATGGCCATGATTGGTTCAAAATTCTCTCATGCTAAGAAAATTTTTAAAGGAAACACTCAACACATTAAGATGATGATAAAAAAATCCATTCCCGATAACAACAACAATTGGCAAGTGTTTGAAGTGACGCATAGATCATCCGATTAATCCAAAATGAAGTTTTGTTCTCATCAAGTATGAAAGCTGACTTGCATGACATCTATGGTGAAAAAGTGATACAGATGAAGTAAATAAGTTTCCTAAAGGATTGGGAACCTTAGATAAAATGTTTGGCCTTGATGATGATTTCAAGGGTGGAAAAAAGTACATGCGCACCACGTAAGAAGAATTCTCCTCAGTCAATATTGCATGTAAAAAAGAGATATTGCTTAGTAAATCGTGCGCACATGATGAAAAGCAGGCCTCCATCTCTCTCTATAAAAAATACAATGATATATTCTCATGGGAGTATGAAGACCTAAAATGTTTTGATCCAAGTGTTTCTCAACACTCCATTGACCTGGATCCTAGTATCAAGCCCGTCAGACAGAAGCAACGACTAGTCAATCCAAAGATAGAGCCCCTCAATAGAAAGGAATTATCTAAACTGGTTGAGGAATAAATTATTTTTCCCATCAAATACTCTACTTGGGTCACAAATCTGGTTCCAAAGTGTGCAAGAAGAATGGTGAAATTAGACTCGTGTTGATTTTAGAGATTTGAACAAGGCGTCTCTAAAGAATAATTAGCCTTTTCCTTTTATGGAACAAATTCTACAAACTATGGTGTGTGCAGAGATTATCCATGCTAAATGGATATTCAGTTTCAATCAAATCTTGGTCAAGGAAGAGGATCAATTCAAAACAATGTTTACAAGTAAGTGGGGAATATATGCATCTCGAAGATGCCCTTTGGTCAATCAATAACAGCTCCACATTTTAGCGCGCATGGATATTGCCTTTAAATGTTACATCAATGAGTTCATATTACTTTATCTTGATGAAATAATAGTCTTCTAAAATTAGAGTGCAAATCATATGGCACACCCGAGAAAGTATTTGAGAGATGCAAAAGTATGGGGTGTCTCTTAATCCCAAGAAGTGCAATTTTGTGGTGGCACAGGAAAGCTCTTGGGCCATGTGGTTTCAAAGGATGGTATCACAATTGATCCTAAGTGCATTTCAGACATCCTATCTCTTTCCTTGCCATTTCACAAAAGGGCCTTGCATTCCTTCCTTTGGAAGATCAAATTTGTTAGGTATTTTATCCCTAACTTTATAGGACTCGGTTTGGCCCATCACCTTGATGCTCAAGAAGGACATAGCCTTCGATGGAAAGTAGAAGGAAGAGAAAGCTTTAACAAAATCAAGAAATAAATTTCTTGTGAGCCAACACTCATCAACCCGACTATTCAAAGGATTTCATTCTTTATTCTTATGACAATCGATGCGAGTGTTTTTTTTGTCTTAACACAAGAAAATGAACAAGGGCTAAAACAAATAGTGGATTTCTTCAGCTAGATGCTGAAGGATTATGAACTAAATTACAAAGTCACATAGAGAAATAAGTCTTCACCATCATGTGCATGCTCAAGAAATTCCAAAGTATTCCTTCCACAAATCATATTAAGTTGTTATTCTCCCACTCTAGTGTTGGATACTTCATCATGGGGGAAGAAATTCGTGAAAAGAGAGCACAATGGGTGACAAATTTAATGGATTATGATGTGACTATGAAAACCAACAAATTGGTAAGATAGCACACTCTATAGGAAGATTGCTGAGGATGCACAGATTGAGGCTGAGACTTCATTATTTTTGGATGAGGATATCCCTCGCACAAAACTTGAGCAGAGCATAGATCTTAACACATGTGACTAGATGAAGGACATGATCACATTCCTTTCCAAGGGTGCATACCCTCCTGGTTTGAACAAAGCAAAGAGAATACATCCGAGGTTATAATTTATCCCTTATGTGTTGATTAATGGACTTCTCTTCAAGAAGAATCTTGATGGTGTGCTGTTAATATGCATAAGCGGTGCATAGACTAAAAAGGTGTTAGTAGAATTTCATGATGGATTCTCTAGTGGAAAATTCTCTCGTAAAAACTACATCAATGAACATCATAATGATAGGTATCATCTAGCCTACCCTATTTACGTGATGCACATAGGTGGGTAAAACACTCGTAGGAATGTGCTTTCAGCGGAAAGAAAATATTGCACTGCTTTCCATCCAAAAAATCTAGGTAGATCATCCTTTTATGTAATGGGGTATTGATTTCATAGGCATGATCAATCCACCATCAAGCGCTAGAAACAAGTGGTTGTTGACAACTACAAACTATTTTACCGTAAGAACATAAGCTATTGTGCTCAAGGAATCAACTAAGTCATTCATCCTTAACTTTCTCGAGGGTATAGTCACAAGGTTTGGTGCCCCTCAAACCATTATCTCTGATAATGCAAAAGCCTTCCTTGGTACTAAAATAACTGATTGGGCACTAAATCTAAACATCGACCTGAAGAATTTTTCCAACTATTACCCTTAGGGAAAAGGTTTACCAGAGTTAAAAAGCAAGAACCTGATTAGAATCAAGAAGCGCATGATGAACATCAGCAAAAGACAATGGCATACAATGGTCTCGCACGTACTTTGGGTAGATAGAGTCACAGTCAAAAGATAAATAGGAACTTCTCCTTACAAGATTTTCTATGGTAAGGAGGCTACCCTTATTTTTACAATAGTATTTAATTCATTAGCACTTGCTTAGCATATGGAATTCGAAGGCGTAGACCTGAGAGAAATGACAATGGAAGAGCCAGTGATCTTGAAGAGATAAAGAACTCTGTCATGATCAAGATAGAATAACATAAGCAAGAAACAAAGAAATGGTTTGAAAGAAAGGCCAAACATCAAGACTTCAAATTTGGGGACTTGGTTTCAAAATGGGATGCTAACAGAGCTAAACGAGGGTACCATTCAAAGTTTGATGCAATTTGGAGTGGCCCTTACATCATCAATTCCTACAAAGATGCTAACTCTTTTAAGTTAACTCATCTTGATGGAGGCACGCCAGTAGATCCTAGTACATAGGATCTATCTCAAATCCTTCCATTAAGTTTGTTGCATCATTTTGTATGTGTTAGGATAGTTTCACCCTGGATGTGCCCTACACGTACATTGTTTTTGTACATAGTTCTTTCATTTCACATGCTTCCCGCACATGCTCTTATTTTTCTTCCAAAATGGAGATCTTATCTTAGCAGTTGCAATATTTAGAATAGAGTCAAGACATGATCTTTCAAGTGACTATAAGGGTAGTTTCATGATTACATAAGTAGACTCCATGCCTAATGGATGCTCCATGCTACTAATATCCTTCATACATATTTTGGCTCGAGCTCAGATTGAAGGTTACACGTGCTCAAGTTCACTTAGCACATTTCTTTGGTCGCATATTTCTCCGACACCCCGCTTTTGATTCCCTCATGCATGCTTGCTCACCTTCCTTTCTCTCCTTCCATTCCACCTTCTACACATTTGATTTCTTCCTAAGCATCTTTTTCACCATGCATGCGCATCTCACACTTGCTTCAATCAGCCAGGTACTGCCCTCTTGTGCATTGCACCCATTACTTTGTAATAGTTTCTCCTTGACCATGCGTTCTCTCCTAACTAGTTTTCCTCATTTCCTTGCACGCATTATGCGTGCATTTATCTCGCACCTTCCTCTATTTTCCTCCTTTTTCCCTCCTTTGCACCCTTTTGTGCTAGGACATCTTCTCGACATGCCTTGGTGTGCCGCACGCAACTAGCCAAAGTGTGCCAACAGGGTGTTGAATCCTCACAAAAAATTAGTGAGTGACACGTGGAAAAAATGAAAATATTTGCATAGTTGGCCATCATCTCAGCCAATCAACATGCACCTGGACTTGGTAGAGAGATTCTAACATCAGCTACAAAGCTAGACATTCAAATTCAAATTCTTGGTGGATCTAGTAGGTGAGAAATGGGAAAATGTCTCTCTAAGCATTGATGAGTAGATCTGATTTCTCCAACCACCTGATATAATATGATTTTTGCTTCTTTCTTATTCAACATGATAAATGGGTTTGGGGAAACACATCTCGATTTTTTGGTGGATTTGTAGGAATTGAATGCCTCTTGTTTGTGGTTGTATTTCAAATTTCAGTTTTCCCTGCTTATCTTCTCCTTCTGCAGATTCATCTATAAATGTAAGAGCTGGGATCTTTTTAAGGTGGGACACTCTAGATCCTTATGCATTTTGCCAAGGACTTCATACTTTATGTATTTTGAATTACAGACTCTAGATCTAACTATTGCATGTGGACATCATCCTCCTTTGCCATTTTAACAAATCTGTTTCATTTCTAGAAGTAATAGAACCATCATTTTGTGACCATTCTTTGTCTTAACGTGTTTTCATTCCTTCTTCTTGCCTTTTCTTTTTTGTGTTTTGTGTTGGTGGTGCCATTTTATGTCCTCAGAGCTCCTTATCTAGTCAGTGTCCCATGAAACTAATTTGGTGAATATTTTTAAGTCATGGTACACATGCCTAGCCTTCTTTTGTGGATTTCCTCTCATTTTCACTCATAAAAATAGTATTCATCCTTCTGTTTCTAGTGCTATCACCTTTTAGTGTATGTTTCCTTTCATTTTATATTTTTATCCCTGGTCCCTTGGTGTTTTATCTTAATTTTCCTTTCCAAGATTGGGGAGTAGTAATAGTAGTATAAATAGGTAGAGGAACTCACCTTCTCTCGAAGATCCGTCCCAAGTGTGCAAGGACCCATAACTTGGGATATTTCCATTGTGGTCTTAAACAACTCGAACCTTCCAAGATCTCGAGATGTGGGTGCATGTTTGAAAACCAACAAATTCCTAGACCATTTTCAATCCACTGATATATATAATTTAATATAAAATAAAATGGCATGTAAACAAACGAGTCTAATGCTAGTACTCCGATTTAGGTATCTTAGATTACTATCAATGTTAATCTACTTAAATGCTTTGATAATTAAATTGGTGAAGGTCTCGGGTCAGGTTGTAGGCTAGGTAGAGGGTGTGGAGGTCATAGGAAGGGTCTAGGTAAAACTTTGTGGAGTTTGGGCTTGATTTGGGTGATTGGAGAGCTTGCTAGATGAGGCAGCTAGTGTATTCTATTTCATATGAATCATATGTGGAGCTGATAGTGGCTACATTTCGGGAGGCAATGGGTGAGTTGAGGTACCATAGACAAGCCTAAGTTATGGAGACATATCATGCAGCCCATCCTTAGGGACGAGGTTGGTCATTTTCATGATGGAGGCACTATGTTGCTTCACCTTACCGGATGATGAGGGTGGGATATTCCCATGAAAACTGATGGGAGTGATCTAGGATATGATGGAGGAGCGGATCTTTTTTTCCCGGCACCTACATTCCTTGTGCAACCGTATAGGAGTTTTGGGCCTATTGACATCAGTGGTGGTTTAGTTTGTGTTGCACCTTTCTTCTACATTACTGGGCATATGAGAACATCGTATGTGTATGTCCAGTTGGTTTTCCCTAATATGATTGGTTCAGGGGTGGCTGGGTCAGAGTTGGATATAGACAGTAGGTACTAGTTGGTGGGAAACACCAAGTGGTTAAGGCCACACATGATGTTTTATATTACATACGGGTATTGGAGGGGATTTTAGGAGTTCCTCTTGTTTGGAGGACATATGTTGGCTTTCCCTCATATAGGCACATCGCAAAGGAGTTACAGCCATCGGCGTGGATTCATGGGCATCGTGCCGCAGAGTAGAAGATGATACTTGTTGATAGGGTTAGACGACACTTTGGGTTGCCATAGACATGCCTCCACCTTTCCCACAATACATGAGAGATGATGTGGATAGACCTATGTATCCACTATGACCGAGCATGTAAATAGGGCATGAGGAGAAGGCGGTGGATAGGTGTATCGATGATGTTGGAGTCACCGATAGATATAAGTAGTCAGGCTACAAAACTACGTAAGGCAACACCATGGCTAGGGCAGCCGACTTAGCCACCGTCACAAAGGTGCAGAGGACACCTTACAGGTCGGTCGTAGTCAGTCCTTCTTCGTGCCTATATTACATCTTTATAGGGGCAGCTTACCGGGTCAAAGGAACAGGTTTCCATTTTATAGGCTCACGTGGCGGCCTTACAGGCACATGTAGCACAAGGACTATCACCTGCAGATGGTGGAGATGGAGATGGGGGACATGTAGCTGCCTTACAGGCATAGGTACCAGGTTTGCAGGGCTAATTACCCACTACACAGGTGTAGGTTTTTACCTTACATGCGTAGGTTATAGCACATGCACCCCCACGTACTAAAGGATAGGGTTCTACACTATAGGTAGTTGGGGCAGGACAAGGTCCCATGGTATAGGGAGGAGTACAAGGCTCATAGGTATAGGGTCTGAGGCTAGTGTTAGCAGGTCAGAGCTCATAGGTTATTGTGAGACCTATAAAACCACCTCATATGGTGCCCATGGCAAGATTAAGGGATGCCCTGAATAAGGCATGGTATTACTAGGATCATCTCGAGGACCATCAAGATAGATGTCCATTCCTATGCCGAGTACAAGTGGCACAATAGGGAGTAAGTGAGAGGACTAAATCCCACACTCATAGTTCCGAGAGTGTAGTGTGCCGGAAAGCCCAGAGGTAGGGTCATGGCGAGGCTACGAGTTCACAAAGTGGCCACTCCCAGAGGGGTAGGAAAATATTAGGTTGAGACCCATGCTACGTGGAGAGATGCATGTAGGTCACCCGGGTGGAGGAGAGTAGGAGGAGATAAACATGGATATCGTGCATTTGACTATTAGTCACTTGTTATGATAGGTGTATCCATTTTAGGTATATATTGTCCTACATACCAATGATAATGAGGATGTATATGAGGGATTTGAAATTTTGGTTTTATGTTGGCCTCAAAGTGCAAAGATAGTGAGGATGTATATGATATTTTTGAGATACTGAGTATTTATTTGTATTGATGTACATTTGTATTGATACACATACTTTCTCATTTATATATAGTTGATGATGTTTATGTATTAATGATGTACTTGGTTTTAATTTCCATTGTTATTGTGTATGTGATGGAAACTAGGTGAATTAGGCATGATTGAGTCGAGGTCATGTAGGCATGATGGAGCAAGGTTTATGCGTGTTTGAGTTAGGTCAGTTAGGCATGGTGGAGTCTAGGTGAGTTAGGCATGATTGAGTCTAGTTCATGAAGGCAGGGGTGATTTAAGGTCATATAGGTGTAGTTAAATTGAGGTGTCAAAGGCTTGGTCCTCAGTATAGGATAATCAACAAGTAATGAAAAAGGTGAGTGGTAAGAGGTGATAGAAGAGCCACCTATTTGATAAGAACCATAACATGTCTACCATACCGAAGATGGGATTATGAACATAAGACCCTAAAGGCACTACATAATTGAATATTTTAAGGGTTGAGAAAGTCACATGATCACAAAATGTCACATTTACGGCACATCCCTTAAGCGTGTAGGGAATTAGGGTGAACAGGTGATAAGGTGAAAGGAGGTTGGCTTTAGAGTAACCTAGTATGAGACAACATGCCGACTTGGCAAGAGACCCAAGATCACAATAGGCAAGTCCATGATGAAAAATTTAATCTTTGTCTTTTTGCTTTTTCTTTTGTTCTTTTTGTTTTATTTTTGATAGAATGATCGATGTGGGAAGTCTATTTCAGATGGGTAGATTTTCTCCTTGAGGTCTTTATGAAGATGATCAATGCAGGAACCTTCAGAATATTTTTATTTTAGTTTTTGTAAGAATAGTCTTCTTTTGATGATAGACTAAGTATAATACAACTAGATTTGTATAGCTATCCTTTGAGGGAGCAGTCTATTTATAGTAGTAAGATAAAAAGCATAGATGTCCTTTTTGAGGGAGTCATCTTTTTGCTATAAGTTTGACTCAACAAGTTGAATCTCATTTTACTTTTGAAATTGTTTTGCTTTTGGAATTTTAAGTCATGGAAAAGACTATAGAGAAAAATAGGCTCTTGTTTTTGAAGACAAAACTATAACACACATACGTTAATTGTGATAGAGAGGTTTTGAGTGATAAATGACCATGGGATTCCATCTTGAAAAAGAAAAAAATTATCCATGAGAATCATACCATGAGTATATCTCGTGGTACTCATATTGAAGACAAGGTTGAAAGGTAATGGGTAATCACATGATCCTAGTTTAGTCGTTGATCCTTAAAATAGGTAGAATGGAAGGTGAACGGTGCTCAAGGGATGGGCATTGAATAGAAAAGAGATGATATAGGACTTAATTCAACAAGAGAATAATTGAAGATGTAAGTCATTAAGGGATTCAAGTTTGGGTTTACCTTCAAGTGAAGACAAATGATAAACACCGATCCATAGGTACGAGTAACAATATAAGGTCCAAGCCAATTAGGAGAAAATTTTACTCGTTTACTTTTTTCTTCTTTTGTTACATGTTGATTTTCTTTCGTGTTGAGGTCACCAACTTGGAAGGTTTGTTTATGGGAATATTTTTCATAGGCATGTTTGATATGTTTTTGGTATATTTGAAGGTGATCAAGAGAATTAAAACAACGTCATTCAATAACTCCAGCTTGTGTCAAACGGTCTTGGTGAAAGTCATGATCATTGAGCATCTATTTGAGTAAGATACAAAGAGACAAAATATAAAATTCAAGAGGTAGGAAAACTTTTGTACCATAGAGTAGAGAGAAAGGCGTAGATGCACATGAGGTATGAATACTAGTACAGTAAGCCCATAAGGCAAAATGAATGTGCATGTGCCAATCCTTTCCAGTATCATCCACAACTTTCATAAGAGTTTTATTTAAATTTTTTTGGTGGATTCAGCTTGGCCATTTATTTGAGCATAGTACAATGTAGAAAAACTAAGTTGAATGCCAAAGGCATCACAAAGCTTCCATAGAGTTTTATTTTTGAACTGTTTTCCATTATCAGTGATGAGATGATGGGGAACACCAAAGCAACAAATGATATGATGATTGATGAATTCACATATTTTCTCAGCTTTTGTTGAAATAATAGGTATGGATTCTACCCATTTAGTGTAGTATTCATTAGTGGTAATAATCCATTGATGGCACTATGAAGAATGCAAATTTATTTCTCCAATAAGATCCAAATCCCATTGAGAGAAAGGGTAAAGGTCACGTGCAACCTATAAGGTGTGACAATGCATGTGATGAAGATTAGCATGTTGTTGGAACTTCACAAAACATTTGAAATAATAACAAAAATCATGGTTTAAGATTGGCCAATAATAGCCTAGGAAAAGAATACATTTACCGACAACTAAACCACCGAAGTCACCTCCACAAATTTCGCATGAACTTCCTTGATGGTGTAGGGAATTTCAAAACTTATAAGGCATCGCAAGAGGATACCATCAAATCCATGTTTATAAAGAAGGCCTCCCATGATGACATACTGAGAGACACTATTGAGAAAGGCATGTTGTCCATCATGAGTAAGGTCCGAGATATAACCGAAAGGGAAAGGTAGTCAACAAACTTCTTATACTAGAGGTTGCGTGGGTCAGTTGACTGCTTCCGGTGAGGTTCATGTCTCGTAATAGATAGGAAGGTGATTGTAGCCTTTGTACTGACAAATATTTTCGAGTAAGAGGGCAGGTGGGTATCCGAGAAGCAAGGTAGGCTATGGTATCCGCAAATTTGTTAGTGGAATGTGGAGTGGTTTGAAGTTCATAGTGGTCAAAGGTAGTCAAGTATGTCTACATGATGATTATACTTTTGAAGTATTTTGTTATGACACTAGTATATACCATTGACTTGATTTACAACCATTTGAGAGTCGCCAAAGATATTAATTGATTTAACGTCTAAGGTGATGGTGGTTTGAAGGCCTAATACGAGTGCTTCATATTTGGCAATATTGTTAGTACATTCAAAATCTAGTTTGAAAGATAACAACATAGGCTCACCATTGAGAGGAATGAGGATAAATCCAACACCACCCCCACGCTGACATTTGGAACCATTGAAGAATAAGGTCATGTGGTAAATGGTATCATCTAAAGAAAGGATAGCGATGGATTCATCTGGGAAATTAAAGTTAGAGGACTGATCTCCAGAGAGATGCACGTTTGCAAGTTGGTCAATGATAGTTTGACATTTGATAGATTCTTGATGAGTGAATTCAAGGTATAGTTATGTAAGAAGCATGAGCCAAATGTCCAAAGACGCTGATGTTGGTAGGGCTTAGCGTACATGTAAAGTAAGGGATCTGTATTGGTGAGAACAACAATTTTTAGTTAAGTAGTTAATGATGAAGTTTATTAGTGACAAAACTAAGGATAAGAAGAATTTTTCAGTGTGGGTGTATCGGGTTCATAATCTAATCTATTGCTTATATAATAAACTCCTTGCCTATGTTAGTGATCTCGATAAGTGAGCATGGCTCCCAAGGAATGATCCATAACAGAAATGTAAAGGTAAAATGTTTGGTCATCCTTAGGAGGAATTAGTATACTTCATTGGAGGAGGTACTATTTAAAGGCCTCAAATGATTTATGGCATTCATCATCCCATTTGAAGGAGATGTCCTTTTGAGGAGATGATGAAAGGGGTGGTAGTGGTCGAAAGTTGTGAAATAAAATGACAAATAGAATGCAACTTGCCTTGCAAACTACGCAGTTGGCGAAGGTTAGTAGGTGGAGGCATTTCAATAATAGCCTTGATTTTAGTGGGATTGAATTCTATACCACGCAAAGAAATGATAAAACCAAGGAGTTTTCTTGAGAGGACAATGAAGACACATTTCTTAGGTTGAAGGCGAACACAATACTTGATGAGATGGTCAAAAATGACCTTAAGGACTGTAAGGTGTTCAGCTTGATGTTTGGATTTGGCAAGAAGGTCATCTACATAATATTCCAATATGTGATGCATGATGTCATGAAAGATATAATTCATAGCCCATTGATATGTAGCACCAATGTTTTTAAGGCCAAAGGGCATGAATCGATAGTAGAAGGTCCCCAGTGGAGTGATAAAGGCATTTTTGTGATGATATTCCGTGGAAAGTAATATTTGGTTATAACTCGAGAATCCATCCATGAGTGATAACATCTCATGGCCGACAATACTTGTCATTAGATCAACCTTAATTAAGGATGCGAGAATCCATGTATATAGGAAGTTGTCCTATCGCTTTTATGATAGGAACAATGTTATCGATCCATTGGGGATAATCAATGGGTAGGATGAAGGAAACTAAGAGAAGGTGCTGAATTTCTTATTTGATAAATAGGGAAATGCAAGGATACATTTTTGTAACTTCTATTTTACGGGTTTGGCTTCAGAACAGCTTATGATATTGTGGACCGTAATGTTTGGGTCAATACCGACATATCGCGTAGGACCAAACAAAAGAATTTCTATGATCTTTGAGGAAAGAGGTAAAAATTCCTATTTAGAAGCATCTAAATATTTTCCTATCTTTAGAATGTGCAGGTCATCCCGAGTGTTAATATTGATTTTGATGGTCAATTTATTTAACATGGTTTATGTCCCGTGCAAGGCAATGACCAAAGTGAATATAAGAATCCTCCGCACCAAGATATGTAAGACTAAACTCATCATCCCGACATTTAATGACATTAATAAAAGATGTATCATCATGATCATGTTAGGATACGAGAAGGGAAGGGAAGAGGGAGCCTCGCCATCACATTGATAAGTCGAGGTCCCAGGGAAATGGCGTTTACAAAAAAAAAGTTTGGAAGAATGCATCCTGGATCCATAGACTCTGTGGATGAAGGTGGGGAAGTTAGTAGATGGGGTGAAGAAGGTTTGTCTTCCTTAATGATTTCGATGTGGATTTCTTCAAATATGTATTGGCAAAGCCAATACCACTGTGGTCATTGTGTTTAGGTGTGGTACATCGGATGACAAAGATAACAACCATGTTTGTAGAACCCAAAGTCAAAGCCTTTCCATGCACAATGGTGGAGGAAAGTGTGGGTGAAGCAGTGGTTGGTGAGGGATTGAAGGTCAAAATAAAATGGTCACATTTAGGAAGGTGGCTTGGGAAACTAGGTAAAAGTATCAAGTCTCCCATACGTTAAGTTTTTATGAAGGTGAGGAGGACTATAAGGGAAAACCTTGCCTACGTGGTGATCATAGCGAGAATGTTGGCAAAGGTTACCATACTCTTGAGGAGTAAGGAATGTGTCAATGTTATACAGGTGGTACTCCCTAGAGTGATACATTGAAAAACACCTTCTAAGGGATCAGTAATTGGTATATGGGTGGCGGGAATAGATGAATCACTAGGATATTAGGAAGAAGATGCATTGGTCAGTTGATAAGTAGAAGGCTTAGCAGATGGGTCAGCTACAGAATCTATGATGGTAGTGGAAATAGAGGAGGTAGGTGCGGAAAAGGTAGCAGCAACATCAGTGGATGGGGTTGTGGGTGAAGGAGAAGTGGTGACATTGGCAGATGCCTTACCTAGTACAATGAAATCATTAGGTCGGCATAACATGTTACAGGTTTTGAATGGAAAAGGGTCATGGGGGGATGGTATAGTTATGTCCTTGATGTTAAAATTTTACACAACGATGTAGGGTTTAAGGAACACAACCCATGACACATGATCCAAGGTTGTCCAAGTAATAGGTTATACCGGAACTCCCCCTCTAAGACATAGAATAGTTTTGGAATGGTACTAGGGACCACACGAACATGGAGGATGATGGTGCTTTGAGACTTGAAGCTATGAATCATTGAATGAACACAACATAATTAGGTTATTATGTATGTAATTTGAAGGGATGCTCATTTGATTACATGCGTGGGAGGAGATGATGTTGATGCTAGCACCACCATCGACCATAATGTGTCAAACATGAATATTATCAATATAAAAAAAAATTAAAAGGGTGGGATCTGGATCATCTAATCAAGATGTATAATCTCGTTGTTAGAGAAACTGAGGGAAGCTACTTGGTGAATAGTGGACTATGTAGAGGAAGGGGATAAGTGGGTGAGAGAAGCTACATGGTGAGGGGTGAGAATGGAGGCCATAGGTGTTAGGTCATTAGCTAAAAATTCGATGGATCAAGAACCTCCATGAGGGCCTATTGATGGGATTCATAATTTTAAACTAGTTCGTAAAAGGAAATTTTTAGAGGTGATTGGTGTAATTATTTTATCATTGCAAGATGGGAGACACCATTAGAAATAGGATCTTTGGGTCCTCGAATAGTGATTTTTGGTGCAGATGTAGATGGTATGTTAGGAAAAGGATTGACGGATGGGCTAGTTAATTTCTTCCTTCCTTTGTCTTTTTGGGCATGAGTGACAACTTGGATCATATTAATACGAGGAAGAGAGGTGGATGGAGAATTTTTGTCAAGAAAATTAGAGAAAATTGATGGAAAAAGACCTAGTGTTGGGTAAGAACCTTGCAAAATGAGTAGGACACATTGGCATTTTTGTGGGGTTTTGCTAGTTCTCCTTTACTGCACTATATTGATCTCAAATTTTGGAGGTGGATAAAAGGGTTTTGAAGGTGGTTGTGAAGGTCATTGAATAGGTGGTGGGAAAGGATATGTAGTGATAGGTGGAGGTGGAAGTGGGTCCTTGTCTAAAAGTTCATCGTCATCAAAGTTTTGTTCAGGAGGACAAAGTTGGAGAAGAATGGTTTTTAAAGCCTTACAATTTTCTACATAATGTCGTAGCACATGATGTTAGGTGAAAATTTTAGGATCATCAAACCCTTTTAGTTTGGGCTTGAGTGGTTCATAAGGTCTAAGGGGTGGTAATGTGATGATAGAGGTCTCTAAAAGGTTACCTAGAATGTTAGATTAAGACCCTGCCAATGGATCACAATGTGAGGTGAGTGTGGGTCTAGATTGAAGTGTAGGTGATTGTGATGTGTGAGGTACTACAAGAGGTGGAATTAGAGATAGGATAGGTTTGACCACTGATTTGATAGGTGGTACTGTTTTAGGCTTGGGTTGTACCTTCCTAGGTAAAGGCGTGGTAGATGAACTAGTGATGGAAGGTGTTATAGGCTTGACTACTTCTCTGTAGGGAAGTGGGGTTTTCACTTCGGTTACACCTTCTTGGGTAAAGGTGAAGGAGGATTATGTGATGCAGAAGGGAAAGTAGATGGTGGAAGAGGATAGGTTAGCCATGGTGATAATGGAGGTGCGGTAAAGGTTGCTTTGGAAGAGGTGAGGTGGAAGGTATAGGTTAAAGAGAAGGAAGTATCATAGGTAGTGATGAGGTTATTGTAGTTGGTGGGGGTATAGGTGGTAAGAAAGATGTGGGTAATGGCGAAGGTGTACGATGCGCTGATAGGTTGGTTGTAATAAAGGATTGTGATGAAGAGGATGGCTGGGGTACTTTTGATTTTCCTTAGATAGGCCGTTGTTTGACCAAAGTTGTGGTGAGGCCCAAGGATATACTAAGGGGCGAAGGTGATAAAGGCATGGTGGGTGAAACTGGTGTGTGTGGCCTAAAAATTTGGGTCTTATTTTTAGGTGGAGGATTGGTTTTTACACGAGCTTGGGAAGATGTGGCTAAATCCAACTTGATGGGAGGGTAAACTAGGCTCGATGTCGCATGACACCCAAGATAGTGATGGGTTTGGATGTAGGGGAAGGTGTGGATACAAGTAGGTTCTTAGGCATAGGATCAGGTTTAGTTGTTGGTAAAGGTTTGGATGTAGGAGAGGGTGATGAAGAAGAGGAAATTTTAACAGAATGGTCATTATTCATTGGTTCCTTGAAATACCTTCGATAGATCGTGGGAGTATCCGCAAGTGACACTTTCATTTGGGTTGAAAAGGGTAGCCGAAGGTGTCCCCAAAGCATGGAATTATCAACGTAATCCAAGCGGTTGGTCGTGCATGAAAATGACACTGTTGTAAGAGAAGATGACGTTGTCTTAGTAGTAATCCCTATAAAATATGTCTGTGAGACAAGGAACTAGTTGGCTTCAAACTCAGTGTGCAAGAGAGTCGAGAGAAGATCAATGGGATCCTAGAAGACTAATTATGAATTCTCCCTAATAGGTAGTGTTGATCTAAAGGATCCCCTATGGGTAGGGAAATGATAGTTTGGATGAGATAGTCTCCTTTTTCGATGGAGAGGAAAGTGAAGATGAGTCTCTCGTGGGTCGAGAGTTAATACTGTAGGTTGTTCATTAGGTTGCAAGGTAAGTGGTGAAACAACATTGGCAGAAGTTGTGGAATCCTCTATGGGTGAAGGGGGAGATGAAGTGGATTCCTCTGTGGGTGAAGGAGTAGAGGGAGTAAGATTCTCTATGGGTAGAGGATTTTGTGCTATAATATCCTCGATAAAGGGGATATGAGGGAAAAGTAGAAGGGTGGTTACAATGTAAAACACAACATGGACCTCGCAGACATTACTGTCATTAGTTAAAGGTTTGCTAGTTTGGTTTGATGATGGAGTATGGTTAGGGAATGGCTTCTTGAAGATATGCAAATTCTGATTCACGAGTGTGTTCGGGATGTCTAGGACAAGATCTCCATTATCTAGAATTTCCTAGATAATATTCTTGAAGGTTAAACATTTACAATCACTATGACCTTTGATGTGATGAGATTTACAATACTCATGTTCCTTGTACAATGCCAACAGTTGTCGCCAAATCACTGCACCCCCCAAATGGCCTGAAAGTGAACACAAAATTTGGTGTGATTGGGACACATGGGATCATATCTCAAGTCAGGACTTGGGATCGAGGTGAACCTCCGAGAAGACTGGATTCCTCTTGCTGAACTAAGCACTACACCAAAATTCATTTTAAGAGAACTCTTAGAAATCGAGGTGGAAATACCCGTGAATATCCTCATAACTAGTTTCACGGGAAGGTGAATTTTTGGGGTCCGATGAAAAATTTTCACCTAATTTTTAAGTGATGGGAAAGAAGGCTACAGATGTGCGATAGAGATTTGCTGACACATGTCAATAAGGTGGTTGACACGCATCAACAAACCTCATTGACACGCATCAGCAAATCTCTGTCACACATCTGCAGCCTCCGCCATCCGGTTATGCAACAAAAAAATCTCCCCGTCGACATCAAAAAACTCTCTGTCGCACATCTACTTCCTCCACACTCTTTTCACGCATCAAAAACTCTCCTGTCGCATGTCAAGAAACTCTCCTCTCACACGCGTCAACAAACTCTTTTTCGCGCATCTGCGACCTCTCCGCCTCCTATCATGTGTTTATCAGTAATTTATAATACATATTCCCCTGTGTGGTATGAGTGAGCTAATAGTGTTCTACCTGGTGAATAATATAGGATTATATAGGGGATAGTTTCAAGGGTAGGTGAACCCCACCCCTATAAAAAATTAAACTGTAATTTTTAGGTGAATAGGTCATTGACCCGCGCTAGAAAATTCACCTTTTCAAATTTTTTTAAGAATAGAATATTCACCATATTATGAATATTTGCCACTAAAATTATCCCCGCACTACACCTAATACAAGATAAAATGGCTACCTAGTCCTATGCTAACATTTCAAAGGATTAGGAAGAGATAATTACAAGGAAATAAAACCTATACTAGAAGTGGTGATGCACCAAGAAAGGGTGTTGCTAGACAAAATTATGGCTTACCGATGAAGAGAGATGATCATGAGAAAGAATGACATGAATTACAAACCCAATTTTACATACAGTACATCACTCCTTGAAAAGCACAATGACCTCAAAAACTTGCAAAAGAAACCCTGAGTGCATAGTTCACCTAAAAACATGAGAGAGGCAAATAGAAGAAACAAAATCATGAAAGGACATATAAATGATCACAAAGCATAATTCTCATTACTTCAAACACTTGTAAACTGCATCATTACATCAGGGAAAAGGCATAGGATGCCATTACAATTTGAGAAGAAAGGCTTGAGAGCCTACAAATTCACAACCTTTCAGCTTGTGAAGAGAGGGACAACTTGGAAAGTGTCTAACTTGTCGAACTTGTATTACCTATTGGAACCCCTTAGAAGGAGCTTAAAACTTACATTTATAGAAAATTTCTGATTTTTTGAGATAAAGAAGGAGAAACCCTAGAATGTAGGCCACAATGTAGGAAATAATTAATCATTATTGTTAGCCATGTTTGCTTATTTATTACACCTCCACCTTTTGAGGTGCCATCCAATGAATGAATAAAACATGAAATTCTGAATGGAAAACCTAAAAAAATCCATTTTTGGTGATTTCATGGTGTAGCCTTCATTCTTCCGATTCCAATGACTGTAATTTTTGAAAAACGGGAAACCGAGGAAAAGGTTGTAGTCTTTTGAGTGAAAGTCACTTTTAGGCATTCTGGGCATTGCTTCATAAGTTCTTTGATTAGGTCTTATGATGTTACATAAATTCAAAACCTGAATTTATCTTCATTTAATTAAAATAATATTTTAATGCTTCTCTGAGAAATCCAAATAGTTCATAGTGGGACTGAGATTGGCATTTGGAAAGAGTCTAGGCTTGCAATGGTAACCAATTCACTCAACAACTCGCAATCGAGTCATCTACTTTCTTTGCCAACCATATTGTCAAACTGCTATGTCATATTGGTATTCACCAAGTTATCTAAAGCAAGCTCTTCATTTTTAAATAGTCATTGATTTACCATCTTACCCGTTGGGTGACTCGAGTGTCACCTCTCCACGTTTTTTCATTGAATTAACTGTTTCATTCATTTTGTCGGGCATATCTTACCGCCTTTGCTACATAGTCGAGCTCTTCAATATTTATCTCCCACTTCAAACTCCCACCGAGCACATATTTCTCCATGTTTCAAGCACCCATTTTCCTTTCCTTATGACTCGGCGATGAACTAGTACACATGCCAACAACCCGACACAACCGCTTCACATTTGGTGAAACCCCCCAAATAGCTCGGCCATTGACTCACTCCACTCGACAATTAACTTGGTCATCGAAACCACTCCAACCCCAAAACAAAAATCTCTAAACTTCGAATTGACACACTCCCAAATCCTAAAAACCCGAAACTCCAAATTTCAGAGTTTCAGGCTTCAGAACTATTCAACTCACATGATGTCCTTGAGCCCAAAAATCTCTTAAAATCCAAAACATCTAACTCCAAAATAGCTCCGGCCTAGCTTCATCTCATTCCAAGCTCAATTCTTACTTGGAAAGCACCTCATCATCAATTCGTTGATGCCATAACCTCTGCAAAAACACCAAGTTTTCGGCTCAAGGTCCCTACTTCCATTGTTTCACCAAATAACACAAACATTCAAACCGAACTTGAAGCCTCCATGGGTGATGTACACCCACGTGAACTCAAGATCGAGCCACACTTTTTGCACTACGACTTTCTTAGTGAGCTTCATCAATCAGCTCAACTCGGGACCATTTTCCCACAAGCTCAAACTCCCATATGCTAGTCCAACTGTGTTATAGCCAATATCAATGTCATGGATCACCGTGGCTCGTGATTACTCAAATCTAGACACACAAACCTCATATACCCCGCCTATGCCATGCTAATTTGAATCAATGAGTCACCTGCAAGTTGTAAACAATTTGGGATCCCGTGAAAGAGATCGCCTAACCCTTTGTAACGTTGAATGTGACGATCCCAACTCATAGTTTGTTCGATGACTGCTCCATTATTGGCTATACCCTGCAACATCAAATCTGGTCTCACTGATTCTCATAGACATCACATCTTTTTCCAATGCCAACTAAGGTCCTCTCAATACATAGCTCGGTGACCTATGTAATCTACCTAGATCTGTATCCTTCTAGCTAATCTCACCATAAGCATAGACCAAGCTCAAAAATAGACAATTCTCGAGCCGTATCCCATTCACCTCTTGAAATGACTTACTTTTTTGAGCTAACCAAGAATTTAGACAACCATGTATTCACCCAAGCTATTTCGATTACTAACTCACGAGCACAATTCTTCCACCTGAGCAATAAATTTAGCCACTAGCGCTAACTCGTGAACCACTTACTAGCTTGGTTTATAATAGGGTTATCTCATCTCACCATAATCAAAATGAAAAGTTAATTGAAAAAAAAATCCATGACACATTATTTATCTGTTGAAGGAAATTATTACATTCTATAAAGGATTTTCGGTCTTAGGGGCAATTTTACCCCCATTGTCCAATCTTGTCTAATAGAAAAATTGACAACATTTTTGGTGACTTCTCGAGGATGCTTGCCTGCTAAGCATGGTTCTAGTAGCCTTGTATATCCATTGGGCATGGAGTCATAACTGTCATTCTGAAACTTGATGCTAGACCATGAAACTCCTAACCTCTAAATAATTGAACATTGTTGCATCTTACATCCCAAACTTGAATGACTGGTACAAAATGAACTCATTTTGAAATATTGAAACACAAAATACATTGAATTTCATGATTTCCTGGCTTACAAAACACATTTTTAAGTCTTGAATGAAAAATATGCTGAAATAGGGACACCATAATAATCTATTAAAAGTTGACTCTTTTCTTCTTTTAAAACTTTCACATTTGACATGATGTGCAAGATCAATGACAAAACACCACATAGACAACAATGCAAATCATACATGCTTCCAATGAAACATGCAGAGTGTGATAGGCACTTATTCTTTTGAAAGTAAACCTATTAGTACCCTACACTAAATGGAAGCACAAGTGAGCTAAACAAACCCTACAATTGGTTGTGCAAAATAACTTCCCATCCTTACAATGGATTTTCATGTAGATTTGTGGTATTGGACATAGCTGGAGCTAATAGTGAAAAAATGACATAAATCCAATTTTCCACCTGACTTGCCAAGGCATTGATTGGGAAGAGAAAATATGCCTCTTTTAGTTGCTTTGTATTTGTCTTGTAGAGGCATAACAATTGATTCTTGGGGCTGTGAAATTCATCCTCACATTCTAAAATGAATGTGACCGGCTGTGACTTCTCTTTTGGCTCCAAAGAAGCCAAATACCTTATAGGACATGGTCTGACCTTTTGAATATGCCTTCTACTCTGAACTTCAACTTTGACAAGAAAGTCTACCGGAAGACTTCCTTGAAAAGAATGATGATCCATGAGATGAATTTTCTCCTGTTTACCATCTACAAACAACTGATCTTCTACCTGTGTGAATGGTATGAAAGTGGTATCTCCTTCATTCTTTTCCCTTTTTTGATAACAAGAAATTCCTCCATGACATGCAACTCTCTTGAATTGCTTACAGCCTCAAATGAAACTACTTGAAAATCACTACAAGTGTTTGAAGCATACTGTTCATATAAGAGTTCCACTTCCATTTGAAGACAAATTTGTTCTACATTTTTAACCTTCTCATCCCACATGAAACCTACAAATTCAGATTCATTTACCTATTACTTTTGAGGATTATAAAGGTAAGCAATACCTCCTTGTTTTTCTTCCACCATCACTTGTTCATCAAACAAATATGACTCCACAATTGAAAACAAGAAACTCTCAATGATGTCATCTTCGCCAAAAACTTCAAAGTTGACTTAGTTTCTCCCACATGCTCCTCTCTTTCTTCATTCAATGAATGTTGTAGGAGATCCAATTCTTCCAATTCAAATTCAAGAGGATAACTTGAAACTACAGGTGTTCCTTGAGTATGTCCTTACATAGCACTAGGCAACTTACGTTGAAGGCTAGATAATGGAATAATAGAAATGGGTATTTCCATGGGCCTTTTTCATCTAAATACTCCTCCAAATCCAAAAACAACATGCTTCTTTATTCTCTGAATATGCAAAAGGTTCAACCTCCCTTACAATGTTTCCTGAATTAGCAGCTGATTCTCCATGACCTCCCCATCTTCAAACATAAAATCTGTAAGATCAAATTCATCCAAGAAAACATAGTTTTGAAGAGATGAAGAAGGTGAGGAATCTAAAACTTCTTGCATGGTATAATCTACACTTGAAGCCTTTGATTCCATCATGGAAACAATCCCGCTATGGTCATTGTTACATTCGATGATGATATTGGAAAGTTTCTACAATGCTCCATAAATGCAGCAAGTTCTTGACATGCTTGACAAGTAGGATCATTGCACTCATAAAAATCACCTTGTACACTTGAGAGTCCTTCTTCAACT
The DNA here is from genome assembly GCA_018340775.1 of Taxus wallichiana var. yunnanensis. Taxonomy (NCBI): domain Eukaryota; kingdom Viridiplantae; phylum Streptophyta; class Pinopsida; order Cupressales; family Taxaceae; genus Taxus; species Taxus wallichiana. The sequence goes on along the minus strand of CM031236.1, from coordinate 79,140,770 downwards.
TGCACATGCTCTTCTATTACTGATTTTTCCACCTTTGGTGATTCAAACTCCTCTGATGGAATTGAGCCAATATGAATACTACATTCTGAATAGGTAGACTGATGGTCCTCCCCTTTTAGCTATGGAATTATTTTTGGTAGTACAAAACTAGTTTTTTCCACTTGTTCTTGAGCCTCAAATTCTGCAGAAGGTTTAGTTAGGAATGAATCTTTCTTGATGTTAAGTTTTGCAGCCCATTTCCTCATATTATCTTCATGCTCTCTTTTTCTATTCTCTTTGACCATATATTCCTCCCTTTTTCTCATTTCTTGACAATGTTCCTCCCAAAATGGATTTGGGACTACAAGAGGAGGGGCAGGTTGGGATTTAACTGATTCCCTCACTGTTTGAGGAAGAGATTAATTCTCTTGTCTTGATTGACTTTGTAGAAAAGAAGGAAATTTAGAAGGATGAGGCATGGAAGACTCAAGATGGAATGGAGGAATAGATGATGAAGTAGTGAATTCCACCTCAGTGATAGCAATTGGAAGGTTAGGACCATGGGGCTCAAATTGTAAATGCATGGATGGAAACATGGGAAGAGGGTTGTAAGGTGGTAATGCAGGACCTCCCATTGATAGGATTGACTAACATTACATTCATGAACGTCTCTTTTCTTGATCCATTCTCCAACTTGAGTCATCATATTAATTATGAAGTGAAGATTTTATTGAGGATTAAGCTCACGTGGTATAGGGCTAGTCCATGGGTATGGAATATTGAAGCCAATCCAAGATTCCTTTTCCATTTATTTGATTCTTATTTGCATCATGTTATACTCTAACTCTCGAACCTTCTTCTGCAAGTGATCTTCTTCATGTGTACAATAGATCCTAGAATTTACGTGTCATTTTTCTTTGGTAGCCCCTTGTATGGCAAGTGACCAAAATGATCTACATCTTTCTCATGGGGGCATGCATGCTTGAACTGGTATTCATCATGAAACTGGTTTGGAGGTGAATTATAATAGCTGAAGATGGAAAGAACCTCCGCTTGTAAGTGGGAATCCCATTGTGGAAATGAAGCCATGATTGCACAACTTCATGAATGGGACAAAATGGAAAGATGTGGAAGAAAACTAGATGGAAAATGGGTAAAATGAAGGTCCAGAAAGCAGAGAGAGTAGGGTACTGCACCAATGGAGTCGCAATCAGTTATTCTTGAGTATACCTCTTAAGGCTGAAATTTCACTAAGAGCACAACAACTTAATGAAATGAAATGAACACAATACACACACTTGTTGAAAAGTGTGGCTAAGATATTACAATGGGATAACTATGAAATGTAGAAATTTCACCTATTGTCCCACTAGGTGTGCCAAAAATTGTTGTTTCCAAATCACTGCATGCCCCGAATGGCTTGAAAGTGAACACGACATTCGGTGTGATTGGGACACATGGGATCACCTCTCAATCTGGGGAATTGGGCTTGAGGTGAACCTCCGTAGAGAAGGCCGCTTCCTCTTCCTAAACTAATCAATACACTACTCCTAATGCAAGATAAAATGGCTACCTAGTCCTATGATAACATTTTCAAGGGATTAGGAGAGATAATTATAAGGAAATAAAACCTATACTAGAAGTGGTGATGCACCAAGAAAGGGTGTTGCTAGACAAAATTTCAGCCTACCGATGAAGAGATATGATCATGAGAAAGAATGACATGCATTACAAACCCACTTTTACATATAATACTTCACTCCTTGATAAGCACAATGACCTCCAAAACTTGCAAAAGAAACCTTGGTTGCATAGTTCACCTAAAAACATGAGAGAGGCAAATGAAAGCAAAAAAATCATGAAAGGACATATAAATGATCACAAAGCATAATTCTCATTACTTTAAACACTTGCACAGTGCATCATTACATCAGGGAAAAGGCATAGGATGCCATTATAATTTGAGAAGAAAGGCTTGAGATCCTACAAATTCACAACATTTCAGCTTGTGAAGAGAGGGGAAGCTTGGAAAGTGTCTAACTTGTCCAACTTATATGACCTATTGGAACCCCTTGGAATGAGCTTCCAACTTACATTTATAGAAAATTGCTGAGTTTTTGAGAGAAAGAAGGAGAAACCCTAGAATCTAGGCCAAAATGTAGGAAACAATTAATCATTGTTGTTGGCCATGTTTTCTCATTTATTGCACCTCCACCTTTTGAGGCACCATCTAAGAACAAAGAAAACATGAAATTATGGAATACAAAACCTCTAAAAATCAATATTTTTGTGATTTCCTGGTGTATCCTTCGCTTTCCCAATTCTAATGACTATAATTTTGTGAAAAATAGGCAACCGAGGAAAAGGTTGTAGTGTTCTTAGTGAAAGTCACTTTTAGGCATTCCGGGCATTGCTTCATCGGTTGTTTGATAAGGTGTTATGATGTTACATAAATTAAAAAATTTAATTTATCTTCATTTAATTAAATTAATATTTTAATGTTTCTTTGAGAAATCCAAAAAGTTCATAGTGGGACTAATATTGGCATTTGGAAAGTGTTTAGGCTTGTAATGGTAACCAATTCGGTCAACGAATCGCTAGCGACTCATCCACTTTATTTCCTAACCATATTGTCTAACCGCCATGTCATATCAATATTCAACGAGTTCTCTCAAGCAAGCTCTTCATTTTTAAATAGTCACCGATTTACCATCTTACCTGCCGGGTGACTCGAGTGTCACCTCTCCACGTTTTTTCATTGAATTAACCATTTCATTTGTTTTTTCGGGCATATCTTACCGCCTTTGCTACATCGTCAACCTCTTCAATATTTATCTCCCGCTTCAAACTCCCATTGAGCACATATTTCTCCATGTTTCAAGCACCCATTTTCCTTTCCTTATGACTTAGTGATGAAATGGTACACGTACTAACAACCTGACACAACCATTTCACATTTGGTGAAACCCCCAAATAACTTGGCCATTGACTTGTCCACCCAAAACTAACTCGGTCCTCGGAAACCACTCCAACCCCAATAAAAAAATCTCTAAACTCGAATCCACACACTCCCGAATCTTGAAAACCCAAAACTCCAAATTTTAGAGACTCAAAGCTTCGTAACTATTCAACTCACGCGACATTCTCGAGCTCAAAATCTCTAAAATCTAAAACATCTAACGCTAAAATAACTCCATCCTAGCTTCATCTTGTTCCAAGCTTGATTCTTACTTGGTAAACACCTCATCATCAGTCGCTAATGCCATAACCTCTACAAAAATACCAAGTTGTTGGCTCAAGGTCCCTATTTCGTTGTTTCAAAAATACCACTGGACATCCAAACCTAAACTTGAGGCCTCCATGGGTGGTGTACTCCTATGTGAGCTCAAGCTCGAGCCACACTTTTCACGCTATAGATTTCTTAGTGAGCTTTGTCCATCAGCTCAACTTGGGACCATTTTCCCGCAAGCTCAAACTCCCATATGTTATTCCAACCTGTGTTATAGCCGATATCAATGTCATGAATCATTTGGCTCAGCTAACTCATATCTCAACACACCGACCTCCTATACCTTGCCTATGCCATGTTGATTTGAATCAATGAGTCACCTGTAAGTTGTAAACAATTCGGGCTCCTGTGAAAGAGCTCACCTAACCCTTTATAACATTGAATGTGACGATCCCAACTCATAGTTTTCTCGATGACTGCTCCATTCTCAGCTATACACTATAACATCAAATCTAGTCTCATTGATTCTCACAGACATCTCATCTTTTTCCAATGCCGAGTAAGCTCCTCTCAATACATAGCTTAGTGACCTGTGTAATCTACTTGGCTTGGTATCCTTCTAGCTAATCCCACTATAGCACAGAATGAGCTCAAAAAAGACCATTCTCGAGCCATCTCCCATTCACCTCTTGAAATGACTTACTTCTCTGAGCTAACCAAGAATTTAGACAACCATGTATTCACCCAAGCTAAATCTAATCACTAACTCACGAGCACAATTCTTCCACCCGAGCCATAAATTTAGCCACTAGCGCTAACTTGTGAACCACTTCCTAGCTCGGTTTATAATAGAGTTCTCTCATATCACCATAATCAAAACCAAATGGTAATTGAAAAAAAAAGATCCATGACACATTATTTATCTGTCAAAAGCAATTATTATGTTCCATAAAAGGATTTTTGGTCTCAAGGGAAATTTTACCCTCGTTGTCCAATCTTGTCTAAGAGGGAAAAATTGACAACACCGACATAGGACTAGTGGGGTCAAAACTAGTATGTGGTTTTATGGGTGGAAGAGCAATGGCTCCGCCTTAAGAAGTTTTTCTAATACTGAAGAATAAGGCTCCCCGATTGGAGTGTATTTTCATTGCTCTTGTCTAGACTGAAAAGTTTGAATGGGAGAAAGGTTGGGGATATGATTTGATTGATTAGAGGTGTGAGATGGGATAGCCTTTAAAACTACCACATTAGCAAAAGCTTTGACTTTTGAATAATTGTTTAGGGGTTTTGAAGAGAAAGAAGCATCATTTGATTTAAATGTGGCATTTTTATTATGCAATTGAATTTTCTTCTCTTTAAAGACACGAATTTCTAGTTTTTGCACCATGGTAAATGATTTGTCGAAGGTATGGAAGGTTTGTACTTATAGATTTGGTGAGATGTGCCTAACACAAGCTCTAGTAAACAAATCTATAAGCTTGGTTTGAGGCAACTAGAACGTTAGATGGTTGATGAGGCTCCACCAACGAGTGAAAAAATCAGTGATAGAATCATTGTCGTATTGTTGAGTTGAGTACAAATTAGTCATAGTGACCTTCTTGATGATATTGATTGAAAAATGGTTGAGGAAGGCTTGAGACACTTGATTAAATGAGTAAATGGAATGTCGAGGCAAACCACTATACAAGTCTAACATGGGTCCCATTAAGGACATGGGGAATGTTTGTAGGAGTAAACCATTATCATGGGCAATTAGATAACACCAAATTTTGGAAGACTGTAAGTGTTGATGTGGGTCTTCTTTACTTGTTGAACTAGTTAATTTTGGCATTTCCCAATGTGCGGGTGTGGAATGGGAATAGATGGATGGATGGGATCATTATAAATTTCATTATAGGTTAAGGAGTTGTAAGATCTAGAAATTGATGCTTATAATGTTCGCATCTATTCCATCATCATCTTAGTAAGATCGTTGGTGGGTTGTGATGATTATGCACCCCTATAGTATAAGGAGGTTGATGATCAATGTAGGATGTGGATGGCATCCCAATAAATGGTTGTACAGAGTATGAAAAATGTGAAGGGGAATAGATGTAGATGGAAGGTATCGTGAATAGAAAAAAGTGAGATTAGGGGTTGTTGGTGATATGTATAAGTAGGTGGGGTAGTCATAACGACTCTTGTGGTAATTGGGGGTAGGGACTGTGGGATGGAAAGAATGAGGTTTTGGAATGGGGTATGGGTTGCCAACACCATGGGTGGTTACAATGTAACTGGTACATATGAGGTAAAGGGTGTAGATGGGGCTATGCTCAAGGTGGATGATGAAGGAATAGTTGACACCATGGGTGTGACAGATGCCATACGTGCATCCGTTATAGAGGATGTGGGGTCCAACTGAGACACCACAAGTGGCAAGGTGGATGAAGGTAATGCTGACGTGGAAGTGGGGGAAAAGTCAAGAGGGATAGACATGGGCATGTTATATACCAAATGTACCGATGAGTCCTGGTAGATGAGTAGGCAAGATAGTGTTGTAGGGCAGTGAGATTCTGGTCAAGGAGTCTTACGAACTCCTCGTCACTAGTACTAATACTAATGGGCTGAGTTGGATCCATAGGTGACAGGATGGAAGGCTGCGATGGGATAGGTAGAAGTGACTTAAATTTAGCGTGAAACAAAAGGAAATTGGGTTAGCTTACGAGTCAAAACCATGTCAGAAAGCATAAGACCTCGTAATATGTTCTCTTTAAATGACATAGATAAACAACAGAAATGGAGAAAAATAAATTCTGGGAGGTGAAAATGGTCCCTGTTTTAATTAAAAATTAAAACAAAGGAACTGATGGTGGTTAGGGTAACCGATTCCAAAGTGACAGGGTGACCAATGATGGTTAGGGTGACCGATACCAGTTATTGTGGGAAATCAATAGTTTTGCAAATGAGGTAAAAACTAATGAAAATGAAGTAAAGAAGTTGTATTTGACTGTGATTTTAAAATTATGGGGTATGATGATGTCCTGAGAACTTAAAAAAGAATAGAAGATGTGATGAGTGTTGTTTTTGGTAAAATTGACAAAAATATGGAAACCAACAATGGTTAGGTAAACCGATGATGGTCATATATAAATTGACGATGGTCATTGGACCGACACGGTCACTTTGTGAAATTTGAAAAAATGAAAAAAATTGATTTTGTGAATTAATTCAGATGGAATATCAACCCAGAAACTTGAGTATGATAGTAATGGACCCTGACACACTTAGAAATAGTCAGAATACACCAACTACGATGGCGAAGTGTGAAAGAAGAAGAAAATGGAGAACATGACCTCACAACTCAAAACATAACTCAAGAAAAAGCTAAGAAAAACATGAAATCCTATAAGTGAATTTTTATGTTTTAGTCTATCATATTTAAGACTCGAATTGTGTACAAAACAAATTTTTTTGGTTGGAAAGGTTTCCTATGAAGAGGCAAGATCTAAGGGTGGTTTCAGTGTTATGTTTTGGCATGGGACCTTCTTTTCTTTGAGTTAAAGAATGGAATAAGAAACCAACCGGGCACCCACTCAATCCTATGATCATGTGATCATTGAAAACTTCTTCCGTAAGGTGTTGTTTAAGAAGATGTGTGAATTTATATTTATGTAGTTTGGTAAAGGAAGAGAAGATAAAAGTTCTCTACTATTCAATTATGTCAACCATCACCGGCATGACTTTTAGCGTATAGGTTGCTCTCAATTTTAAAGTGCGCTAAAAATTCAAGCATAGAAGATTGAAATGCAATTTTTTTAGAACCTAAATTGAAATGTGATATTTGATGTAAATAAAGAGTGAATAGGAAAGAGAATGACCTTCACTAAAGCAAATGCAAGAAGAAAAATAATGATTCTTTTTAGCCCCGAAATACAAATGTCACTAAGAAAAATAGAAGAAAGAGAATATTTCAGGAGAGAGAATTTAATGTTAAATTCCTTCCGAAAAGAAACAAACATACAACAGCCCATAAGAATAAATAAATGCAAGGACCTCTCGGATGGGTCCCACCGGTAAAAAGCTAAAATGTTTCACCGGATTTTTAACAAATTAATGAAAGATAAGGGTTAAAGGCCAAAGAGGAATACATGTTTTTGGTGTTGGTTGAAGTTTGTACGCATGTTCTAATTTCTTGATTGAAGTTGATCGTGAGAGATTCCTTTTGGCTAGGAGGAACTACCTAAAATGCAAAGCAATACCACAAAACATAGTTAATAGAGAAAAGTTAGTGGATTGCCTAAATGCGTGAGCTAGATTTAGGAAGCGTGATACTTTCTCGCGGTTGTCAATCTAATGATATATATATATATATATATATATGTATATATATATATGTATATATATACATACATATATATATATATATACATACATATATATATATACATATACATATATATATATATATATATATATATATATATATATTTGTATAGATATAATTTAATATAAAATAAATGGGCATGGAAACAAACAAGTCTAATTCCAAGATTTAGATTTAGGTATCTTAGATTACTATCAATGTTAATCTACTTAAATTATTTGATAATTAAATTGGTGAAGGTTACGAGTCAAGTTAAAGGTCAAGGGTAGAGGGTCTTGAGGTCACAAGAAGGGTTTGGGTAAAGCTTGATGTAGTTTGGGCTTGATTTGGGTGATTGAAGAGCTTACTATTCTGAGGCATCTTTCTAGACACAGAGACCGATGTCGGGTAGGGTGTGACCGACAACGGTTTATCTATGACTGATACCGGTTAGCGATAACTAATCTCACTTTTCTCTAGGAATGGTAAAATATAAAAAATAGTTGTCCAGGTTATTTTTGTGTCTTCATAGAGAGATGGGAAGGCCTATGGAGAGGTGTCAGGTAGGGTATCTGGCTTGGGTGAGGAATTTATGAGGTTTTTGGGGTATTAAGGTCAATTTAGTAAAATCCTGACATGAGATATAGTAATCTGTTGAAATCGCTTTGGTGGACTGTGCAAAAGCAAGAAGGGGAAACCGACGATGGTTAAGGTAACCGGCATTGGTAGGGGAAATTTGGTGAAATTTGATTAACAAGTGGTTTTGGGCTTCTTTGTGATTACACAGAGAATGGAGGGGGACTAGTTGGGTTTGTGATAAGGTGATAAAAACTTATAAATGTGTAAAATGTTAGGAATAAAGATATGGAAGGTTGTGGTGGCTGGATAGGGATATGGGCTAGAAACCTGGGATGGCGAATACATGGAATAACAAGTTATAATAGCAAGAGGATAAATCACCTAATGAGTAAGTACAAAAATGATACAAAATCAAATGCACTTACTTATTCCTGCAAGATTTGTGGGTGAAGGAAGGTGATGGTTGATTTGTGAACTCGGTGGTCGGTCGCCGCGATAGTGCTTCTCAGTGTTACCGTGAATGCCAATTCCTTCATATAAGTCCTGGTACTTGCTTAGGCCTCTGGATAGATGTATTCTATCATCTTGATGTTGAGAAAACTCTAGTTCATGCTTGAATTTAGATAGCTCTCCCAAAACTTGAAGTAACCAACCTGGGAAAAAGGTTGCCAAATTGTATATATGGTGATCGATGATGGTCAAGCTGACCGGCATCGGTTGAGGGTTAACTAGCATTGGTTAAGGTGGGATATCCTAGGTTTACAAAAATAACAGATCTTGGCTAGTTCTGGCATTCTTTGCTTGTCGGCCCGGGTCTCCAAAGTGATGGTTAATGCTTTGATAAACAGGTATGTTGTTGGAGAAGAAATAGGAATTTAATGCTAAGGTTAGAATTAGTCCTAGGTGGTTAGGATAAGTGGAGACCGAGTCTTAGTTAATTAATAGGCTAAGAATAAGTCCATGCCGATGTGTCTAGGTGATGTGTCTACGTGAGGTGTAAATTAACCTAATTAAAGTAATTAGATTAATAAATAATGTGAGGATGGGCATTAAATCAATTGTAAATAATTAAATTAATGTGAATGTGAGGTAAAAGGGTCATGGTTAGGTGAACACATTATGTTAACTGAGTAAAGGGGACCAAGGGGAGTGTGACCCATATTTGGTGTCTATAGTAGGTGCTATTGTTTCATCTCATACTTAGTAGTTTACATCACTTGTTTATACAAATTTTGACATACTAGTTATCTTTCTAACATGAAAACATGTGCTTCATGTCCAACATTTGTTATGCAAGGTTTGATTGTTTCCATACTTGTTTGTTACATTGTCTTTTATTGTTTGCTATTGTTTGTGGGCCTTTCCCTTTGTTTGCTTCATGGGAATTCTTTGGGTACTATAGAAAGTTTGTAAAATACTTCTATAAGATTCCTGCCCCAATCACTTTAGTGCAAAAGAAATATAAAAAGTTTGTTTCGATTGGTAAATATGATATTGCATTTGAAACATTAATAGAAACGTTAACTATAACACCTATTTTAGCGCTTATGCATCTAAATGGGAGCTTTAAATTTGTAACGGATGCTTCTAGAGATGGATTATGAGGCATTATATTGTGAAATGATCATGTAATAGCATATGAACATAGAAATATCAAGTTAAATGAGCTGAACTATGCTCGCATGACTTGGAGCTTGTTGCCGTTATACGAGCACCGCAATTTTGGAGAAATTATCTTTTAGGGAAGCCCTTTGAGTTAAAAACATACCACCTTGGGCTGAAATACATCTTCACACAACCAAATCTGAATGCTAAGCAATGAAGATGGTTAGAATTTTTGTCTCAATATGATTTTGATATCAGTTATATTAAAGGTAAAGAAAATAGAGTGGCAGATGCACTAATTCGTAGGAAGAACATTTCCACACTTGTAACCTTGAGAACTCAATTTAGAGATGAGGTAAAGAAAGTAGTGATAACAAATTTGTATTATCAATAAGTTGAAACGAAACTTACTGTAGATTCCAATGATAAGAGATACAAAGGATTCAAATCGATAACGAAGGAGTCCTAAGTTATGAAAATGAGGTGTATGTACCTTTGGAAAATGAGTTAAGGAAGAAAGTGATGAATTCATTTCACAATGCACCTTACTATAGACATCCCGGAGTGAAACAATTTCTTGCTGATTTAAAAAAATAGTATTTTTGGAAAGGGATGAAGATGGATATACTTGACTATATGTCACATTCCTTAGAATGTCGGCCTCTTAAGGTGAACATATGGACCCAAATTTAGATTGTTGTAACCTCATAACATTCCATAGTATAAATGGAAAGTGATAAGCATTTATTTTGTTCAAGGGTTGCCTATGTCTAAAAATAAACATGACATTATTTTGGTTGTAGTTGAAAAATCAAAAAAATTATCTCATTTTATTCCAGGGAATATAAAATATGATTCACCATTATTGCAAAAATAATTATGCATGAAATTTGTAGACTTCCCGGTGGCACCCGAGATAATCATTTCGATAGAGACCCAAGAACAAATTCACATTTTTGGAAGACTCTAAATGCAACGTAAGGAAAAAAATAGAATTTTAGTTCGTATACCATTCAAAACCGATGGGAAAACTGAAAGAGTAAATCAAATAATGGAATACATGCTTAGGATGTACTTGTATGGATCAATAGTACAAGTGGGATGGGTACCTTCCTTTGGTCAAATTTACGTATAATAATACATATCATTCCTCTCTAAAATTTTCACCTTTGAAGCCTTATGTGGACAAAACTATAGAACACCGTTAACTTGGACCACATAGAGGATAGAGAGGTAATAGGTCCCGAATACTTATTGAAATGGAATAACAAGTAAAATTAATCAGCTGAACTATTAAAGGAAGCTACCGATAGGTAGAAACGTTACACAAATCTGAAAAGAGTTAATAGAAACTTCTAACTTAGAGAAAAAGTAATTTTAAGGATCAAGCCTAAATAGACTTCAATTTCTTTTGGAAAATCAGCCAAGGCATCACCTCGATATGTGGGACCATTTTAAATAGTTGAGGTGAACAACCATGTGTCTTATCGACTAAAATTTCCTCCCACATTGGCCTGGATGCATGATGTATTTCATATTTCCTTGCTTAAAAATTATGTTTTAGATTTTTCACATGTGTTAAACTAGAATTCTTCATAGGTCCAAGACCTAGCGGTCATCGTGGTTGAACCCGTAAGGGTGCTGGAAACTCACAAGTTGCACTTGTGTAATAGGGATATAAGCTAATTCAAGATGCAATGGGACTAGTTCAATGAATAAAGTGAAACATGGGAGAATCTGGAAGACATAAAAACTGCTTTCCACATCTATTTTAACAAAATAATTTTAAGCATTGCTATTCTATCAAGCAGAATCTATGTAAATCTACAATATTCTAACTTCATGGGTTTGGGATCTCATCCCAGTAGAGGTAGTTCCAACTGCAAACAGAAAGGTGAGAGGGAAAGAATGGAGGAAAGGTAGATCTGAAGGGAGAAAAGAAATGAATTCAAAGACAGAAAGGTCGGAGGGTTTATGCTTTGGGCTGGTAGTAAACAGAGCCAAACTTACTTACATAAACAAACAAAGCAATACTGATGAACATATGACAATAAAAAGAATGAATCCAACATAATAGAAACACAGATCTAACTTAAGAAAGATCTGATGCAAATAACACATATATTGAGCACAAAGTCTTAACATATATATTAAAATCTCTTATGTTACAAGAAGGCACAAAGTCTTTCTCTCTTCACCTCTTTTTCATACAAAAATGTCCACACCTGAATACAACAAGTATTCCAATATTTATAGAAGGAGAAGGAGAAAGAAGACAAAAAGAAACCAACCACTATTTACAAAATATCTAAAAATATCTAAAAAGTCAAAAGTTGACTTTGGGCAAGTTTGTGGATGGCAACATCCCATGGTGCAACATGGATGATGTCATCGTAAATGCCAACATACTTTTAAATATTTTTACAAAAAGATCAAAGCGTACACAAGAAGAGAAACTATTCATCATCATCTCTTTGTTTGAATGGAGTGTCTTGCTTCTAATCGGGAGAGGCGATGTGATACTGAGCTTGGTACTCCATAAACTTGCTGATCATTGTCTAAAGTTGATTATGATCAAGACCCTTGAAGTGGTCTCCGATGACTTCGCAAGTTTCTTTTTCATTCTTGAGCTTATCAGGTAGCCCGACGTACTCGTCGCATGCCTCGATCAAGTATCCAATGAAATCATGGCAAGCCAGAAGGTTATTGATAGACTCTTAGTCAAAAGTGACCTCTGGCGCCAAACCTTGAGTTGCGATATCCTTGAAGAGCTTGATTGTATCATCTTGCCTCCCTCAAGGTGAATGTTTCACTAAGCATCCTGGAGACATCTTCATGACCATCTACTCCATTTGATGTTTTACATCCAGGGCTTCCTCCTTGATTTTATCTATCCTCTCCAGGATAAATTCCATTTGATCAACCCGATAGTCTAAAGTGATGAGAGATTTGTTGTGTGCCCATGGGTGATCAATGACGCCGACCTTTAATAGGTCATTGGCCGAGCAGTCGACCATTGCTTGAAATGTTTCATGTTGCAATCTGGCATTGTCTAACTCCTCGAGAGGGATCTGCTACTACCTGCAGCTCCTTGTTTGCCTGATCTATACTCTGGTAGAGTCTTGTGAATTTCGTGATTATTTCCTCACTATCTCTGAGGACTCACTCTATCCAGGAGGACATTTTCGTGCCTTGTTCTCCAATCTTGGTGTATTCATTTATCTTGTCCTGACTTAGAACTTCAGGAGGCTCGGTGGTAGTCATAGGAGGTGCATTGCCCATTCTCTGCAAAGCTTGGAGAAGATGTTTGTTTTGTTCCTTTAGTATCCTCTTCTCCTCCTTTACTTCTTGAAGTTTCTTGCAGAGGGCATCTACTACAGATAAAGCCTCTCCTTGTAGGCTCTCAGATGAGGTTCCCATCATGACTTGGGTCACTGTAAAGTCTATAGGAGATAGATCTTTCTTCTCTTTAGTGGGATCAGATATGCAATCTCCATGACCCTCTCTCCCGAAGTGCTTTTTGAAAAGTGAGTTATAGCTTTTTGCTTCTTTGGTCCCTTCTTTGGAATGATAGAGAAGTCCATGGGTGCTATGGGAACCTTTCTCTTGAGTTGACCCAGATGGTTAGAATCCATCTTGGACTTAGGGGAGAGGAGTAGAGGGAATGGAAGAAGAAATGGGAGTGAAAGGGGAAGCAACTGAAGAGGCCACAGGAAGAACATTGAGACACTTGGTGGTGGCATCGACAAGTAGTCTAACATGCTTTGCTACTTATAGGGGCTGGAGTTACTACAGGGGAAGAAAAGGTCATGGAGGTGGAAGGGATCTATAATGGGATGGAGGGAACACTAGGTGATAGATCCGCGAGAGAGGAGAAGATGGAAGAGGTGGGAGATGGAAGGGAGGAAGGGAGAGAAGAAGAAACATCCATTGGGATAGATGTTTTGACAACAGGGGAGGAGAAGGAGCAGAAGAGGGAATGGTGGGTACCTCAGTGGTTGTAGCTGTGACCACATCCTGAGTGGATGTGTCCATTGAAACTTTGGTGGTCTCTTCTTCTTTTCCTGGAGACACCAGGTCAACCACTTGCTTCTCGAAGTAGTAGGAGGGATTTGAGGAGCTTCTTCTTTGCTTGATTCTCCCTCCTTGTCTTTCCCTTTTCCTTTTGGCACTTGGGCCAGCCTTGGAGGTGCTCTTCCTGAAGGAGAAGTAGTGAAATCTACCCCAAGGTAGGTGAGACCATTCTATTTGCACCAATGTTTGGTGCACTGCACTACAACGTGTGCTTGACCCTTTCTTGAATGGTCTTTGGTGCCTTGGCTCTATCAATTTCTGTGAATGGCCAATCATCCCCATCCGTGTCAAGATAAACTTGATCAATTTCTTGATCAGGTTCTTGGAATCCTTTTGGAATGATGGCCATGCCATAGTGTTTGATTTCTTCTAGAGCCAACTTAGAGTGATCCTTCCACTGAGATCTATTTCATGTGTCAGGTCGATGTAGATGTCCTCGATCTCAGGGACATGAATAGGATCAATTTTTTCCTTTGGGAGGCAACCTCGGCAATCAAAAGTAGGTAGGCTAGATGGGAAGTTGTGCTTTAGGTTCAACAATTCAAGCTCGGCATACATTTCCCATGCTTTGGCCAGTGTGGTGCAAGTGTATCGGCCCACTGTAAGGGGGAATGGAGTTCCTCCCTTCTTTCTCTTCATGCATCTCTCATGATATGTGATTAGTTTCCTTGAAAACTCTAAGAGAATCAGCTTGGGTCCTACATACCTTGGTAGCTTGGTCGGTTCACCCTCAAAATTCACCACCCTGAGATAGGTGAATGTGGGAAACTGAGTGAACAATGCTCCCCACTTCTTTGTGATAGTGACCACACTGGGGCTAGTTCGACCATGCCTCATATTTGGCCTCAATAGGTAGATCACCTCATAGAAGAAGGCATCATTGATTTTTGAGAACTGAGGGATGTTGTTCTCGAGCCTTAGCTCTGGGTAGTATTCATATATTTTGACCTGAGGCCATACCCCATTTCATGCCATAAGCTGTGAAATCTCTCACTGATGTTGTAAGCGTATACAACATAGGAATTCATATAGAACTTCCCAGTTGTCATGACCTGTTGAAGTTGCTGAGAGATGGTGTCACTGATGATTTCTCCCAGCCCAAAACACTATTCTCAGGCACATTCTTACTCATGGTCTCTAAGTACCTCAACATCCATTTATGGAAATGATGGGCATCAGGAAGCCCATACACTCTACTCAGGAAGGTGATTGTATCACTCAGTTCCTCATTGAAGTCACTGCGGTGGATGGTCTGTGGCCATCGGCTCACCGGATTTTTGTTCTTAAGATATAGCTCATTCATCATTTACATACACTTGTCCTCATTGTCATCCCATGCCTTCTTGCAGTCTTCAGGCTGATGGCGACGTACTGCCTGTGATGAGGGATGCCCAGAGTTATTTCAAAGTGACGAGTAGTTAGGTCGATGACCATCTTTCCTTCTTTATCCTCGACACATCTTGTGTCCTTGTTATAGCATCGAGCCACCAACATGATGAACTCATTATTAATAGCACTTACTGGCAGCCCAACTGCAAAGTGCAATCCACTACCTACCAGTTTGTTCATCCAGGGACCACTAGTGGCCTGGTTGGTTCTTGCCCAGAAGTCTTCCATATCAATGTGCCCGAGCTCGAGTCTCTGATGTCAGATCACTCTCTGCGTATGAGTCAGGCATCCTGACTTTCTGATATTTATACTTCATCTCTTGTTCTGTCAACTTAGCTTTACCTTTAGACTTGGTTGGCTTTTTTCTTGATGAAGACATGTGTGACTCGAGGATAGTGTTGTTGTTCTGCAAGGAGAATCAAAGAGGTCCAACATAGAAGAGCCATGTCAACCATCATGTTATCCATAATGAAAGCTTGCAGAAAGAAGAAAGAGCAATTATGAGGCTTAGGGCGCAAGGCGCAAGTTCATAGCATGTTGTAGAGGCTTAAAAAGGTTGGGTGCACTTTTGGGGATGTCAACATGCAAAAAGGTGCACCTGTGTTGATAGGGGAAAAGCCGCACCAAAGGGTTATAGAGGGGCACACTTTTGGGGAGTGTTGCATGAAAGGTTTTAGCGCCAAGGAGAAAGGCACGGGGCATGGGTAAGCAACACACAACATGCAGTGTTGGTGTTAAGGATCATGCATGCGCAACGCTTTGGAAAATTGCTTTAACTGGGCATGCTAAAAGATGGTGTTGCATGGCTTTTTAGTGTGCCCAAGGTGTAATTTTGGAATGTGTTGCAAATGAGCTCAATGCGCCAAAGGAAAATAGCTTGGGCATAGATTTGGAGGACACAACATCAAATGTTGATGTTGGTTGGGATGCGCCTACGCCTCTATAAGATTTGTTAAGTGTTATACTAGGCATGGGTGAGGACATGTTGCATGCGGGGATAGTGTGCCAAGGCGTGACTGTGGGGAGTGCAACATGTAAAAATAGTGCGCCAAAGGATAAATGATTTTTGCATTTTCTTTATAACTTCATAGATTTCTCTCTCTTTACATGACTTTTCTCTCTTTTTGGATTTTGCAAAATGACAAAGAGAGGGTTTGTGGGATTTGCAGCAAGGTAGAGCCTTCTCAGATTTGTAGATCTAAAAGGAGGGATAAGGTAGTTTTCCAGATGGTTATGGGGTGATAGTTTATTCATTTTTAGATTTAACTTTTTATAACAATCCTAAAACCACCAACAACCAAGAAACAAAACCACAAACAACAATAAGAGTGATAAAATCCACTTACCCGGTTTAATAAAGGATGAAGGATGACTTGGGGTCCACAAACTCAAAAGTGGAATGCGGGCATGATAGGGATAGCTGACAGGTGCAGAGGAATATTTCTCACAATTTTCAAATCATGAAAATGACAGTGTTAACCCTATATTTATAGAAAATTTGGCATTTATTACCCCACCCACTTTTCTTTGGCACACTTTTTCAAAGTGTCGACATGGGTTGGATGCACCTTGGCACAAGTCTTGCATTAGTGTCGATTGACATAAAATTTTTAGCCTAGGCACACATTTGGAGATGTCAACATGAAGTTTCAGCGCCTGGGAAAAGCGCACATTTTTCTGTGTTGACATGATACTTCTCGCGCCTTAAGCACATTTTTAGGCAGGTTTGATGATGTTGACATGTAACTTTTAGCACCTTAGGGGCGCAACTTTATAGATGTTGACATGTTATTTTTAGGCGTGCCAAAGGTTTTTCAAAGGCGCATATTTTTCTGTGTCGACATGTCAATTCTTGCACCCAGTTCAAAAAAGGCTTGAAAATGGCTAAGTTCTTAAAACTTGATTTTGGAAGGGAATTTTAGGCCATTTTGAATGTTAATAGACCTTATCAGGGGACCAAAATGGAATTTTGGTATGGTTATCTACAAAATTTCCCTTGTCAATTTTACAGGATAACAAATTGGCTCTTTCTAGGGACTATCCTTAAGTGAAACTTAGGGTAGAGAATCCCATTTTCTACATGCCTATCCATTGGGTTATAGAGAGTCAAAAACAAGGGTGACCAAAAAGGAAGAAAGGGAACACACAACAAATAGAAAGCAAACACACGACAAAAAAACAAACACAACAAAAGAAATTTGTACAAAGAAGAGAGCAAGCTCTACTTCCTGAAGATCTTTAGGTGCTTGCCCGCTTGTAGGGAAGCGGGAGCTCAGTTCCATCCAGATATGAGAGATAGAAACTATTCTCTCCATTGAGTTACTTGATCTTGTATGGCCCTCTCCAAAGAGAGTCAAACTTTCCATGCATACCTTTTGGTTCTCTTTGTTTGTCCCATAGAAGGACAAGATCCCCTACTTGGAAATCTCTCTGCCTAGCTTTCTTGTCAAACAACCTCTTGACTTGATTCTGATGTTCGGTGATCTTTTCGACCACTTTCACTCACTTTTCTTCAAGTTCCGTCAGGTACATAATTCTCTTTTCTAGAGAACTCTAAAAAGTTTCATCTTCGATTGCTCGAGCCAAGCGTAGAGCAGGAAGTTCTGTGGAGATAGGGATTTTGGCATCGGTCCCATACAACACTCTGGAAAGGTGACATGCCGAGAGATCTCTTTGGAGTGATACGATCTACCCACAAGGCATCGTATAATGACTTGTGCTAGGATCACTGGTTCTCATCAACTAGCTTCCGTATGATGGTTACTAGGTTCTTGTTGCTAGATTCTGCCTGACCATTTCCTGAGGGATAGTAATCAGAGGCATGAGCCAAGGTTATTCCATATCCATAGAAAAAACCAATAACTTCTCGTGAAGAGAAGTTGGAAGCATTGTCAGCAATGATTTTGTGTGGAATGCCAAATCTCACGATAATATTTTCCTTGATGAAGTTGCAAACAACTTCAGAAGTGGCATGTTTGATAGGTATAGCCTCCACCCATTTCGTGAAGTAATCCATCATTCTTTGTTAGGATGTAACTATGTCCAGCACTCGATTGAGGATTGAGTGCTCCAATGAAATCAATTCCCCATTTCTTGAATGGTTCATCAATAATGACGGGCCTGAGGGGAAATGCAACCAACTTTGGTTTGCCAATGAACTGTTGGCAAAGTTCACATTTCACTACCTAGTGCTATCATCTGAAATAGCATCGGCCAATAGTACCTAGCCCGAATGATCTTATGTGCCATCACCGATGAGGAGAAGTGACCACCATAGGCTGAATCATGAAAACTTTTAACAACCTTATCTGTTGCGGCTTATCAACACATCGTAGAAAAATGCCATCAATTCCATGCATTTGTACAACCCATCATCCCATATGACATATCGTGTGGCTCTGAGCTTTACTTGCTCACTTTTCCTTTGTGGTTAGATGAGTTGGGCACTCTCCATAGGTGAGAAAGAAAGTGATGTCAGAATACCATTCATCGTTGGTCGCGACAAATAGAACCATGGGTAAAGAATCCACTTTCTCCAGTTCACTTTGTTCTTCATCAACATGAGCAGCTTGCTCCTCAGGTACTTCTGGGTCTTTATTTCAGCCATTAGCTGACATAGGCCCTTACCCCTTACCAACTTGGTTGGTTTGATGTCTAGATCATATTCTTGGACCTTTGCAATCCAATTCCTCGTAAGCTTCCTAACTCTGTTGAGTCAGGATAGACTTAATAGTGTCTGGAACCAGCACTACTATATGAGAATTCAGTATGTAGTAGCGGAAACTTTTAACTACTTTTACCATGGTGAAGGCATGTTTTTCTAGTTGTGACATCTTTAGTTCATGAGGCTTTAGAGGAGAGCTCATGAAAGCAATCGGATTCAACATCCTCAGAGTTCTTACATTAAGATAGCCGATACAGTATGCGTGGACGCATAACTGTACATGATGAAATCCTTGGAGAAGTCAGGACATACCAGGACAGGTGCATGAGTGATGAGGCTTTTATATCCTCAAATGACATCTTTCCTTCTTCACTCCATCGGAATGTTTGTGACCCTTTCATCATATTGGATATATGATGAGTCTTCTTAGAAAAATCAGGAACAAAGCATGCCTGAGAAAATTTACCTTTCCGAAGAAAGAGTGAACGCTGGTTTTGCTTGTGGGCAAGGTAAGGCTCTGAATAGCCTTGACTCTTTCGACATCTATCTTTGTCCCTTCTTTGTTGATGATGTGTCCCTAGCAATTTCCTTCGGTGACCCCAAAACTGACTTCTTAGGGTTTAGAGAAATTTTGTGTTCTCGGCATCTAATCAAGACTTGCTCCAAATGATCACAGTGATCACTTCATTTTTTAGAGAACACGGTTAAGTCATCTAGGTAAACTACGATGACCTTTCCCATCATACCTTTGAACATGAAGTCCATCACTCATTGGAAGGTGGCACCGGCATTGGTTAAACCAATGACATCCTGTTGTAGGTGAAGGTGCCCCAAGGAGTGGTGAATGTTGTTTTGAATTGGTCTTCAGGCGTGACCTCAATCTGATTGTAACCTGAAAAACCATCAAGCATGGATAACATTTCTAAACCGGTTACTACCTGCAGAACTTGATCCATTATGGGTAGTGGATAGTTGTCCTTTAAGGATGCCTGGTTTAGGTTGTGAAAGTCTACGCATATGCGTATCTCACCATTTTCTTCTGCACAGGCACAATATTTGCAACCCAGTACTATGATGAATTGGAAAAATGATTCTTGCATCCAACATCTTCTAAATTTCAGCCTAGATGGTACCTGAGATTTTGGGGTTGTAGTGCCTTTGCTTTTGATGGAAAGGTTTGACATCATCCTTTAGCGGGATGTCATGTTGAATGTCCTTAGGCTTAAATGACTTCAGATCAGCATAAGACCATGCCAATACATCCATATATCTTTTCAACAATTTGAAAAATTTCCACTTTTCCTCGGGTGTACAACACTTCCCGATGTTCACAGACCGAGGATGTTCTGTAGTACCCAAATTGACAGATTCGGTTTCTGGAGAAGAGCCAGGGTTATCCTGTCACTTTTTCTTGACAAAATGGTCATGCTTATCAAATAATCATTCCAGGAAACTAAACCTTTCATCTTATTTCCCTTGAGCTGACATATGCCCTGACCTTCTACCGATTCATGTGCTTGGCCCATGAGAGACTCACGACACGTAGAAGTCGATCCATCAAATGGAGCTCTTTGAAATTATCATTTTTTCTCCAGAAAAGTGATAAGTTGATTGTCATCATTGAATACCTACCAGTGTTGTGAATTATCTGGCACACTCGGGTGGAAAACTACCTCAATGGTATATGTGTCCATCTTTAACCCTAGGTGAGGGAGCATGAGAGAGGCCGAGATGGCCAAAGAATCAGCCATGTCATTTTGAGCTCGTGGAACTACTTTGATTGAGAAAGCATCAAACTCCTCGATGTTGTCCCACACTATGCATTGCGGTAGTGTCTGAGCCTGTCATTCTTTACTTGGTATACCCCTTTCACCTGATTGACAATTAGCTCAGCATCACCCTGTACTTTTAAATTCTTGATTCCCCTTTCCTTTGCAGCTTGCATGCCAAGTAGCAAAGATTCATACTTGGCAGTGTTGTTTGTATTGAAAAACTACAATTTGAAAGAAAGAGGGAAAATCTCCTCTTCAGGAGATATCAGAACGGCCCCAACACCGCACCCACTTGTTGCACAACTACCATCAAACTACAGTGTCCATATCTTGTTGAGGTCCTCCTCTTGGATGAGAACTTCCATCTTATCGAGTCGGTGGACAAGAAGTAGTTCCCCATCCCTGATGATTCGAAGAGAATCTGGGCCTTGGGGTCATCAGAGTTGGTGACCAGATATTTCTTTTGTGATTCAGGCTCCAATGTCTGACATCACCCCTTTGATAGGGATTCTAGCTTTGGACCAGTCCATATGGATTTCTCCACCAACTTCTCTGTAAAAAATCCTCCCTAGTAATATTTCGTATGCCTTAGAATATCAGCTACGAGAATAGTCATTTTTACTCTTTTCTCAGGGAATGCTGCGAATGTGAACTATGCATCCTTGATCTGACCTATTAATGGTACCTACTTGGTTTCCATGGAGTAACATCTACCGAAAGGTTTAGTGAGTGTGAGGCCCAAAGCATGGGTGACCTTTGCTTGGCATGACATTGTCAGATGCTCCAGAATCAATTATGCAGTTACTTAACTTGTGACCATTAATTAGGAGAGATAGGTAAAAAGGTTCAATTTTACCTGACATGGATGTCGAGGCAACATTTATGTGGGATGCAGGAGGAGTGGAAAGAATTCCTTTTGGAGAAATGGGGTGAGAGATGGCAGCTTGACTTTGAATATACTTGGTTAATCTAACAAGTTGCTCGGGGTTAGACTGAAGGTACTCAGCTTCAGACATTTGGATCTTGGTCCTTTTGGCATGATCGACTATATCGAATGCGACCAAGGGTTGTGTTGATGAAGGAATGAGTCCTTCATTTCGATGGTAGAGGAGTGGTACTGGTCTTTATGGAAATGGAGGGAGGTTGATTTGGAGGAGAGATAGGAGGAAAATATTTCTTTATGAAAGGTTTGATAGGAGGTTGAGCAGGAAGGGGATTACCTCTTTTAGCGATTGTTGGAGGCGTATTTAATACAACCTTTTCCTTTTGTATTTTAGTAGCAACTTCTACTTCTTTTCCTTGTGAGCGGGTGAAAACAACATATGATTGTCCTACTTGCATACCCTTGGGTACCTTCTTCTTCATCAGATTCCTCATCCTCAAATTCCATATACCCGATTGTAGAGTCACCAGTCGGTTCACCGACATCTTGATCATCTTCACCTTGCGACGAAGGTTCTTCATAAATTTTCTCATCTTCTTCGATCTCGACCAAGGCATTAACCAGAGGGGCCTCAAGTGCTAACCTTGGAGTAGTAGTAGGCAAAACGTGGCCTTTGGGGGCATTGTTGGGAGTGAAGTTCCTCTCGTGGGATATCTCGGTACGGAGTGGTAGATGAAGCTTGAGCTAATTGCTTCTTTAATGAGCAAATCATTTGCCATCTTCTGGAATGCTTGGATCTAATGAGGTGGCCTGAGAAGAAGTTGAAGCCTTTGATTTTGATGGCTCTCATCTTAACTCACCAGATATAAGTAGGTTGTCCTCTATCCAAATGGCCGCAGCTTGAGCGAGGACCAAGGTTGGTACTTGTTCTTGTAAAAGTAAGAAACTTACTCTTGAACTCATTGCATTCACAAAGAAACACTTTTGATTCTCTGGTGTTGGAAACATGGCAGGTGGCACACGGTTGATCAGTGAATTGAAATGGGTGATAAAATCACACATGGTTTCATTAGCCTCCTTCTTCATGTGAGTGATTTTTGATAGTAACACAAATGCATCTTCTGAAGGCTTATACCTATCTTCAAATGCAGTTCGTAATGTGGCCCAACTGGTGATGGATCCAGCTGGTAAATGTTGGAACCACTCTGATGCAGGCCCTTGCAAGGTCTCGAGAAAGAGACGTGTACGATACATCCTCATGAGTCACATCTAGAATACTACATGACATAATAAATGCAGCAATATGTGCATCCATGCTTTGATTTCCACTCCCATCAAATTTTAGGAAATTTTTGTGATTTCCATGAGGGAGGGCGTGAACTGGATGTGGCAATGCTAGAGGGCCCATGGAATTTCCCCATGGTACTACCATTTGAAAACGGGAAAAGAATGTGAGTAGGGAGCGTGGTTCCACTTAGCAAAAGAGCACTGCAAATAGATGTCGAAGCACCTTGTGAAATCCGGCTCCTTCGTGGGGCGAGGCACTTCTTGCTAATCGATCCACTAACTTAGTGATGTGAATCATGTTTGGAGTGATACTAAAATTGTGCCTTTGAAGTAGATCAAAGATTGGATCAACTTCTCCATGAGCTCTTCTACCATGAGTAAATTGTTCACCCGCCAGCGTATCCATTCAGATCTACAATAATTAAGAGTAGATCTACAACAATCTTTTTGTTTGTACTTGCTGATTTTCTATTTTTCTAGCAAAAATCAGCAGCATGTACTTTTCTAATATTTAAATTTATCCTCTTTTAATAACAACCGATTGTGGTTTTTGACAAATATTAACAAGGATAAAAAGGTGGGTTATTTAGAAAGCTGATTTTTGGATCTTTGAACTGAATTTTGCAAGGTTTTGAAAATATCAAAAAATGTCAGATTCTCAGATCTACGGAAATATACAAATTTTTGTAAAAACTCAGTGAACTAAAAGCTCCTATCTGGTCCAGATCTATGGATTTGCCTAAGGAAATTTTTAGTTTTGATCACTTCACAAAAATTTTAATTTTTAACAAAAGAGTTAAAATTTGCAAACTGGTAGTGATTTTTATAGTTTTTAATTATTTCCTTAGTTCGATCCCCAACGAGTTGCCAAAAAATATTGGTTTGAAAATCTATCGGTTAGATAGATCATGGGGAAACATGCCAACAGTGTGCAGGGCATAGCCCCTCTTTGAGACAACAAAGCAAAACTGGTTTATTGTTATTCTATCAAGCAGGAATCTATGCAAATATACACTATTCTAACTTCAGGGGTTTGGGATCTCATCCCAGTAGAGGTAGTTCCAACTATGAACAGAAAGGTAAGAGAGGAAGGAATGGAGGAAGGTAGATCTGAAGGGAGAAAATAAATGAATTCCAAGATAGAAAGGTCGGAGGGTTTATGCTTTGGGCTGGTAGTAAACAGAGCCAAACTTACTTGCATAAACAAACAAAGCAATACTGATGAACATATGACAATAAAAAGAATGAATCCAACAAAATAGAAACATAGATCTAACTTAAGAAAGATTTGATGCAAATAACACATATATTGAGCACAAAGTCTTAACATATATATTAAAATCTCTTATGTTACAAGAAGGCACAAAGTCTTTCTCTCTTCACCTCTTTTTTCATACAAAAATGTCCACACAAAATACAACAAGTATTCCAGTATTTATAGAAGGAGAAGGAGAAAGAAGACAAAAAGAAGCCAACCACTATTTACAAAATATCTAAAAATTCAAAAGTTGACTTTGGGCAAGTTTGTGGATGGCAACATCCCATGGTGCAACATGGATGATGTCATCATAAATGCCAACATACTTTTTAAATATTTTTACAAAAATATCAAAGCGTACACAAGAAGAGAAACTATTCATCGTCATCATCTCTTTTTTGAATGGAGTGTCTTGCTTCCGATCGGAGAGGCGATGTGATACTGAGCTCGATACTCCATAAACTTGTTGATCATTATCTAAAGTTGATTATGATCAGGACCCTTGAAGTGGTCTCTGATGACTTTGCAAGTTTCTTTTTCAGTCTTGAGCTTGTCGGTAGCTTGATGTACTCATCGCATGCCTCGATCAAGTATCTAATGAAATCATGGCAAGCCAAAAGGTTATTGATAGACTCTCGGTCAAAAGTGACCTCTGGCGCCAAACCTTGGGTTGCGATATCCTTGAAAAGCTGGATTGTATCGTCTGCCTCCCTCAAGGTGAACGTTTCACTAAGCATCCCTGGAGACATCTTCGTGACCATCTACTCCATTTGATGTTTTACATCCAGGGCTTCCTCCTTGATTTTATCTATCCTCTCTAGGATAAATTCCATTTGATCAACCTGGTAATCTAAAGTGATGAGAGCTTTGTTGTGTGCCCGCGGGTGATCAATGACGCTAAATTTTAATAGGTCATCGGTCGAGCAGTTGACCATTGCTTGAAATGTTTCATGTTGCAATCTAGCATTGTCTAACTCCTCGAGAGAGGATCTTGCTACTGCCTGTAGCTCCTTGTTTTCCCGATCTATACTCTGGTAGAGTCTTGTGAATTTTGTGATTATTTCCTCACTATCTCTGAGGACTCACTCTATCCAGGAGGACATTTCCGTGCCTTGTTCACCAATCTTGGTGTATTCATTTATCTTGTCTTGGCTTGAGAACTTCAGGAGGCTTGGTGGCAGTCATAGGAGGTGCATTGCCCATTCTCTGCAAAGCTTGGAGAAGATGTTTGTTTTGTTCCTTTAGTATCCTCTTCTCTTCCTTTGCTTCTTGAAGTTTCTTGCAGAGGGCATCTACTACAGAGATAAAGCCTCTCCTTGCAGGCTCTCTGATGAGGTTCCCATGGTGACTTGGGTCACTGTAAAGTCTGTAGGAGACAGATCTTTCTTCTCTTTAGTGGGATCAGGATATGCAATCTCCATGACCCTCTCTCCCGAGACACTTTGAAAAGAGTTATCACTTTACTTCTTCTTTGGTCCTTCTTTGGAATGAAAGAGAAGTCCATGGGTG
Organism: Taxus wallichiana var. yunnanensis; assembly: GCA_018340775.1. Lineage (NCBI taxonomy): Eukaryota > Viridiplantae > Streptophyta > Pinopsida > Cupressales > Taxaceae > Taxus > Taxus wallichiana. Next base: position 79,115,200 of record CM031236.1, on the reverse strand, counting down.
CTATGGGAACTTTTCTCTTGAGCTGACCCAGATGGTCGAAATCCAACTTGGACTTATGGGAGAAGGAGTAGAGGGAATGGAAGAAGAAACGGAGTGAAAGGGGAAGAAACTGAAGAGGCCACAGGGAAGAATGTTGAGACACTTGGTGGTGGCATCGACAAGTAGTCTAACGCGTTGCTACTTACTTATAGGGCCTGGAGTTACTACAGGGAAGAAAAGGTCATGGAGGTGGAAGGGATCTGTAATGGGATGGAGGGAACACTAGGTGATAGATCCATGAGAGAGGAGAAGATGGAAGAGGTGGGAGATGGAAGGGAGGAAGGGAGAGAAGAAGAAACATCCATTGGGATAGATGTTTCAACAATAGGGGGAGGAGAAGGAGCGGAAGAAGGAATGGTGGGTACCTCAGTGGTTATAGCTGTGACCACATCCTGAGTGGATGTGTCCATCAAAACTTTGGTGGTCTCTTCTTCTTTTCCTGGAGACACCAGGTCGACCACTTGCTTCTCGTAAAGTAGTAGGAGGGCTTTCAAGAGCTTCTTCTTTGCTTGATTCTCCCTCCTTGTCTTTCCCTTTTCCTTTTGGCACTTGGGCCAACCTTAGAGGTGCTCTTCCTGAAGGAGAAGCAGTGAAATCTACCCCGAGGTAGGTAAGACCATTCTATTTGCACCAATGTTTGGTGTGTTGCAACGTGTGCTTGACCCTTTCTTGAATGGTCTTTGGTGCCTTGGCTCTGTCAATTTCTATGAATGACCAATCATCCCCATCCATGTCAAGATAAACTTGATCAATTTCTTGATCAGGTTCTTGGAATCCTTTTGGAATGATGGCCACACCATAGTGTTTGATTTCTTCTAGAGCCAGCCTGAGTGATCCTTCCACCTGAGATCTATTTCATGTGTCAGGTCGATGTAGATGTCCTCAATCTCAGGGACATGAATAGGATCAATTTTTCCTTTGGGAGGCAACCTCGGAAATCAAAGGTAGGCTGGCCGGAAGTTGTGCTTTAGATTTAGTAATTCAAGCTTAGCATACATTTCCCATGCTTTGGCTAGTGTGGTGCAAGTGTATCGGCCCACTGTAAGGGGGAATGGAGTTCCTCCCTTCTTTCTCTTCATGCATCTCTCATGATATGTGATTAGTTTCCTTGAAAACTCTAAGAGAATCAACTTGGGTCCTACATACCTTGGTAGCTTGGTCGGTTCAACCTCAAAATTCACCACCATGAGATAGGTGAATATGGGAAACTGAGTGAATAATGCTCCCCACTTCTTTGTGACAGTGACCACACTCGGGCTAGTTCGACCATGCCTCATATTTGGCCTCAATAAGCAGATCACCTCATAGAAGAAGGCATCGTTGATTTTTGAGAACTAAGGGATGTTGTTCTCGAGCCTTAGCTCTGGGTAGTATTCATATATTTTGACTTGAGGCCATACCCCATTTTGTGCTAGGCCTGAAATCTCTCACTGATGCTGCAACGTATACAACATAGGAATTCATATAGAACTTCCCAGTTGTCATGACCTATTGAAGTTCTATTGGAGATGGTATCGTCACTGATGATTTCCCCATGCAAAAATGTTGTTAGGCACATTCTTACTCATGGTCTCTAAGTACCTCAACATCCATTTATGGAAATGATGGGCATCAGGAAGCCCATACACTCTACTTAGGAAGGTGATTGTATCACTCAGTTCCTCATTGAAGTCACTGCGGTGGATGGTCTGTGGCCATCGGCTCACTGATTTTTGTTCTTAAGATATAGCTCATTCATCATTTGCATACACTTGTCCTCATTTTCATCCCATGCCTTCTTGCAGTCTTCTAGGATGATGGCATGTACTACCTATGATGAGGATGCCCGGGTTATTTCAAAGTGACGAGTAGTTAGGTCGATGACCATCTTTCCTTCTTTATCCTCGACACATCTTGTGTCCTTGTTATAGCATCGAGCCACCAACATGATGAACTCATTATTAATATCACTTATTGGCAGCCCAGTTGCAAAGTGCAATCCACTACCTACTAGTTTTTTCATCCAGGACCACTAGTGGCCTGGTTGGTTCTTTCCCAGAAGTCTTCCATATCAATGTGCCCGAGCTCGGAGTCTCTGATGTCGAGATCACTCTCTGTGTATGAGTCAGGCATCCTGACTTTCTGGTATTTATACTTCATCTCTTGTTCTGTCAACTTAGCTTTACCTTTAGACTTGGATTTTTTCTTGACAAAGACATATGTGGACTCGAGGATAGCTGATGTTGTTCTAGCAAGGAGAATCAAAGAGGTCCAACATAGAAGAGCCATGTCAACCATCAAGTTATCCATAATGAAAGCTTGCAGAAAGAAGAAAGAGCAATTATGAGGCTTAGGGCGCAAGGCACAAGTTCATAGCATGTTGCAGAGGCTTAAAAGGTTGGGCACACTTTTGGGGATGTCAACATGCAAAAAGGTGTGCCTATGTTGATAGGGAAAATCTGCGCCAAAGGGTTATAGAGGGGCATGCTTTGGGGAGTGTTGCACAAAAGGTTTTAGTGCCAAGGAGAAAGGTGCAGGGGGATAAGAAACACACAACATGCAGTGTTGGTGTTAAGGATCATGTGCCAACGCCTTTGGAGAATTGCTTTAACTAGGTGTGGCAAAAGATGGTGTTGTATGGCTTTTCAGTGCACCCAAGGCACAATTTTGGAGTGTGTTGCAAATCAGCTTAACACGATAAGGAAAATATCTGGGCGTAGATTTGGAGGACACAACATCAAATGTTGATGTTTGTTGGGATGCACTTGTGCCTTTAGGAAATGTGTTAAGTGTTATATAGTGGTGCAGGGGAGGGACATGTTACATGCGGGGATAGTGTGCCAAGGCGCGCCTGTGGGGAGTGCAATGTGTAAAAATAGTGCGCCAAAGGATAAATGATTTTTGCATTTTCTTTATAACTTCACAGATTTCTCTCTTTACATGACTTTTCTCTCTTTTTGGTTTTGCAAAATGATAAAGAGAGGGTTTGTGGTCTTTGGTTTATTCAAGGGCAGAGCCTTCTCAGATTTGTAGATCTGAAAGGAGGGATAAGGTAGTTTTCTAGATGTTTATGGGGTGATAGTTTATTCATTTTTAGATTTAACTTTTTATAACAATCCTAAAACCACCAACAACCAAGAAACAAAACCACAAATAACAATAAGAGTGATAAAATCCACTTACCCAGTTTAATAAAGGACGAAGGATGACTTGGGGTCCAAAAACTCAAAAAGTGGAACACGGGCATGACAGAGATATAGGCGACAGGCGTAGAGGAATATTTCTCACAATTTTCAAATCATGAAAATGATAGGTACTAAGCACCTATATATAGAAAATTTAGCATTTATTACCCACCCACTTTTCTTTGGTGCACTTTTCAAAGTGTCGACATGGGTTGAAATGTGCCTTGGCACAATTGCATTAGTGCTAGACATAAAATTTTTAGCGCCTTAGGTGCACATCCTAGGATGTAAACACAAAATTTCCCGCACCTTAAGTGCACATTTTTCTGTGTTAACATAATACTTCTCATGGCTTAAGCGCATTTTTTAGGCGTAGGTTTGATGATGTTGACATGCAACTTTTAGCACCTTAGGGGCTCAACTTCTCTGATGTTGACATGATATTGGCTGCACCAAAGGTTTTTTTCAAAGGGGCACATATTTTGATGTGTTGACATGCCAATTCTTGCGCTAGTTCAAAAAATCCTGAAAATGGCCAAGTTCTTAAAACTTGATTTTTGGAAGGGAATTTTAGGCCATTTAGAACGTTCATACACCTTATCGGGGACCAAAACGGAATTTCGGTATGGTTACCTACAAAATTTCCTTGTCAATTTTACAGGGATAATGTAATTATAGTGAATCATTGGGAAAATGATGTTTTAAAGGGGGAGGTATGTAACACCTCTATTGCCTTATCATTCATGCTTTGATATTATGCGGTTGGGTTGACATGCCTCTTTAATAGACTTGTATTCTATTGCTTTTTATGTTTGGAAAACATGTGTGTTAATTGTTTTGGTATGTCATCTCATTGTGATCGTATTCTATTTATGTAGCATACTTACATATCTTGGTTGATAATATCTTGTACTTGTAGATATGTTGTTAGATAAGTATGGAAATTGTGATTATTATTATGATTTTCTGGAATAAAGCATGACCTTAGTAAGATAAGGGTCTGGTATAATTTTTGTGAGATCTATTATACTATTATGTAAATATGATGCTTTATAATAATACCTTGGATCAATTTGTAATGACCAAGGATATTACCTTGAGTCATCATGATGATGTAGTCGAATGTTAAGGCATTGCTTAAATTTTCTAAGGTTCTAAGGTAACTATGTTTATAGGTTGAAGTTGATAACAAAACTAACGTAAATCTAAGCTATGGTTTATATTAATTCATTCATGAAGGTTTTTATTTATACAAACTAATCCTTGACATATATTTATGCAAAGGGACCTAATAAGGTATGACTATGTTTGTGTTCTATTTATTAAATCCCAACCTAAGTGGGACATCTATGTGAACATTATGAATTATAAAAACATAACTTATGGTTTATAATGTTTGGGCCTAACTTAAATTAATGAGGCATTGGATCCAAAAAGAGATCCTTATCAACATGTACTCTTTTGAATTAATGGGCTTTTATTTATTATGTACCACACTTGGAATTAATGGGAAACTCAACTAAACTAGTGGTCTTGACCATGGTCTTGGCTAAATTAAATAACAAGCGGTTATTTAAATATTTTAAAATCCTCTAAATTTAAAAATGAAAATAGAAGCGGAAGCGATAAATTAGGAAGGACTGATACAGTCCTCTCCTACATTGAATAACCTTGAAATACCCATCACCGCCTTGGAGAATGCATTTGCAGTTTTGTGTGGGAAACATGAATGGTGGTTTCATTGATGTTGTTTCATTATATGGCATAAATGCTCTGCATGTTATTTTATTTTCCTATTTTTGATGAAGGTTTATTTTTGAGCTTGTGTATGTATTTTTTTGTTACTTCTAAGAGAAAATATAGGAGCCATTATTAGCTTTGATAAATAAATAAAGAAAATGGAAGTTTTAGGAGTTTGAGGTTTTGTGGAAAATGGTAGTGGGTTCTCTATGGAGTTACATTGAATTTGAGATCCTAAAGGAAAACAGGGGAGAAAATATACGGATCTCTATCAAGCATGATAGGCTCTATCTCTACTCGATATCTTACTCTTTCTATTTCTTGCATAAATGAAATTCTGCCATAAATTTTATTTATGTATTATGGTTATGGGTTTTCGTTGAATGAATCAAAACCGTTATATCTTGTGTATCATGTGGATTTGTGGATTCTGGGTATGGAATAAAATATATGGAAAAGATAGATAGAATGTACTTTAAATGCAACTATTGTAGCGTATATTGACATGCTTGAAAGGTTTAAAGTGAAGCCTTATAATGTTAACAATGCGACTTTAAATTACTTATGTTACTAATATTATGACACATTGAGCTCATATTTATACTTATATTTTGGGTATTTCTTCGTTACGTTAATAAGTGTAGGGTCACACACACACACACACACACACACACACACACACACACACACACACACACACACACACACACACACACACACACACACACACACACACACACACACACACACACACACACACACACACACACACACACAAAACCCCGCATAAATATATACATGTATTCGATACTGTGATTTAATTTTGTTCTCTCTTTGTTGTTAAGGTGTGACTTCGTGATCTAGGTTATTATTATTAATCACTTGGTGATATTTTGGTTGAAAGTGATACCTAGATGGGCTAGGTAGGTCATTTCGAAATACATATATTTTTAAGTGAAATTTGTTTGTATCAACAACCATATTCTTGATTATCATTTTGGGCATAACTGTTTTAATTAACCTATAAGTCTCGTGGGTTATGTATTAGTTCAACCTATTTTCTATTAAGGGTTTTGGCCTTTTAGTTTAATGTCAAAACAAAATCATATCAATTTTGTGGGATCAAGCTAATCCTTAAGTGGCAGTAAGTAGTTAGTGTGTTAGCCTTAATGGTAGAGAGGTTTATGATTAAATATTTTAATATCCCCTTGAATCACTTAACTTTATATGAAGGTTAAAGTTATGTGATGCCATGTTTGAGTTGTATAAACCAATAGATAAGAGATTGTATGGACATTTGAGCTCATATTGTTTTGATTTAAGTAAACAATGACTATGTCACTCTGCCTTTTGTTAATCTTAAGGTAAATGGTTTATGGGTTTTCAAAAAGTAGTATTGATTGGTTGAAGACATATGTATTTTTATTAGTATGTTATTACAATTAAGTAATAATAGAACTCGAATAAGTTGTTATAATAAATTACTAAATAGTACTAATAGCTTTCAAGTAGAACAAGGATTGTTTTATTGTATGATTTTAGTGATCGAGTATTATCCAATGTTAGTATCTAATTAGATTAAATAAGACTGATGATTCATGTATAAAACATAGGTGAGTATGTCATGTAGTAAGCTAAATAATATTATTTTATAAACGATATTATATTACACAAATACTCAATTTTCTAACATAGACTGATTAGTTGATTAACTGACCTTAAGGGTTATGATTAGTTATGTGAATGTTTACATTATATAAATAAATTTCTATTATTTAGTTACAAATGTGATGACTATAAAGTGTATTGAATACTAAAAACATTATTGAAATGATTGATTATAATGATCCAATAGATTATACCTTAGTCTTTTCTTTATATCATATAATTGAATGATGTATTCTTAATGCGTGTGTGAAGTGGTATCTCGGAAATGTTCAAATTGTTGGGTGTTCCTTCTGGTCCAATGTAAATTTAATTTAATACTATATTTATTTTATGAAAATACAAGATAAGGTAAGTTTTTATAGGAGATATAAATCTTATCATGCCGGTTTGTATGAACTAAGAGTTACTAACAATTGTGGAGATGGACTTTGTGAAAGGTAAAAAAAGAACGAAGTTAAAAATTTTCCATTTGTTCTATTGATCAAGAAAGGTAAATTTATTACGCTTGATTGTTTTTATAATGATGCTAACTACTTTTGTATTGTAAGAATAAAAAGGCTAGTTATCCTATTTATCTCGTATCGATTCAAAAAAGGAAATAGTATCAATTATTCCATCTTAGGGAAATTATTTTCTATCTGATTTGAGAAATGAGTAAGAGGTTGTTTTTATATATATTGTTACATGAATTTTTGGATATGAAAAGGATGATTATAAAATTTGGTTCCTATATGATCTATATTTAAGATGCAAGATTATATTCCATTAATACAAATATATACGGTTGCATTTGATTTATGGAAATGGAATGAGGCTTGATGAATACTTTGAGTACTATATTACATTAATATAAAAATGAAGTTTATAAAACTAATTAATATCCGAGTTGCATCTATATAAACCTATATATTGGTGTTAAAGTATTGTATACTTGGTATGATTAAAGCTTGCTATAATATTGTGGGTTAGGGTGAAATGTATGACTTTTTGCAATCAATTTAATCACTATTTAAATTTTTTTAAGGTGATTCATAAGAATATATAAAAGAATAATATATGTGTATAATTACATCTATTAAAGTATCGACATAAGTTTATAATTAAAGGTATAAATTGTTGTCTTTACCTAGTTTCGATTCGATGGGAAATTGTTATACCTAACCATATTTACTTAATAAGTGATCAAAGCACAATCACGGGGACTAACACATTTTGTAGATTTAATTCTGTAACCTGCAATTATTTAGGCCAATATGCTACCTACTGATTAATTAAATGAAAACTATGAACTCTTGTTAGATCCCTAGGTATGAAACCTACCACTGAGAGTAACACTTTAGTTAACAAGGATTGACAAGTTGGGAATTAATTAAACTAATTAAACTTGTTAAGATACGATGCTCCATTTATCAAAAGTTGACGAGATTTCTCATGCATAGCCGCTACTACATAGTACCTAGGAAATGATGTATATCATTACTTGGATGCTATGAAGAAACTACTATGACATGATATCTCGTCAAGCTCCTCTAAACATAACTATCGTAAAGCGATGGATTCAAGTACGTGATAGGTACAAATGCATATTTGTTGTATGGTTAAGTATTGATGTCATCTTATGATGACTATGAGAAAGGGAGTGGAGTGTAGATGATGTAAGTCATTTCAGAGATGCTTACTTCCCCTTAGTCATCCTAAGCCAAAAGATTAAGCACTTGGCCATGTAGGTTGATCCGAATTAGTACCTAGTGTGCATCTTGAAAGTGATTGATATAAATCAAATTAGTCCTAATCTAGATAAAAATTTCAAGTGGAGGGTGAAAAAAAAATCTAATTGATGATTATGCCATCATGGAATTGAGCATGACATACATGACTCAAAACTTTGGCCAAAGTAATGCAAGTTGTTGATTGTGTTGTCCTGATTTCACCTAGACTTAAAGATGTAGGATATCGATGGGTAATTGGTAATAGATGCCCAGATATACACTTTAGAGAATAAACACTTGAATTCCCTTGAATGAATAAGGGAACCATGGTATACTTAGTATACATATTTAAATGAATTGGATATGAGGGATCGGTTTTAATCTAACTCATACAACTGCATAAGGTTTACTATTATAGGATGGATTGACTAAGATAATGTTGGTTCTAAATTATGTTAATTTAGAACAATGAAACATTAAGATCTGAAATAGGAACTTAAGATTTATGTTGGATTTAAATATATGGGTATTTAAATCAATGAAGCATAAAGTGTGAAATTTTTTTCCTTGTATTGAATTCTAACAATGAGGATGTTACATTTATTTATTAGAGCTAAATGTTGCAGCTCTTAGACCTATTGAGTCCATCATTGACAAAAATTAATTTTTTGATCAACATAAAATGGTTAGAACAAGGGACGTGCTACTAATAATACTCCTCTAGATGGCGAAGCACTTACGACACAAAAAATTGATGAGATAGTTGTTATCTTTCAAAACACAAGGAATCAAATTGTTGTTCTTGAACAACATGTTGGTGAAAATAACAAAGAATCTGAAAGTGAATAGTCTTTGGGATACCAAAATGTTGGAAGAAACATAAACGTTGAAGCTCACAACACTGGTAACAACAATAACATAGTAAATAACAATGCTGAAAATGCCAATGCTAATACACCAAATCAACCTAAAAATAAGAAGGCAAGGTTGGCAGTTAAAAGCACTAAAGATATAAAAAGAATAAGTACACCTAAATTTTATGGTACCACTCTATGGGATGGGGCTAAGAATTAGCTTAGTGAAATGGAAAAATAATTAGCCATAAGGAAATATTCTGCAGAAACAAAAGCTTTATGGGGAGCTTATCGCTTTCCAATGAAGAATCCTCTTTGTGGGACAACCAAAAAGTTGAATTGAATGTAGATGTGGATAACATAACTTGGGACCATTTAAAGCCTACTTCAGGTTCGCTTGGTTCCCTCGGTTATATTATGACCAGAAGATGTCTGAATTTTAGACTCTAACTCAAGGAAAGTTGACTATTACAGAATATTGGGATAATTTTGCAAAACATCTCAAGTATGTACCCCAGTACCAAGTAGATGAAAATTTTTGCATTCATAAGTTCATAATGGGGTTTAATTCAGAATTGGTGGAGAAGTTGATGTGCACGGCCATCCACTATGGAGGGAGTCTTTCATAAAGCAATCGGGAGAAAAAAGTTAAAGCAATTTATGCACTCAAGGAAGAAAATAGAAATAAGGTATTTAACGCACCATCACCCCTTGCACCTAAAAAGGTGGGATGGAAGAAGTTTGGAAGAAAAAATAGAGTTGGGACTAATAATGGGAAGAATTTTACAAAAATAAACCTAGCTGAAAATTTTAGAAACAATGGGCAGAAAAATAATAATGGTCAAAACAATAATTTTAGAATTGAGAACAAGTTTGAGCCTAGGAAAGGAAATGTTAGGGGATGTTACCTGTGTAGTAAAGATCATTGCACAAGTTACTTCCCTGAGAGGAAAAATAAAAAAATCAAAAACACAAGATACATGTTGCAATAGTTGATAAGAAAGCTAAAAATCAAGCTACGCCTATTGAAGTGCCAATTAAGCTGTTTAGATTACTTGTTACTATTTTTTTTTGATATCTTGGTGCTCTGAATGTTTCATTTATTATAAATTAACATCTAAATTGAAAAGAAAATATATTTATGTGAAAATTACATGGATTTTCCACTATGGGAACAATGTTGTACACAGTTGATCAATGTTTATTTAGCGCAACCTTAGAATTGCCAAGTTTTACTACATAGGTAGACATGTATGTTGCACCTTTAGGTTCATATGATATCATAATAGGTGTAAATTGGCTAGATTAACAAAAGGAAAATGTTGATCGTTATGGAAAACACATCAAATGTTTAGATGATTTGTAGAAACCAACAGACATATAATGTGTAAAAAGAGAAATTACAGTTAGAAAAACATCATCCATACAACTCAAAAAGGTTAAAAATATAGGTTGTATGCTTTTTGCTGTAAAAAATTCAGAATCGGATGAAGAGAGTAGTAATATTATATAAAATTATCCTCTTTACAAGAGTCTAGTGATGTATTCCCGAATAACTACCCCTGTCTTCTGCCAAAAAGAGAATTTTACTTTACAATTGATATCAATCCTGGAATAGAACCCATATCTAAGGAACCTTATCACATGGATACTATAGAACTAGTTGAACTTAAGGTACAATTGCATGAATGTTTTTCAAAAGGATTAATAAGACTAAGTGTCTCACCTTGGGGAGAACCAGTTATTTTTGCAAAAAGAAAGATGGAACACTCAAATTATGTATTGACTACAAAATGTTGAACAAAGCAACAATCAAGAATATGTACCCTATTTCGAGGATTGATGATCTATTTGACCATTTGCATGGTGCATCAATTTTCTCTAAGATCAATATGTTTTCTGGGTACCATTAGCTATGAATAAAAGAAGAAGACATACATAAAAAATCCTTTAGGATGAGATATGGGCACTATGAGTTCATTGTATTACCTTTCAGTTTAACTAATGCACCTACCACTTTTATGAATTTGATGAACAATATATTTCAAGAATACTTGGACAAATTTTTGCTTGTATTCTTGGACAATATTCTTATCTATTTAAAAAGCATAGAGGAACATAATGAACATATAATGATTGTACTTGAGGTCTTAAGGAAAATAAAACTTTTTGGAAAGTTGTCAAAATGTTCATTTTATGAGACTGAAGTATAGTACTTAGGCCATGTGATAAACAAATATGGAATCTCAGTTGATCCATCAAATATTGCAGCCATAATTGATTAGCCAACACCGAAAAATGTGCATGAAGTTAGAAGCTTCATGGGACTTGTTGGGTACTATAGAAAGTTTGTAAAAGACTTCTCAAAGATTGCTTCCCCAATCACTTCTTGCAAAAGAAAGATAAAAAGTTTTTTTGGAATGATAAATGTGAGATTGCATTTAAAAATTAAAAGAAAATTTAACTACAACACCTGTTTTAGTAGTTCCAGATCCAAATGGGAGCTTTACAATTGTAACAGATGCTTCGGAGATGGATTAGGAGGCATATTATTGCAAAATGATCATGTAATAGCATATGAAAGTAGAAATCTCAAGTTACACAAGATGAACTATGCTCCCCATGACTTGGAGCTTGTTTTCATTATACATGCACTTTGTAAGTTTGGAGACATTATCTTTTAGGGAATCCTTTGAGTTGAAAACAGACCACCTTGGGCTGAAATACATCTTCACATAGCCAAATATGAATGTTAGGAAATGAAGATGGTTAGAATTTTTGTCTCAATATGATTTTGATATCAGTTATATTAAAGGTAAAAAAATAGAGTGGTGGATGCAAAAATTCTTAGGATACACATTTCCGCCCTTGTAACCTTGAGAACTTAGTTTAAAGATGAAGTAAAGAAATCAATGATAACAGATTTGTATTATCAATAATTCAAACAACACTTATTGTAGATTCCAATGATAAGAGATACAAAGGATTCAAATTTGATAACGAAGGAATCCTAAGGTATGAAAATCGGGTGTATGTACCCTTGGAAAATGAGTTAAGGAAGAAAGTGATGACTGAATTTCACAATGCACCTTACTCTGGACATCTCGAAGTGAAAAAATGCTTGCTAATGTAAAAAAAAAATATTTTTAGAAAGGGATGAAGAAGGATATACTTGACTATGTGTCACATTTCTTAGAATGTCAGCATGTTAAGGTTGAACATATGCACCCAACTAGATTGTTGTACCCTCATAGCATTCCACAATATAAATGGCAAGTGATAAGCATGGATTTTGTTTCTTGGGTTTCCTTTGTCTAAAAATAAACATGACGTTATTTTGGTTATAGTTAAAAATTAATGAAAGTAGCTCATTTTATTCCAGGGAATCTAAAAGATGATTCACCTGTTCTTGTAAAAATATTTAAGCATGAATTTTCATACTTCAAGGTGTACCTGAGCTAATAATTTCTGATAGAGACCCAAGAATGACTTCAACATTTTTGGAAAACTCTAAATGCATCCTTAGGAACAAAATTTAATTTAATTTATACACACCATCCAAAACTGATTAGGCAAACTAAAAGAGTAAATCAAATAATGGAAGACATGCTTAGATGTATTGTATGGATCAACAATAAAAGTGGGAGGAGTACCTTCCTTTGGTTGAATTTGTATATAATAATACATATCATTCCTCTCTAAAAATGGCACCTTTCGAAGCCTTATATGGACAAAAGTGTAGAACACCTATTAGCTAGGACAACATAGAAGATAGAGAGGTAATAGGACCTAAAATTCTTATTGAAATGGAATAACAAGTAAAATTAATCCGTGAATGATTAAAGGAAGATCATGATAGGCAAAAAAGTTATGTTTTTATGAAAAGATTTGATAAAAATTTTAACTTAGAGAAAAAGTCATTTTAAGGGTCAAGCCTAAAAGAGTTCTATTTCTTTTGGAAAATCAGCCAAGTTGTCACCTCGATATATGGGACCATTTTAAATCATTGAAGTGATCAGCCTTATGGCTTATCGACTAGCATTTCCTCCTCGCATTGGCATGGATGCATGATGTTTTCTTATTTCCTTACTTAAAAATTATGTTTCAAATTTTTCGCATGTGTTAAACTAGAATTATTTGCAGGTCCAAGACCCGGGGTCATCGTGGTTAAACTTGTAAGGGTGCTGTAAAATCACAAGTTGCACTTGTGTAATAGGGATATAAGCAATGCAAGGTCCAATGGGACCAGTTTAATGAAGAAAGTGCAACCTGGGAGAATTTGGAAGACATAAAAACTACTTTTCCACATTTGTTTTAATAGAAAAATTTTCATTTTTCTATGACTCTATGATATTTTATGATTATTTTGATTGAAAAACTACTTTTTGAGTTTGTTATTTTCAAGAAAAAACTTGAATAAGTGTTGTTTACATCCAATACGACATTGTTATGAAACTTTGGAAACTTGATTTTAGCAAGTTCATACTATATTGTTGGATAAATGATGATTGAATAAGTGATCTATTATTTGGATGCATAAATTCTTTTATAATGATAGTGAATCATCGGGATGATGATGCTTTTAAGGGGGAGGTATGTAACACCTTTGTTGTCTTATCATTCATGCTTTGATATTATGCGGTTGGTTTGACATGCCTCTTCAATGGACTTGCATTTTGTTGGTTTTATGTTTAGACAACATGTGTGTTCATTGTTGTGGTATGTCATCTCATTGTGATTGAATTCTATTTACCTAGCATACTTGCATATCTTGGTTGATAAGATCCTATACTTGTAGATATGTTGTTAGATAAGTATGGAAATTGTGATTACTTATTATGATTTTCTGGAACAAGGCACAACCTTAGTAAGATAAGGGCTTGGTCTAATTTCTGTGAGATCTATTAGACTATTATGCAAATATGATGCTTTAGAATAATTTCCTAAATCAATTTGTGATGACCTAGCTATTACCCTGAGTCATCATGATGATGTGGTCATAATGTTAAGGCATTTCTTAACTTTTCTAAGGTTCTAAGGTCACTATATTGACGGGCCAAAGTTAATAATAAACCTAACCTAAATCTAATCTATGGTTTATATTAATTCATTCATGAAGGTTTTTATTTATACACAACTAAGGTATAACATATATTTATTCAAAGGGACCTAATAAGGTTTGACTATGTTTGTTTTCTATTTATTAAATCCCAACCTAAGTGGGACATCTATGTGAACATTTCGAATCATAAAAACCTAACCTATGGTATTTAATGTTTAGGGATAACTTAAATTAATGTGGCATTGGATCCAAAATAAGATCCTTATCAACATGTACTTTTCTTAATTAATGGGATTTTATTTATTATGCACCACACTTGAACTAATGGGAAACTTTGGCTAAACTTGTGGTCTCGACCATGGTCTTGGCTAAATTAAATAGTGAGTGGTTGTTTAACTATTTTGAACTCTTCTAAAATTAAAAAGGAAAATATAAGTGGAAGTGGGAAATTAGGAAGGACTCACAATCCTCTCTTGAATTGAATAACCTCAAATACCCATCACCGCTTTGGAGAATGGATTAGTAGTTTGGTGGGGAAAATTGAATGGTAGTTTCATTGTTGTTGTTTCATTTGATGGCATAGAGGATCTACATGTTATTGTCTCTTTCTATTTTTTATGAAGGTCTATTTTTGAACTTGTGCTTGTATTTTATATTGTTACTTTATAGAGAAAATATAGGGAGCCATTATTATCTTTGATCAATAAATAAAGAAATGGAAGTGAAGAAGTTGGGGATTTTGTTGAAACATTTGCGGTTATCTATGGAGTTACATTTCATTCGATCTCACAAAGGAGAACTGGGAGAAAAGATAAGGAGCTCTCTACCGGGCATGATATAATCTATCTCTTCTATGATATCATACTCTTTATGTTTCTTGCATAAAGAAATCCTACCTTTGAAATTTGATTTGTGTTTTATGGTTATGGGTTTTCATTGAATGACTCAAAATTGTGATATTTGGTGTATCATGTGGATTTTTGGATTATGGGTGTGGAAAAAAATATCTCAAAAATATAGATAAATGTACTTGTAATGTAATTTATTGTTGTGTATATTATCATGTTTGAAAGGTTTATAGTTGAAGGATTATAATGTTAACGATGCGACTTGGATTTTCTTATGTTACTAATATTATGACATATCAAACCCATACTTCTACTTGTATTCTAGGTATTTCGTTGATATGTTGATATGTGAGGGTGACATATATATATATATATATATAACCCCGTGTAAATATATACATGTATTCGTTATTGTGATCTAAGTTTGTTCTCTCTTTTGTTAAGGGGTGACTTATATATTTAGGCTATTATTATTAATCACTTGGTGTTATTTTGGTTGAATTTGATACCCAATGGGCGTGTTAGGTCGGTTGTGAAATACATATATTTTAGAGTGAAATTTATTTGTATCAATAATGATATCTTTGATTATCCTTCTAGGCATAGATGTTTTACTCAACTTGTAAGTCACTTGGGATATGTATTAGTTCGGCCTATTTTCTATTAATTGTTTTGGCCTTTTACTTTAATGTCAAAATGAAATCGTATTGATTTTGTGGGCTCAAGCTAATCCTTAAGTGGTGTTAAGTAGTTAGTGTGTTAGCCTTAATGGCTGAGAGGTTTATCCTTAAATATTTTACTATCCCCTCGATTCACTTAACTTTATATGAAGTTTAAGGTTATGTGATGCCATGTTTGAGTTGCATAAACCAATAGATAAGAGATTGTATGGACATTTGAGCTCAAATTGTTTTAATTTTAAGTAAATAGTGACTATGTCACTTTACCTTTCATTAATGATAAGGTAAATGGTTTATGGGTTTTCAAACAGTAGTATAGATTGGTTGAAGAAGTATGTATTTTTATTAGTATGTTATTACAATTAAGTAATAACATAAACTTGAATAAGTTGTGATAATGAAGTACTAAATAGTACTAATAGCTTTCAAGTAGAACAAGGATTGTTTTATTGTTGATTTTATTGATTGAGTATTATCCAATGTTACTATCTAATTGGATTTAATAAGACTAATGATTCATGTATAAAACATGGGTGAGTATGTAGTGTAGTAATCTAGATAATATTATAATATAAGTGATATTATCTTACATAAATACTCCATTCTATAACATGGACTAATTAGTTGATTGACCTTAAGGGTTATGATTACTTATTTGAATGTTTATGGTATATTAATAACTTTATGTTATTAAGTTACAAATGTGATGAATATCAAGTGTATTTAACACTGGAAACATTAATCAAATGATTGATTATGCTAATCTAATAGATTATAACTAAGTGTTATCTTTATATCATATCATTGAATGATGTAATCTCAATGTATGTGAGAAGTGCTCTTTGGAAATGTTTAAATTGTTGGGTGTTCCTTCGGTCTAATGTGAATTTAATTTATCGCAATATTTTCTCAATGAAAATACTAGATAACGTGTAAATGTTACAGGAGATATAGATCTTATCATGCTAGTTCGTATGAACTGACAGTTGCTAACAATTTTACAGATGGACTTCGTGAAAGGTGAAAGAAGGATGAAGTTAAAAGTTTTAATTTGTTCTATTAACTAAAGAAAGTTAATTTATTACACTTGATTGTATTTATCATGATATGAAGTACTCTTGTATTGTTAAGAAATAAAAAGGCTAATTAGCCTATTTATTTGTATCAATTCTGAAAAAGGGAAATAATATGAATTATTTTGTCTTAGGGAAATTTTGTTTTATCTGATTTGAGAAATGAATAAGAGGTTGTTTTTATATACATTGTTACATGAATTTTTGGATATGAAAAGGATGATTATAAAATTTGGTTCCTATATGATCTATATTTAAGATGCAAGATTATATTCCATTAATACAAATATATACGATTGCATTTGATTTATGGAAATGGAATGAGGCTTGATGAATACTTTGAGTACTATATTTCCTTAATATAAAAATGAATTTTATCAAACTAAGTGAATATATGAGTTGCATCTATATAAACCTATATACTGGTGTTAAAGTATTTTATACTTGGTATGATTAAAGCTTGTTGTAATATTGTGGGTTAGGGTGAAATGTATGAATTTTTGCAATAATTTTAATTAGTATCTAAAACCTGTTAAGGTGATTCATAAGAACATATAAAATAATGATATATGTGTATAATTACATTTGTTAATGTATGGACATAAGTTGATAATTAAAGGTATAGATTGTTGTCTTTACCTAGTTTCAACTTAGTATGGAAAAAGTTATACTTAACCATATTTACTTAATTAGTGATCAAAGCATGATCACGGGGACTAATACATTATGTAGATTTAATTCTACAACCTATAATTATTTAGGTCAATATGTACTACCTCTAATTAAGTAAATGACAATTGCAAACTTTCGTTTTATCCTAAGGTATGAAACCTACCATGAGAGTAGCCATAGTTAACAAGGATTGACAAGTCAGTAATTAATTAAACTAATTAAATGATTGATACGAGGGATTAATTGTAATCTAACTCATACGAGATACATTAGGTTTATTTTTATAAGATGGATTGACTAAGATAATGTTGGTTCTAAATTATGTTAATTTAGAAAAATGAAACATTAAGATCTAAAATAGGAACTTAAGATTTATATTGGATTTAAATATATGGGTATCTAAATCAATGAAGCATAAAGTGTAAAAAAATTCCTTTGTATTGAATTCTTAAAATGAGGATGTTACAGGTGAATCGATGCGGCTGAGGACAATGAGGGTTTCACCATCTAGTGAATTAGTGAAGATCAGCTTATGGAGATTTTACATAGACCGTAGAACCTAAATTATAGAACGAGTTCTCGTAGGTGCCCCAATCCCTCTCCAAGTGCTCCAGTCTAGCTAGATACTCTAGATCCATCCTTTACAGAGATCTTGCACAGTCATTCCCGGTTCTGATTTTCCATTCACCTTTACAACACGATCCGTGACCATCTATTATTCAACCGAGTTCTTTCCTCTTCTCTCTTACATATTACGCTTTCTATTTACATTATTTAGTTTCTTGGGTCATTCACATAATTCCTTACTATAGTTATTGACTTCATTTACAATTGTTCATAACTTAGATTACCTAGTATCCATTTTCCATTTTTAGTTAATCAATAATAATTCTCAAGACTAGGCCTAAGATAACTTCATATTGACCTTCACATGTAAATTTTTGATAACCCCATTTTCTACATCTGCTCATGGTTCAGGGAAAGTGCTTCTTTTGACATGCTTTTGTTTTCGTTTATTATTAATCGAAATTCCAATTTTTCTTTCTTTCTAACAATTTTTTTAATAGTTTTAGAGTAAGGGGTCCTGAAATTGACCAATTGTCCTTCCTCTAGAATGCCATAAATTTGACTAATTATGGAGTAGCTAAACAAAAGTTTCTTATTTATTAATTTTGTGTGTCCTTCCTCAATGTTAACTACAAATTATTTTTTTATCCTAGGTTTTAATTATTCATATGCAAGTATGAAATCCAACCATCCTACTTTTTAAAAAAATACTACTGATTTTTCTATCTGAGAACAATTCAGCCAAACTTGTCGGTTTATGAAGAATCTTAACCCCAATTGTTGGTATGAAGAAAAACATGTACGGCATAAGACTTAAAGGGATTAGAGAACATGAATAGAGGAATTGATAGTGCATGAATGGATTTTAAAATCTACTGGGAATGGAAATGGTGAATACACATGAGTGGAACTACAATAGGGAAGAAGTGAAGATGGGAAAAATCCAGGGTTCATTTTAAAAGACCTCTTAGAAATCAGAGGTGGAAAATACTTGGCGAATATCCTTGGAACCGATTTTGTGGAAAGGAAAATTTTTTGGGGGTCCGATAGAAAATTTTTCACTTGAGTTTTAAGTGGTGTGATAGAAGGCTCTGAGCGCGTTAGGATACTTACTATCATGCATCAACAAGGCGGTTGATACGTTTCAACAAACCTCACCGGCGCAAGCGTCAACAACCCTGTTGACGCGGCGTCGATGATTTTTGACATGTATCAACCACCTTGTTAAATTGTGACAACAAATCTTCTATCGTTCATCTGCAGCCTCTACCCTCTGCTTATACAACAACAAAATCTCCATGCCATGCGTCAACGAACTCTCTGCGCATGTCTACTTCCTCTCTGCACTCTGTCACATGTCAACAAACTCTTCATGTCGCGCGTCAACAAACTCTCCATGTCGCGCATCAACAAACTCTCCATGTCGTGCATCAACAAAATCTCCATGTCACGCGTCAAAAAACTCTCTATCGTGCATTTGTAGCCTCTGCCCTCCTGTCACACGTGTCTGCCCTCCTTTCATGTATTTATTGTACTTGATAATACATATTTCACCACTAAAATTATCACCGGAAAAATTGAGGGATGAAAATGGTGGGACAATGATAATATGAATCAAATAAATTAGTACGTGGGATACATTAATTAGGGATGTGTGAAATATTTATTGGGATGTGGGATGCATGCAAAAGCATTGGAAATGGGAGTCATCATTTCACACAAGAGTAATAATTAACACCTTATAATTAAATTTTTTTTCAATATTTAAAAGGAGAGTAATGACACATACCTTGTTAATAATCACTTGTCAAATATTTTATTTGGAATTGGATTCTCCATTTATCTCTCCACATATTGTTGCAACACATTTATTGATGGCATGATTCCTAGGTGACCGCCATTATTGGTTTTTAATACCAAAAGTTTTTTTTTTAAAAATATTTTCTTTTTATGGAAGGAATGGCTTCCATTTTTAGTTTTCAAGGACTCCCTCATATGATGATGGCCACCATCACTGGTTTTTAACCAATCCCTATTTATTCATTTTATTGAGGATTAATTTAGCTTTGAGTTTACTTGGATAGGGTAACCTTGTCTAAGCAATTCAGAGTTGCATTCTCTTGTAACATCTTTTTGAACTCTTTCGTAGATGATGGATTTTTTTATAACCTTAATCTATGACCATTGAAAAATATTAATCTTCTTTCACCATCAATTGGAATCAACTATACAGTCCCATTTTTGAAGACTTCATCAATTTGGTATGGATCCATCCATCTTGTTTGTAATTTCCCTTTAAAGTCCTTATATTTTGAATCAAATAGAAGATCCCAATCCCCTTTTTGAAACTTCATTTGATTAATATGACTGTCATGCCATAATTTTCTTTGATGTTGGATGATTTCTATTTGGTGTAGTTCTTGTAACCTCATCTCATCTAATTCATTCAATGAAGAATCCTTTCTTATTGTGCTTCTGATAATTCAATTCCTAATGCAACAGATTGTCCTTATGTTCTAAATTTCAAATTATATGAGAAAGATAGGTTTCTTTCCATAGACCAAATCATAAGGAGTGAATCCTATGGTTGTCTTCCAAGTGGTGTTGTAATCACATACTATCTCGGTAATTTCTGAACATGTTTTTCACTTGAGAGATCATTTTTCTTAGTTAAAATGTACTCTAATTCCTGCTCGTGAAATCCACCTAGCCATTGGATTGAGGGTGGTAAGGGGATGATTTATTATGCCATAATTGATACCATAAACTGACTCATTACACTTGACATGAGTTGTATTCCATGATCTAAAACAATGGATCTTAGTGATCCAAAGCATTGGAAGATGTGTTCATACCGTATATGTTACTTTCTCATCCCTTACATATTGGAGATCTTGTACCTCAGCCCACTTTGTAACATAGTATGTAAAAACTAAGATGTACTCTTTTCCTTGAGAAGGTGGGTCAAGTGGTCCAATGAAATCTAACCCCCACTTCTCAAATGGCTCTAGAACTACTTGAGGTTAGAGTGGCATCTCAGTTGTAGGTGTTGGCTTTCCCATCCTTTGACATTGATCACATTGTCATTCATAATTTTTGACATATTTTTACAAAGAAGGAAAATAGTATCTAGTTCCCAACATTTTGTGGATTTTCCTTTTAACTGAATAGTGTCATCCTGATGGTTCATCATGACATGCTTTGAGTATATCAAAGATCTCATCTTTAGCGATACACTTATGTAGTACATGGTTAGGTCCACATTTTAAAAGCATTCCTTTGAAACATGTATACATCACACTTTGATTAGTTAATTTATTCCTTTGTTTATGTGTGAGGAAATAAGGTAACTTCCCTCTACCTAATTATTTTTCCATGTCTACAAATCAAGGAGAGACAATTGATATTGCAAATAGATTGTCATCCGAAATCATCATTGACCGATCCTCTGTACCTGAAGTGGTTATCCTTGAGAGAAATTCATCTACCACATTTGATTTCCCTGGTTTATCAATAATCTTTATGTTAAATTCTTGCAATAACAAAATCCACCTTACAATTTTTCCATGCACTAAAGGTTTATTCATTAGATACTTGATAGCAGAATTATTATTATGAACAATTACTTCATATCCTATAATGTAATGGTGAAACTTGTTAATGACATAAACCACTAAAAGAAACTGCGCTTCTCTATGGTAGTGTAATTCCTTTCAAAATGTGAGAGGTTTTTCCTAATATAGTAGATGACATGTGAATTTCCTCTCCTTCTTCTTGTTGTCTAAGCACATCTCTCACTTCCTAATTAGAAGCATCATGTTTTATTTGAAAGGGAGATTCCAATTTGGGCCTCTTGGGACTGGGGTATTTTGTAATTTATCACTGATGATGTCAAAATATTTTTGACATGCTTTTTTCCATTCAAATTCATAATTTTTTGTTAGAAGGAAAAATAGTGGAGAAGCTAGCTTACTGAAATCTAAAATGAATCTTCTATAATAGCTAGCATGTCCCAAAAAGTTTCTTACTTCAGTTTGATTTTTGGGGGATGGAATTTGCACAATGATGCTGACCTTATTAGGATCTACTTTGATTCCCTCAGCTGAAATATGGTGTCCTAATACTATACCTTGCTCCATCATGAATAGACATTTATCATGGTTTAAAGATAATTGATGTTTCTCACACATAGAGAGTGACTTTAAATTATAAATTGCCTCTTGGAATTTTTCCCCATAAACTATAAACTCATCTATATAAACATCCACAAAAACATGAGTGAGATCAAAAAGTATTTCTACCATAGCTCTTTGGAATGTAGTTGGGGAATTAGATAAGCCAAAATGTAATACTACTGTAGGAAAAAGTTCCATATGGTAAGGTAAAGAATATTTATCTTTAGGTGCCTTCATCATATGATTGTACCCACTAAAACCATCAAGGAATGAGAAATACATTTTTTTAGATAAATTATATAAGACTTGGTCAATAGAATGTAGGGGAAAATAATATCGATGTGTTTCCTTATTCAACTTCGTATAATCCACACATAACCTCCATTTCCCATTCTTTATAAGAACTATAACTAATGGAGAAACCCACTGGATATATAAAATTGGATAGATAAATCCTACTTGAACAAGTTTCTCAATGTTAGTTTTCACAATATCTCTTAAGGCAGGGTTTATGCTTGTTTGTGGTTGCCTAACTGGTCTAGTATCAATTATGTCGATGTGGTGTGTAAAAATACTATGATGAATAACCGTCATGTCACTATATTCCCAAGAAAAATATTGAGGATGAGATCATATAATTTTGAATAGGGTATTCTCCTCTTGACTAGTCAACTAGATATTGACTACCAATGTTTTTCCTAGGAAAATGGGCAGTTGTTTGATGTCAAGATGGAGAGAATTTAACATTGGTTATTCTCTCGGTTAACTCAATGGGAACTTATGGGGAAGTAATTTGTGGATTTCAGTAATGTTATGGAAGATAATCTCTATAAGATCTATGTTTCATTAGAAAGGACAGATTATTGGTTAGATGTTTTCATCTATCATATCCTTTTGTGTCTCTAATGATTGTGACTATAGTTCAGAAGGATTTGAACTATGGATCTGTTATGAGTGTTCTCGATTACGACTATGGATAAATATAAAACCACATCCTTTGCTTCTTATGGGTCCTTCCACCATTGTTTATCCTTAGAATAATTTTTTGTATAGTTGGATAAATGGATAATTTCTTTGAATCATGTCCATTTGTAATTATCATGTTTCCTATCCTACAATCAATAAGAGTTGTTACAGTGGCTAACCAAGGGCATCCTAGGATCAAGGGATATCTAATTTTCTTATTCTTTGTTTTGATAACCATAAAATCTACTAAGTAATCCCATGCTTCAATTGTTATGGTTACATCCTCTATGATCCCCTTGGGCTTGGCTACAGATTGGTCATCCATTTGTAACACTATTGAAGTTGATTATGGTTCAGGAAGATCCAATGAGGACAAGGTGTTAGTAGTAACCAAATTAATTTAAGCCCCAAGTCAATTAGAACATTTTGAATCTTCACATCTCTAATATAAAGTGTAATAATTGGAATCCCAAGGTTGTAATATTTTATAGGGGTCATATTAGAATCTAATTTATATTTTATTGCTTTGGACCCTACCACCCGGTTAGGACATTAGTGCTTAGGGGCTCCTATCTCCCCTAGATGCTCCTAATTGTATCTCAAATTTTCTTACTCTTTTCAGTCTCTTTTACTTCTTGGCCATATTTTATACTTTTGGGTTGGCCTTCTAGTTTTCAATTATGAAATTCAAACAATGGAATCATATATATATACATAGCTATATCTCTGAAATAATAAAACAAGCAATAAGAATTACATACTATCATCTAAGCTTGCATATAAAGGCAAAAATCACTTCAAAGAATCCATATAACACACTCATTCAAGGGAAAAGGGTTGCATTCTTATACATACACAACATAGGAGACGTTGTTTATTCTTTTCCATTGTACACATTTACATATGGGGCATTATAGATCCATCCCACTATCTTAGTGCCACTTGCATAAGGGAATCCTATGGCATCATTACAATCATTCTCGCATAGAACTACATTGATATGGAAATGTAGTGTAGTGCACATACTAAGTTGACTCTTTAGGTGATCATGTTAGGATCGATATAACTCCACATTGTGCATTTATTTATATTAGATTTGATGTGGTTTTTGGACATGTGTAGGTAGACAACTTGTTTTACAAGTTATAGATAAATTCAATGATTAAGGAGTGAAATTAGAGTGACAAATAGAGAATATAAGTGAAGCTCATCTGAATAGAAGAGACTAAATCTTGATAATTAACATAAACACTATTTCCTAGAAACTCCTGTCCTCTCTTGGGTGCTCCTATTTGGAACATTCCTATGTTTTAGAACCTCTAGCAAGTAATTAACAACATTCTTCTTAATTTGTTTCAGTTATTCACCATCCCAAATCATTTCCATTTCTCAAAAATTAGCTAAGTTTCTCTATCTCCCTCTCTAGTTTAGGGTTTCACATTTGTGCTTTCTTGTTTTTCTTGTGTCTTTACTATACATTGTCTTTTGTATATCGTACATTACAATAGTTACTCTGCAATTAGATTTAATTGAATTTATATTATATCATTTGGTGAACCCCACTCATGATTAAACACTTTGATCCTTATTTTTCCTACTCTATCTTATCTTCTTTCATAGCTCCTCAAATCTCCCTGCATCAATTACTACAAATGCACCCACCTTACAAATATGTTCTCCAAAAATCCCTAGACACTATGTACCTCCCTCGCAATATGCCACATGTACAAATAAGTGCCATTTTCAATAATCTCTCCAATGAATCTATCAGTCATGATACCGCAACTAATCAATCCATTTGCAATTCAATTGAAGATTTATATTATTTATGTCAAGATAAAATTCAAGCTATTGAAACCATGATTACCTCTCTCACAACTGAAATCCGACATCTTAAGGATTCTTCTCATGCTCATGATAGTTATTATTTTACACCTCATACTAATGCTATGTCTCGCACATGTTCGATATAAATAAACCCTAAGTACTATCACTACCAAAACCTCTCAAGTGTGAACTCAATGCTAAGAAACATGATATTATTCCTGATATCCTTAGTCACTAGTTGATCAACTTTCCAAGTAATCATTTCTACCCTCCTTTTCCGGCTTTCCAAATACTTCGATATCCAATTTTACAATTATCACAAACTTAATGGACATCATGACAAGGTTTGTAATGCTTTAAAATGAATAATTAAGCACCTTGAGCATTAAGGTGTTATTTAATTTTCTACAAAACATTATGTTACATTTTCATCTCCAATTTTTAAATCCCATTAGGATCTCAAATATGATCCCTTTATGTCTAGTGAGCATCATGCCATAATTTCTAATGTTCCTTCTTCAGTATGTCAAGAGTTTTTTATCCAACCAATTGTCATACCACCTTTCAAAATTAGTACCTCATTACCTCCTCCTATAAATTATTCTAAAAATTACCATTTCCAAATAAGAAACCTCCTTTAATCATATTTCCTCCATCCTCTCCTCCTATCAAGTCCTTTACAACGTTACTAATTCTAAATTAGCAACAACCAACCAAGACATACCAACCAATTCACCTGTGATAGCAAACCTCTTTAAACATCTTCTTGTCAACTTGTTGGTACTCAATCCAGTTACTTGGATTGAGCTGGTATATTTCATTAACTTCCTATGTATTTAACTATTTATGTTTATTTCATGATGTTCCCCATGCTTCAAAGATCAGTTTGAGTCAAGAAAAATTGTCTATTTGTAATGATCTTATGCCTCAACAAGATAAATAGAGAGATTAAAAACAATGTCGGGGACTGGTTTAGTTTACTACGAGTGCAAGAAATTAGTGCTCGACGGGTTTTCATAACCTACTAAACAAAGGATCTTTAGTTAGTCCTAGGTGGGTTTTACTAAACCCTCGAGAAGAAAGGAAAATCCACACAATGAACAAAAATCACGTAGTGATGGAACCTAATGTTTCATGGGTTCTCCTAACCCACAAAACAAAATGACATAAAAAGTCACACAACAAAGGAGCCAACATGCCACGGAACAAAGGAAAGAAAGAGGACACATGGTGAAGACTAATGGTTAGAGACAAGGATACATGGTAAACATTTTAATGAAGCCAAAAGTTTTTAAGTCCGAGAAAAGTAAAAGGTTGTGATGCAAAGCTACATGGAGCCACTTCATTGACTAACATTCCACATGTCTAAAAATGTGAGGGATCATCCAATCAAATAAATACAGGAAGGAGGTATTCTAAAATGTTCAAAACGTGGAGCTTCCTCATTGGTTAGCATTTGGAAATTGTCAAAAGAGATAATAAAAAGACCGATTCAAAAGGAATGGAGCTTTCTCATTAGCTTTCATTTCACAATGGTCACTTGGGGATGCATAAAAAGTAAAATGGGAAGACACATGGATCCTTTCTATTGGATCACATTTCATCAAAGATGACAAGAGCTAAAGGAAAATATGACATCGTGATTAAGCGTGGTGTAATTTTATTGGTCTATATTTCTTAATACATCAAAGCTTCATAAATCAGAAGGTAATGTAAAGGGAACAAAAAAAATGAAGAAAGGCCCAATCTAGTGAGCCAATAAAATATCAACACTTGGAAAAGGAAAAAAATGCACACATTGGTAGGAGGTTATCCCCGAACTAATCAAAGGCTGCCAAGTGTCACATTTATGTGAATGCTGACATTTAAAACTTCAAAGGGACATATATTTTGATCTAGAGCTGCAACTATTACAAAATTCATATCGTTTGAAAGGTATTTTCAATCCCTTCATGTTGACATCATCATTTTCATGAATTGATGACAGTTGATGGCTTAAAAATAAGAAAAAATCTTTTTCATTCAAGTTGTAGTCCCGGTGTCGGTCAACCACTCATAATTGATGAAGTATGGGTTCTTCTTTCTTCTACACACAAGACAAAAGGAATGAATGATTTTAATACTATTTGTTGATGGGTGAAGAGGGAAATCATATTTTTTGTCTTTCTCTCCTTCTCTCATCTTCTATATAATGTAACAATCTTTCGGTTCTCCAGGAGGCGGATGAAGGGGTAGTTGTAGAATTTTATATTTAGTTGAATTTTTAGTTCTAGTTTCTAGTTTTTGCAAGATTATATGTGTCTAAACATATAACAAAAAGCTAAGGTGATTGCACTTAATATAGCCATTAGTAGGTTTTGAAGGCATTTGTTTATGTCCCCTAGCAAAACTTACTTAAATAGATTTTGATTGTTTTGATCAAGCTATAATTCCCCTATCTATTTTTTTAATGAATGAATGAGGCAATATAATTCTACTACTATTTTTTATTAGATTTACTTTGTTAAGTACATGAGGTAATTTCATAGTGGTTGTATTCTTTTGGTTACTATGAAATTATTACGAGAATAGTGTATACTTTACTGATTGTTAAAATCAGT
Source organism: Taxus wallichiana var. yunnanensis (assembly GCA_018340775.1). Lineage (NCBI taxonomy): Eukaryota > Viridiplantae > Streptophyta > Pinopsida > Cupressales > Taxaceae > Taxus > Taxus wallichiana. The sequence continues at coordinate 79,087,556 of CM031236.1, read as the reverse complement.
TGTAAAATCCTATAGGCAACATCAATTTTGAATAATTATTGTTATTCCCTTAAGGTTCTTTTGGAGTGCTGTAAAAAATACAAGTGCTTTATCTCAGCTCTAAATTCATGATTTGTAGTTAGGATTGTGAATACTATAGATGAATTTTTGCACATTGAGTATTAATGAATTCCAATGTTATTTCATAAATTTTGTTAACTTGATTGTTCTTTCCAAACATTTCAGATTCTTGATGGACTCGTTCAATGGGAACATTAAGAAACTAAGGCCGTAAAATAAACTACCCTTTCCCCTTCAAATATAAATAACAAACAACCAGTGATCTTCAACCTATCAAACATATCATACCCGAAAAAGCATACATATGCTTATTCTAGAAAGCTGAGCTTCAAAGTTATCCATTACTAGTAAGCTTTGCCAAAAATTCCACCAAGTCTATAATCCAATATTATCTAAAGCATCCTTGGATAGAAATGTTATGTAAATGTAATATCTAAAGACTATTCATTATCTTCCTTTTGATCTATATTCGAGTGACAACTCTTTAGAGATAGGTATTGTATCTGTGGCTTTAGTTTCTTCAAATTGATTCACATGAGCCTTAAAAGAGACCAGGCTCTAAGAGCACTTCATTTATTCAGATCTCCCAATTAGGTTCTCTCACCTTGGTTTAGGAAGAGCCATAAGTAGCGAGGGTAAATGAAATCCCCTTTGCGAAGGTTTCTCCTGATCACCCCCTTGATTTGAGTTGTTGAATTGATTGTTGAAAAAATCCCCAGATGTTAATGCCAAGAAATTTTCATCATTCACACCTCTCTCAAATCCAGTCCACTCAGGTTAGTTTCTCTTCTCGTAGGTGTGATATTTTTGGAGCCAAAACAACCCACAATCCAACCCCCGTTCCTACTCTTTCTTCTACCCCTCATCGTGAGAACAATATACTTTCTTATGATACATGTCAAATGTCATAACCATCACAATGTCTCTCTAACATCATCAAATAGATCTCCATCATTCAAAAACTTTAAGGAATTTTTATTTCTCCCCCTCCATTACTATCAATTATCTCTAGTGTTGACTATTACACTTTACACCCTGCGTTTTATATCTAAACTTTCTACGCATTATTACTTCACTAGTACACACATTATACCATCACTACCGATGACGCACTCTAGTGTTGTGGTTCACACATGACTATTGAGTGAAAAATTCATTTCTGAACCTCACATCCTCTACACTTCACGCTATGTGCTTCATGATATATATTTCTAGCATCTCCTCTCACTCAATACACTCATTTCCTAATGACTTGCAGTCTTGTTTTATGGTTCAATATTGACTATTAAGTAAGAATTTTTAAATGAACCTCATTTCATACACATCTACCTGGGGAAACATTGTTCCTACCATCTACACATCTTTCATATCACACGATCACAGTCACATATCATTTGCATATCTTGGTTGCATTTGTATACATACTAAATTAACTAAGCTATATCAAAAGAAACTAACACCAAGTAGCTTCTAAACAAAGTTAATTTACTAAGTACATCATGATTAAAGCTTAATGGAAACTAGCTAATAAATGCAAGAACATGAAGGAAATCATCTAATTGCTAACCATTCCTACTAAAATGTATGATTACTCTACAACATGAGCCTCTTTAGATCATGAGTAATCAAATTTGTGTGTTTGATTACCAAAGAGAGGGAAGGATCTCACCAAGAAATGGCTACAAGGCCAAGCTTGGATCTTCCTTTCTACTCAACAATGGTAGAATGGATGCACAAGATGAATTAGCTATTCCAAATAATGGAGAAGGATATTGATCATATGTCTTATATGAAATACTAGCAAAAGTATATTGTTTGTAAAGGTGTAAGGTGTGAAGGATGTAGGAGGGTCCTTTATATAGCTTTCCATTTGGGAAAATATTGAATCCCAATGAATGTGGGATAAAGGATAAAGTAGATTTAGAATTTTTAAGCTTGATTAGAAGAATTAACGAGTGATTAGAAATTCAAAGGAGTTGGAGATGATTTAATTAATTAGCTAGGAATAATTAATAGGCTAGAACAATATTTTTATGCTACTTGGAAGTGATTTAAGAGGAATTTGATATGATTTGAAGCATTTGAAAGAGGAATTTAGCATATAAATGGGTTTATTGATTAAATACATTGTTAAAAATGCTTAATTAACTCATAATAGTTAATTAATTGTTTCAAAGAGGATTATAACTAACAAAGAGTTGTTAATTGACATCCGAAATGTGATAAAGTCAAGTTAATTAACAAAGTTTCGTTAATTGACCAAAATAAAGGGAAACATTAGTTAATTAGTAGGAAATCACTAATTATAATGGAAATGATAGGAAAGATGATAGTTTTTACAATTGTAGCATTAAAACTACATAAGTGGATTTTAGGTGTCTACAACATTATTTCTTATTAGCTTATACTACTTATAGGTTGCACTTTTCTTACTATGCTAGCCAAATTCTTATTATGTCATTATTTTTTCTATACACACATGCACATTCACTTGCTATCTTGAGGTGAATGTAGGAACTATTACAATTTCATACAAAATGCATGAATCTCAATACAACTCATTACTAGTCCCACCAAGGCTCTTGGGGAATCTACTATTATTCTATCATACTTCATACATCGAGAGGTTCCATTGTCACATTATATACTACTTCTCATTACAATCACTTAGTTTTCACTTATATATATATATATATATTGGCATACTATTTATCTCTCTAACATTCTAACGGGTGCTTCATGTGTAGCATTTGTCTTGCAAGGATCAATACAACCATGGTTATATGATACATTTTTCTTGTTATTATTTTCTATCGTATACTATTGTTTATGGGTTGTCCCCTATGTCTTATGTGATCATTGTATGTCTTTTCCTGCTTCATAACTTATTGTCTTGTGACATTGTGAGCAATGTCCCATGTATGAAACCCACTTATCATGGTCTATCTTATCTTCACACTTTCTTGTTACATTGTCTTCTATTACATGTAAACTTTTCTTGCACTAACACTTGATACTATTCCATCTTGTTTGTATGTGCCTTGGTTTCTACCATGCACATACCCTATTTCCCTGTAACTATGCACTTCATATATGCCTATCGTTAGGGTCCTCTCCTTTGGACTGCATTCTCCTATGATAGTCACATGCACCCCAAAAGAGGGGGACATCTTTGGGTGAAAATATCACCCCTACAACAATTGAGTTCTAAAGTACAACACGACATAGTATAGGAACATCATAGGCACACAAAAATGATTAGCCCGAAACAAACTTGGGTCCAAAATAAACAACAAGCACTAGCAACCTAATGTGGACAATATCGGTGGGTACTTGTGTTTCTCTCGGGAAGTTGTGTCCTAGGAAAAATAGTCAATTTCTTATATAAAAAAATTTCTAGTAGTTTTCAAAATAGTTTTACAAATAGTAGAAACTTGCCTCAAGTTATAATATTAAGTTTATCAAGACATTTTAGTTACAATTGGGACTAATTAGGACTAATCGTAATAAATAGGGATGTACCATCTGCATTGGTGTTTATTCGGAAGTGTCATGGAAGGAGGAAAAATTTAAAAATCTCTCCCAACACTCTTCTCTTGGTGTGATATCTCTCAAAACCTCGCACTTTGCATGAGATTTCCTAAAAACTCTCTCTCGGCAAAAATCTCTCTTGGCATGAGATCACCCAAAAGCCTCACCATTTCAAAACAAGTTCAATAACATCTTTAAGAAAATCACAAAATTTTCTATCTTTTACAATCCTACATGTTAGGTGCACACTTTTACTTACTTATACACTTGTTACTTTGATTTATCATATGCAGGACTTTGACTACTCTCTCACTCTTCTTTTGCATGTTTATCCTTAAAATGCAATAAGAAGAAACTCACATCGGCAAACACAACAAGATATTATGCATACTCTTCACCCCTAGGGACCAGCTTCCCTTTCCTAGTCTTCACGCTTCTAATTGTGATCACTTCACACTTCATTTGTCCACTTGGCGGGATATCAGCTACACTCTTCTCTGAGGATCACAAGGTTCACATATTCTATATAATTTATGTTATCGAGTATTCACTCAACAACATAAAGTGGGGGAAAATGTAGAAATAAAATCTATGCACTCGGGTATATTTCTAGGTCCTAAAGCATACAAATACATACATGATTCCTAAGTAAGAAAGCTAGTAATTGACAATGTCTTTTAGGTCTTATAATTTGTCCATTATACTTTTATTGACCTTACACACTCTATAGCTCCTCTAATTATCAATACAAAAATGGCCTCTCAAATGTGAGCTTCACCCATGGTCTTTATTTTTGGATCTGAAAAGATGAACAAGACTGGAAAAAATCGGGTGGTCATGTGCTTTGAAACCAAATGAAGGTGGAGATTCCAATGAAAAAAATTTAATAAGTCAAAAGTTTTATAATTACTTACGAATCAACATATAAATAATGCATCCACTCTCCTAAATGATAAACAAGCCACAAAATTATTTCTCTAATTACGTGAGTAGCTCTAACAACCGCTATTCACGTAAAACCAATCAACTAAATCAATAACAACTTAAAGAATTTATTTATTCAAATTAATATATTATTCCTAACGATTTTTTCATAACTTGAACACACTAAAATGATTCATTAACTTCAATGGAAGACAATGTATAATTTTATCTCCATTTTAATTTAATATCCCTCTATTTGTCCACTCAAAAACTATAAATAGAATATCCAAACATTTGGACATAACTTGGTCATTCATCCTCAAAATAAGTGAGAAATGTATACTATATACTTCTAGCATTTAAATATATTCACTTACTTAAAAATCAGATAATTTATTTTTGTTTGGTTCCTCTAAATTCTATAATATAGATCCTCTCAATTAGTGAATACATTTTGTCAAATATTATCTATATTCTTGTGTTCTAATGCCCGCAACTAATCAAGTTTTATTGGTATTTTCATGACAAATTTAAAGGCTTTAAGATATATAACACATATGAAAGTCCACTATGTGAAAAAGAAATCCATTTCAAACATAATAGCGTAAGAGTTACAATATTTATGTCTATATAACTATGAATAGCTACATATAAAAGGTTGTATGCCAATAAAACATGGTTAAGAATGACAATCATGTATACAAAATGATCCATTAAAGACATAATTTAATAAGAGTCATTTATTTATGTAATTATTTACATCCATCAATAACTAAATCTACAATGTTGTATGAAAAAAATGGAGTAAGATTTACTAATTGGGATCAATTCTAAAAATGTTATTAGTTTAAAGAATTGGAAAACATCATTCTTATAGCCATGCATTGTATATCTTACAATAATTGTATTCCATTACGACACATTTAGATGATGCATATTATCAAATAATTCGCATGTATTTTATATACTAAGTGACATTGATGCACATGGATAGCTCAAGATATCTCTATCTATATATGGGGTTCCACATTTTGCATACATGTATATGGGGAATTCACAACTATAAATTTTGACAAAAATCTTCCAAAGTAATTGTTTTTGATAAATATTCATACCCTATTTCAAAGCTCTAAATTTTCAGCGATTGTAGGCTGCGAAAAATTGTCTATTTTTTTGCACTTCCTACAATTATTGCATCTAATAAGACTATATTTCAATCAATATAAATTTTCCTAAAGACTACATGAATATAATTTTACATCATCAACAAAGAATTCTTCTGAATTAAATTTTTGTTATATTCAACATTATGATAGGAAAATATTCTACACATCGACAAACATCTTATAAGATTTTAGAATTATTTAGTTGTCTCATTTTAAGTAGCTTGTTAAAAAAACAGTAGTAAATTAGCTTATTATGACTCCAATATTTATATTATTGGGAGACAATAGACTTTAATGCAATATAATTTTTTTGATACTAAGTAGTTGATGTTGTAATTGAGATTTAAGGTATTAGCTTATTATGACTCCAATATTTATATTATTGGGAGAAAATAGACTTTAATGCAATATAATTTTTTTGATACTAAGTAGTTGACGTTGTAATTGAGATTTAAGGTATTATAGCTATTGTAACTTGGTAGTGGTATAATGAAATAATATCTTATTTTTATAACATTATATATTGTTGAAACATGTACTAGATTTCTTCTTCTATTGTTATGTTTCAAGTCTATTATCTAAGTGTTATTGCATGTTGCATGAAAAAGGGTGATATGCAAAAATCTAATCACATAGTAGATACACCATTAAAAATTTCAAGAAAAACCTAAATGCATGACAACAAAAAAATAATTCAGAGAGTTATAAAACACAAACAAAATATCATTTTAAATTTTTTAAAAGTTTGTCCTTTTTTACCACATCAAATAAAGCTCCTCAAATAGTGACTCTATATTCTAGTAAGGAAATACTACTCTTCTAATTTTAGGGTCTCAAACATACAGAAAATTCAACATATGTCTATAACATTATTCTTCCCTTAGAGATTCTAGATTTCATTCTTTAAATCTATTGAATATGTTGATAACATAATTATAATAATCTCAACTTCATTTATCCGATTATTATTATTTTTGCAAAACCTTTCATTCAAGAAAATAGAGTTTGAAGTCTTGATGAAAATTTTAAGTTGCTTCATATGAATAAATCTTTATAATTTTATAGATTGGTATAGTTCCTAATTCATCTTGTAAGAGTGCAAGAAACACATATTAATAAGAAATGTTAGTATCTTCCAAATAATTTTTAAAATTTTTATCTTAACAAATATCTGTTTGTAAAAATTTCATTACGAAAATGCAATAAAACTTAAACTTCTTATAACACTACCTCTTATTGATGATGATCTTCTCTTTATTCACTTGTAAGGAACTTACAACTATACCATTCTTAAATAAATCTTCTATTGACTATTCTTTGATGGATGTACATACCATTTTTCAAAACCTTCATTTTAGCACAAGCGAGAAGAATACTAGTAAAGGTAGTCTAATTTAGCATCATATCTACCAAATGTATTAACTTCCAAGTTTTTACATCATTTGTTGCAACCATTTTGTAATATAGTGTTTGAAAAGGTTTCTTTTAAGATTGCTATTTTTGCATCATTTTAATAAAATTTACATTATTTGTTACAATCCCATTTTATAGTATAGTCCTTTAATTTTTATTTTTAAAGTTAAAATTCCAAACACAATATTCTTTTAGTACCAATAATATTTTGGGACAATACGCTTCCTTGAAATAAAAATGGGTCTTGTTTTTCTTCATTCACTAAGGTATAATTCTCTTATAACATATGAACACTTACATACGTATTCTCTATAACGTAAGTATAGTACCATTCCATGGAGATGTTCATCATGAAATTAAGGGAATTTTCGAGTAAATTTGATGACAAAGGAATATTTGTGAACGACATGAAACATGACAATTAATAAAATGGATATTTGATTAACATGTTATATATTGGTAACAAAGGCTTGTTATTTCATTATGTAATTGACTTATTAAAGAATGGTTACTAACGTTTGTTATTTTTGAATATTATTTAACTTATTAATTTTGATAATAGAAGATGGTTGGACATGTGAATAGTGTACATTGTATTTTGTTTATTTACGGAGATTTTAAGAAATGTTTTTATTTAGGAGATTATTATTTGTGTTTATGGGATTGAATATGGAAATAGTATATTGTGTATGAAACAGTAACCAATTAATTGACCACTTTCAATTTACTGTTTAGTTCAATGTCATATAATTTAATTTTATGTTTTTACTTCCAGCCATAAAAAAACTGTAATATATCTTAAATATGTAATGAAACTTAAAATCCATTAAATTTAAAATACTTTTTACATCTAATGCAATTATACATCTAAATTGAGACTATTTATACCCAACCAAAATAAAATTCACAAAAAATCAAACAACATTATTAATTAAATCTAAAATTTGTCACTCCAAATTGAAATCTCTCAACACATTTATCATAGATCCAACTTTCATACCGAATAATTTTTAGTTTTTTCATTCTATCTCTACAGTACGGATTGTAAAAGTGTGTAGCACATTGGTTATTTAATAAATATATTTTCCTGTTACAGATAGTCTACCTGATTTGGCGTGTCATCCACCATGTCTCATATAGAATTTAAAATGTATTGAACTTTACTTGTTTGGATGTTTCTCTTTATAATCCATTATTAATAAACTTTTATTCTTCGAAATAAGATGTACAATGAATAAAATACTCGGGAATCGTGGTAAATGATAACATGACATGTTTAATTTATATGGCACACATGGGAGGTATCAAATCTTTGAGTAGGCTTCAAGTTCCAACAATATGACACCAGGGAATATATATATATATATATATATATATATATATATAAAAATGCAAAAGAATTCTATCAGATGATACAGTTTAAGATATACAGAAAAGTTACTCCTTAAAATACAGAAAAGTTATATCACTAAAGTACAGAGATATATTAGATCTCAAACTACAGAAAAGTTACATCATTAAAATACAGAGATTATAAGCTCTTCAATTTTTTAAAGTCTTTGTGCATCAACTAAATATAAGCCTCTGAACTACTTGTTCAAATCTTTTCGTCTAACAATTCATTTTTATATTATCTGATATAAAATTATAAACTATCAACATAATATGATGTCAGTGTATAATCTACCAATTAAAATTGTTTGAGAAGTAATATTGTTATAAAAACTATTATAAAACTCTCTACAAACATTACATCAAACGCTATTGCCAATGTTATGATAGAAAGAAGCGTCATTGATTTTGATGGCACCACCAAGAGTGAAGTGAAAATTTTCTAATATAAACATTTATTTCCTCGATCATGTGTCTTAGGAAAAAGAAACAGATGACAGGCATCCACTTGCACGCACCTTATGCAAGGAAAGTAATATTAACTGGAAAAGACCTTCATCATGAATGGAACGCAAATATTTAATTGTTTGAATTAAAAAATACATTGAAATGCGTGATATTCTTTTGATAATTTAAATGGTTGGAAAATAATCGACTTTTAATGCAGGTGTATGAAATGGTTTCTTTTCTTAGAACTCAGCGGAAAGTATTGCAATTTATTTTATTTTTACTTGTATTCCCTGTATATTATACTAAGAATTCGGAGTTCTATATTTTCAGTGTCTATATGTATACTGCCCCGTAAAATATCACGAGAAGTAAAGTCAATATATTATTGTATATTTTTATAATTTATTGATTGATATGGGTTTAACACTATAACATGATGTGGTAATGTTATTTTTGCATTCATGAGAAATGTGCTGGTAATATATGGTTTTCAAAAATATATCACTCACCTTCATTGTATTTAATATATATGTCTCACACATAATTTTAATATGAGATTTAAATATAGAGATATATTAAATGGGTTGTAGTCTAATGGTTTGTATGATGGTGTAAAATGTGATGTCTAATCATCCATCAATCCATAAATCCAAAAAATACTAAGTAATAAAGGATGAGGTTTGGGTTAGAAGGAAACCCTCAATCCTTAATAGGTAAGGCTAAAAAATTTGTATAGCTAATTCGTGCAAGTTTCATATTCAATTATATTCATGAGGTTGATAATGCCCATATGGCTATCAAGAATATTAGTAATTGTCATGGACCTATCTATGTAGATTTTGATAATAGCTTTATATTTATTACCACTAAAAATGGTGCAAAGAATCTATATAATATATCAATTTCTTTTATGAAGAAGAGTATAAGTAATGTAAGCAAAATAGTGTGAAATAATGGTGCATTACGATGGAAAAATATGAATAATATAGTCACAAAAAGAAATATACTCGGAGCTAGAGTAATTCCCTAAGGTAGGTGAGATGCGGTCAATGTATGCTCAAATCTAGGATATTACCTCTCTAGTGGAAAACATATAGTAGTGCAAGTTGAATGTTAGATAATGCCCCTAAAGTGGGTAAGATGTAATTGGTATAGCCTTGATAATAGGAAAGTTTTATCAAGGTGGGGCCATATACAATGATGCAAGACCAAGAATGGAAATAGAACCCCAAGGTAGGAAACATATAGTTGTATAAAGCATGTACATATAACATGTTTTGACACAAGACCAAGTAGAATCCCAAGAAAAACAAAAAATAAGCAAAAAGTCTTGGGCATGTGCATGGAGATGAGGGACCAAAAAGCGGAAAAATATGAAGTTTGGCCATTTTGCACATAATGCGAACATGTTATAGCTCAATCACCTTATATTTTTCTCATGTCATCACCGACTATGCTTGAAATAAAGCATATTATAATGCAATCACATTATCGCTTGGAATTTCCAATCCATAATACACTTGTGCTATAACATTTATAGCACAAGAGCATTTTTATAGTGTAAAAATTTTTTTACACTAAGAAAAATTAAACACAAGCGCATTTTGTTTCCATTTGATTATATATCAAATCCTAAGGGTTGGATTGTATATTTTGTGACTGAATTCATGTTTTACAAAAAAAATAAGAATCTCAAGTGTAATCCCCATTTTCTCACGTGTTTTAAGACAATATTAAAAAACAACAAATGTGATATCAAGCTTTAACTTGGATTCATGTTAATGTATTTCTTTCTAAAATATAAATAGTTTAAAGTTTTCATCCTTAATTTATTTTAGTAGTGTCTTCATTTATCACCAAAACACATGTATTGTTTTTATACATAAAATTTGATCTAGTCATCTAAATTTAAAAAAACTACTTGACACAATCTAGGATCCATTGTATAGACATTTTAAAAAATAAAAAAATATTTTCATTATTTTTCTCAAAATTACGGGTGCATATATGATTGTTTCATTTTTAGAATATGCGGTCTTTGAAAATTAGCATAAATAATACAATCATTGAAAATTAGGAAAAATAGTGGGACCTAATACATGATCTTAGCTAACTTTCTATTGAAGGGATTTGTAAAATATTTACGGAATTAAAAATAGGGGTGCACACTGACACTATGTTATATTTTGAGACAAAAATATGACCACTTTGTGTGCACACCACATTTCACCCTCTTAATCTCCACTTTCTTTAAAAAATAGTATTTTAAAAACTAAATTATGATCTCTATGATTCCTTTTCTTATCAAATTGTCAAATTTTGAGCATAAGCATGTCAAATTCCTTGTTGAAGTTCATATTTTTCTGATTTTAGGAAAAAGTGGCCACTTTTGACTCATTTTGGTCCCCCATTTCCATGCACAAACACACTTAGAAGAAAAAATACGAAAGAAATGAGGACAAAAAAGTAAAATGTCTTAGATTAAAATAATGAAAGAAACGAGGACAAAAATGAATAGTGTAGTCTAAAAATGAAGTGTGTTTGGAATGAGAATAGTTCAATGAGGTAGGAAAGATGTAGTCAATGTATGCTCAAAACTAAGATATTGCCTCAAAGTGGAAACATATAATACTATTGCAAGCTTGATTGTGAGAGGATTCCCTTATGGTTGGTAAGATATAATCAATCAACATAGGCTCAAAATTAGAAATTTTACTCTAGGTGATCCATATGCAATGATGTAAGATCGAAAATGGAAATAGTTTCCCAAGGTGGGTAGGATATAGTGGTGTAAATCACGTATATATGACATGTTTGAAAAAGGCCAATTAAAATCCCAAGACAAAAAAATAAGAAAAGAGATGAGGTGGAAAAAATGAAAGAATGATCCTAAGAAAGACAATATACTAGAATCCTAAGAAATAAAAATAACTGCAAAAGCATGTAGTTGAAGAAAATAATTCAAAATAATAAAAACCAAAATAAACAAATAAAACCTATGAAAATAATCAAAGAAATATGGATGAAAAATAAAACCAATCAAGAAAAATAAGGAAAAAGAACTATTAGGATTCAAACATATAACTTATGCAATTACATAGTATTAATTGGAGTTTTTAGGGTTTAGCCTCCCTTGTGGGTAGGTGATACACATCTAAACTAGAATTTTCCTTTTCAATGAGACAACTTAACCAATTTAGCTTTAATTGTCTTTTTTGTTTCTTATCTACATGGGCATTTTCTTAATTTTATGTAGGTACCTCATCACCAACATGAAATTATCTTGATATTATCTTCTCAATATGAAAATTCTTTTTTAGATGATTGTGATAAAATCTTACATTCTTAATAGCTTTAGTTTGTGTCTCACCCAAAATTTCTAAATGGTGAAGTTTCTTTTCTCTATATGATTCATAGTTGATAATTCCTTTTAGTGATACCCTTATAAAATTAATTTCAAGCTCTATAAGAAATACCACTTTTATTTTATTTAAGAAATAATTGAAGGGTTTCGCTCGGTACATACACTTGTGTGGTATTCCCATAAATAATAACATATCTCATTGTTCCAATTCTCATGGAGTTTTATTTATTCCCTTGAGATAGATATTGATTACAATATTACTCAAGGTTTCTATTACAACGTTTCTTTATGGATTATAATGGGTTGATAGTGCATGCTTGATCTTGTATTTGTAGTTCAAAACTTTTTGACCATATTTTTCTTGAATGATGAACCATTATTAGTGATGATAATAGTCGATAGTGAAATTTGAGAGATAATATGTACCTAAATAATATGAAAATATATTCAACAATAATGAAATATAGGGGTATATCTTTATTTATTTTGTAATATATTAAGTAGCTTTTATAATATTTTTATACCATCAAAAGATATTGGGTTAGTTTTTATGACTAGGTCAAATCCCATTCGAAAAATATCCATTGTGATATAATAGCATGTAAAACCTACAATGGGGGTTAAGTAAGGGTTTTATATCTTTGTAGTATATCACAAACGTATACAATTCTTGTTTGACATAATGTTAAAATAGTATCCAATATTTATAAAATTAAAAGAAACAAATTTTCAACTAAAATATTGGTTTCATTCAGTCTATAGATCTCTTATAATGAAGTGGAGTTTCATCCTTCTCTAAAAATTTGAATTTTATTTTTATTTTGTAAAATGACCACTTAAAAATACATATTTAGTTACTAAATATATATTAACATCTCAACATAATTTTCAATTGATCAATTCTAGAGAATTGTATCAATACAATCTATTTGGATTAATTATTTCATTACACACACATGTATATATACATATGTTTGTATATGTATGTATGTATATTTATATGTGTTTATATGTACAAATCAAACACACATGAGTTTTTGTACTATTATAAAATGTTAGGTAACACTATAGATCCCATGATCCCTATCTTTATATAGTAGGTTGTACCTATCTTTTGATAGTAAATATAGCATGTGCATTCCTCACACACACACACACACACACACACACACACACACACACACACACACACACACACACACACACACACACACACACACACACACACACACACGTGTGTGTGTGTGTGTAAATTTTCTATACCATTATAAAGTGTTAGGAACACTATAGATCCCATTCTCTTTATCTTTATTGTAGGTTGTGCCTATCTTTTAGTAGTTAATATAACATGAACATTTGTGAGATCGACATGCACTAAGGATGTCATATTACTCCATGGAGGATTCACATACTAACGAATATTTTACTACATCGATTCATATTGAGACATTTAATATTAATTAAAATATTCGTAGTATTTTGACTCATCTTAAGGGGCCTAAGGGTTTTATGAATCATGTTTTTGAAATAAATATTGGTGGTAGGATACATGCACACATTATTTACATAGATTGTTTTGTAGGTGTAATGTATATTACTTATGCATCCTTACATGTCTACTTGGGAACATTATCCTTTCTTTGCATCAACTATTTTGCATTGTGTAGCATAATAAAGGTATCTAACAACATAAAAGGGAAAAGGATAAGAGGATATAAAAATAAAATAAAGTGGGTGTCAAATATTGAAATCAAATTGAAGGAAGTAATTATAATAAGGGTATTAAAATTATCATAGAAAACTGACTACATGTGATGTCTTGAAAAATAGGGGTATTTTATAAAGGTTGTGGTGTATTAGGAGGGGGTATTAATAATAGAATGTGAAGCGGTGTAACTAGATATAGGTTATAATTTATCATCATACAAACAAACATGTTATGCTAGAAGTTTTCTCAATTAATTACCCATGTATCATTCATGTTGCATCTACTTGTTGATTATGTCCTCTAAAATACTATCAATCTCAATCTTGTCAATTTTTGTACTAAAATATTACATGGGTTCATTTTAACTTATATTTTTATAATCATTTGTGAATTTACCAACCACAATTTGAGGCTGCATACACATTCATGGATTTTTATTTAATGTGTATGATGCATGGATTGGTGAAACTAAAACCTCATATTTAATGACATTATTAGTACATTATAAAACTAAACTATATGCTACTAAAAATCACGTTGTGGGAATTAGCTAATATAATCCTAACCAACCATTTGAAAGATATTCATACACATCAACATATAGTATGTCGCTTACTTACTTGTTAACATGTGAAAAAATTGACTTAAAATGTGTCATCAATGAGAGTTTGATATATAGGATACATCATTAGATAATTAATTTTCTATGACATTTACTTTAATTAATGTTTTTGATATAACACTTATTTCACTAAATTTGGACATATTCCAGTAAATTTGGACTCTAGTATTACAAGTATTGGAAGAAATCCATCTCCATTTTTGCATATATTGGATTCCATTTTTGTCTATATTGGATTCCATTATTACTATTATTGGATTCCATTAGTAGCAATATTAGATTCCAATATTGTCATTATTGGACTTATTCTAGTTCCAATTTCACTATTATTGGATTCCAATATCACTATTATTGGATTCCAATTTTGCTAATATTGGATTCCAATAACACTATTATTGGATTCCAATTTCACCACTATTGGAATCCAATTTCTAAATTCTGATTTTTGGATTTCAATTTTACTATTTTAGGATTATTATTTTGTTATTTTTTGATTCCCCCACATAAGCCTAGTGGTAGCTAACTTACATAAGCATATAGGTTGTTAACTTACATAATCCTAGTAACCACTAACTTACACAAGAGTAGATTCCTAGTAGCTACAAAGTTACACTAGCCTACCAAGAGGGGGTTACATAAGCCTACCCACCACTAAGCTACATAAGCCTAGTGACCATTAAGTTACATAAGGCTAGCCACCACAGTTACATCAGCCTAGGGGTTAAATTTGACGACCACCTATGCATGTTAAAAAAATAGATGACATTAATTTTACAATATATCCCTTTTAAAAAAAATAATTATTTATTTAAATACTTCAAATTTATATTTATTTAGTATTTTATGTATATTATATACTGATATAATTTTCATATAATTCTATATAAAAATGATGGTCATATTGTAAATATGCAAGTTACATGTGATAAAGTCAACTACTTTTACATTTTTCCATTCTGTAAATCATAAAGAACAACAAAGAGTTAAGAATTATGTCAAACAAGTTATTTTGAAGAAATGGATTTGAAAATGTATTTCCATAGGAAATCAATTCCTTCAGGAAAATTACATTGAAAATTACATAACCATTGATCCCTCACAAGGGTATTAATTATTGTTCTTGAATTTGTGTAAGGTATGCTGAATAGCTTTGAGCCCCGAATCGGTATTTTAATTTGATCTCCTTTGCATATATTGGTTGGACTCCTTTCTGAGATGACATTGTCTATATCAATATCGAATGTGTCCCTTTATTTTTTCCATGATTTCTTTTTCTTTCATGCATCCTAGTACCTTTCTTTTTCTAAATTTTCTTTTCCTATGAATTCCCATCAAGATACCCTTATCTTTTCATTCGGCCTTGCCCATCCATATTGGTATGTTATCATCAATTGGTATTACTAATATCATCTTCTCAACATTCACAAAACTACTTGGTTGAATTATTCTTGAGGTCTCTCACAAATAGGCATAATTTATATATATATATATATATATATATATATATATATATATATATATATATATATATATATATATATATATATATCCTTATTTAAAAGGGAATTTTGAATATAATAGCTATCCATATCAAAACATGGTGCACCCACTATTTGATCATACAATCCTAAATGGTTTTTGTCCAAAAATAATCTCTCTTCGTCATATTAAAATTTACGAAGGGATGATTTAGGGCATGTAGAACATTTTTCCAATATGCAATCTTCAAAATCCAATTATGTTTCCCCACCATCTGTTGAAATCTTTTCCCGAAAGGTGTGATGTATGCACAAATTCCACTCTATAGGTTTGCCATCTATTTTAGTTTTTTGAAGGGTGCAATGAAGGATCCCCTTCGAGCAAGAAAGGTTTTACATCCACTATTTTCTAGATCTTATTTTGGTACGACCATAACACATCCATCATAGATGTTTTATATGCCATGACGATATTTTTTTATTACATGCAATTTAAACATCTTTTATTTTTGATAGCCGTGATCTTGTGGCTTCCATCTTGTAGGTGTGGTTCCAAAAAGGCATTAAAGTCGTAAAATTCCTTGATAAGGTACAAAGTGAATGTGTTGGACTCATCTTGGCATGTTCTATAAGTGTCCATTATTTGTGGAAAAGAGAATGTTTCCAATTTATACAAGGATATTGATAATCGTCTGAATGTCCCATCTATGTCTTCATGTGTGTGACCCAATGGAAGGAAAATCATATATAATGTGTTGAAAACCCTTCTAGTTGTCAACATTGATGAAAACAAAAACAATGTGTGATTTTTGTTGTCACTTGTAGCATTATCTAGTTTTAAGAAGAGAATTGGTTGTTGCTTACTAAATGAACTTGAACATATGTTTAAAGTATTTGTTGTATGAGCATGTTCATTTTTCTACTTGTATTCCTTGCATTTTCATACACATCATTTTGCAATAGTTCATCATGTAATGGGTGTTTTTGACGTCCCATTACTATATAGAAAATCAAAATACTGATTTGTAAGTGGTTCTTATATCTTCCGGATACAAAGTGTCAATGATGTTATTATGAATTTTTCTCCTCACTCAACCAAAGGGAGACCATAGTGCCCAAAACCCCCGTTTTGAGCTCATGTGTGATGTGAATCCAGTGCAAGAGGTTGAATTACCTCCTAAACACATATAAACAACGTTGTAAATAAAAACTAGGAGTTTCCAATATATATATATTTTTATTCTACATCCAAACTAATATTTTACATCATTATAATCCACCTTTTATTTCACCTCTACTCTAAAACCCTAAAATGCCAAAAAAACCTAAATTGCCGAAAACCCTAAAATGCCAAAAATTACCTACTAGCAAAACAACATAGATGGCCCCCAAAATTTACATTCCAAATATACCTCGATAAATCAACCTTGATGAAATTTTTGACTTATTAAAGTTTTAAGACCTAGTTTAAGTGAAAAATGTTCGAGCCAATTTTAGGCCACTAGATTAAGGAACCCGGGCCTGAAAATGAGTCGAAATGGCCACAAGCTTGCAACTAAAATCTTACCATGGCATATTTCTAATGTATAAATACCACCCTATAAAATTTTAAGACAATCCAACGGTCAGATTAAAAGTTATGGTCTCCGCATGTTATGCTCCTACATCATTCTCCCCTCATTGAAAAGAATTCAATTCTTGTGAATTCAATTGATGAAATTCATGTAATTTTGCACTATCAATATTCCTCAACTCCCACTCAGGAATCCAATTATTGTCTTCTTTATTCAAACCCTCCCACCTGTACCAAATATCATTTGTAGGTCCCATGTCTTGTAGTAACTATTTTTTTAGTCCACGACACGCATTAACCTTTCCTTTATCTTCTTGAAGATCTCATTGATCCCAGTTTATTTCTTCCTCCTCCAAAACATTTTCATCATGACATGGAAAATTATATAAGTTAGAAACATAAAAAACTTGTGATAAATAAAATTTCTCAAGTAGCTCCACCTTGTACACATTATCACTCATTTTCTTCATAATCCTACATGGCCCAATCTTCTTATACTTTAGTTTATTATATATCCATTTTGGAAACCTCTCCTTTCTAAGATGAACCATCACCATATCTCCTTCTTCAAATAAACTTATTCTCCTACCGACATATGTATCTAATTTATATTGTGCATTACTCACTTTCAACTTTTCCCGACTTCATCTTACAACTATAGAATGTGTTTTTCAAATTCTTATGCATCATCACTAGTTTTATGTTCATTGGGTAGAAAAAAAGATCTAGGACTCCTTGGGATTCCTACCATATGCAATCTAGAAAGGGACCTCCTGTTGACTTTTTACCAATCTATAATAAGAAAACTTGGCTTGTGGTAAAGCTAAGTCCCATTGTTTTGGATTTTCCAAATATGCAACGTAGGAGATTTCTCAAGCTTCTATTCACTACTTCCATTTGCCCATCAATTAGGGGGTGATTTGCACTACTAAACCGTACTGTGTCCCGAGTTTCCTATGTAGAGTCTTCCAAAAGTGACTTAAAAACTTCATGTTGCAATCCGAACTGATCGTTCTCGGAACTCCATGCAATCTAACCACTTATGAAAAAACAAATCTATAGCTCTGGAAGCATCATTAGTTGTTTTACAAGAAATGAAATGTGTCATCTTAGAGACTCTATCAACTGCAACAAATATAGAATCATTCCCTCGCTATGTGTTAGGAAGTACTAACACGAAATCCATACTCAAATCAACCCATAGCCCTATAGGGACAGGCATTGGCATATATAACCTAGTATTCTGTGCATGGCTCTTAGCCATTTTGTACACTCTACATCTTGCTATAATCCTACTTATGTCCCTCTTTACCTTTGGCCAAAAATACTTTTCTACAACAAGAGAAATTGTATTACTTATACAAAAGTGTCTAAAACCCCCACTATGCAATTCTCTTATAATATTTTCTCTTATTGAACCGGAAGGTATGAACAATTATTTCTCCCTCAAAAAACAACCATCCTACATTAAATAATCAGATTAACCACTAACTACTATTGAGTCCTTAGGTTGTCTCATAACATCACCAATATATGGATCACCTTCATATAATTCCTTAACTTCCTCAAACCCTACTACATTTTCCATTGTTGTCAAAAGTGCTACACACCTACTCAAGGCATTAGCAACTTAATTATGCTTACTCGACTTATGCTTTAAGAAAAAAATAATATTTTTGAAAAAATGAAACCCATTTTGCATGCCTACTATTTAGTTTCTTTTGTGTGTTTACATACCTCAAGGCTTCATGGTTAGTGAAGAGTACAAATTCTTATGCTACGAAGTAATGTCTCTAGTTCCTTAATGCTTGAACAATAACATAAAATTCCACATCATAAGTAGAATATTTCCTCCTAACTTCATTTATCTTTTCATTAAAGAATGCCACATGTCATCCTTCTTGACTCAATACAGCTCCAATCCTAACATGTGAGGCATCACAATCAACCTCGAAGACCTTGCAAAATTTGGAAATACTAAAACAAGTGCTTCGAGACTTTCTTCTTCAACAATTCAAAACTATTTGTTGTTTCCTTGGTCCATACAAAATCCCTCCCATTTGTACACTTTGTTATGGGTGCAACAATGCTATTGAAATTCTGATGAACTTCCTATAAAATTTTCCAATCCATGAAAACTACAAACCTCTATCACATTCCTTAGAATAGGCCATTCTAAAATTATCTTTACTTTTTCCTCATCCATCCTCACCCAATCCTATGATATGAAAAACCCAAAAAAACAAGTTTCTTATGAAGAAATCTACACTTCTTTAAGTTTGCATATAGACTCTCTTTACGTAAAAAATATAACACAAATTTCATATGTAACAAGTGTTCTTCTTCTATTTTACTGAATTTTAGAATATCATCAAAATAGATAACAAAACATTTACCATTGTATTATCGTAATACTCTTTCATCACCTCATGAATGTAATGGGTGAATTAGATAACCTAAATGACATCACCATCCACTCGTATAATCCATCTTTTGTTGTGAAATCCATTTTTCATTCATCCCCTTCATGGATTAGGATATGATAGTACCCACTCCATAGGTCAATCTTTCTAAAATATCGTGGTCCCTCCAAAGACATCCATCATACCATATAATCTTGGAATTGGGAACCGATCATTAATTGCGATCTTATTTATGGCCTTGATGTGTACACACATTCTCCAATCTCCATATTTTTGGGAGTCAATAGTGTTGGAGTTGCACATGGACTCATGCTTTCTCTCGCTAAACCTTTCGTATTAGATCATCACTTATATGTTCAACTCTTCAATCGTGTCGAATCATCTGTTAGGCTTCTGGTTTGGAAGGGTCAATCCTGGGATTAAATCAATATAACATTGAATATCTCACTTCAGAGGTAACCCATCTAGTAGCTCATCTCGTATTACATCTTTGTATTCATTTCGTACCTTTTACGTAGCAGCAGGTATATTAAAATTCTCTATTTCCACCTTGTTTGACATCAGTGCATAACACTAGCCAACTTCTTCCATTTCTGTAATAAATAAATTTCATATTTAAGCACAATAAATTTCTCATAGTAAACATAGTAAACACATTAAATTTCATCTATATTACACATGTATATTTTACATAGTAAACACAATACATTTATTCTATATTACACAAAAAAATTGGCTATTATATAGCCATTACAACAACATAATATCTTCCTACTAAATAGGAATACTATAAAAATAACCCCTAATATATATTGTTATAACAATATATATATAATTTAACCAACTACGTGAGTTATTAAAACAACTTCATTACAACAAAATATTAATGTAAGTATTTTCCAACTCACACATACATGGAGCACTATCAATATTTTCCTAACAAATATTGTGTAGCCAATAATCCCTCAATCCTCTCTTCTTCCTTGATGGCTAACAAGATCACCTTTACACCATCCTTACAAAAAGTAGATGTATTTTTTCCTCCATAACGTGTAACATTTCTAGCGTATTTCCATGGCCTCCTCATTAATATATGGCATGCATCCATTAGGATAACATCACGCCACATCTCATCCTTGTAGGTATTTCGAATTGAAAACTTTATAACGCCTATTTTATCTATGTTTACCTCATTCCCTTTCTTGAACCATGATACATGATAGGGATATGGGTGCTTCTCATATTTTAGATTGATATTATCAACCATCACAATTGAAACCATATTTTCACAACTATCACCATCAATAATAATTTTACATACCTTTCCATTAGAGGTGCATCTTGTTCCAAATATATTTTTCACAGCCAAAAATCAGCACCAACAACATCATATTCTTTCTCCTTCCTTGTGGCAATCATCATCCTCCTTATCATGAGGGTTTCAAAAAGTCTCCAACAACCTCCATTTCTTCTTCCTCTTCAACTTAAACCAGATTTACTTGTGGTTGTTCTCATTTCCATCTATCTTGTGTAGGATAAATTAGACACTCAAAAATATTTTTACCCTCTTCACCATATCTATAACATGTATATTGCCTTTGGGTGCTATTCTAGCCCTGTCCTCCATTATAATATCTTCCCATATGAAACCCCCTACCTCTTTGGTATTTACCATGGCTTTGATGATAATCTTCATGCTCTTACGCATTAGAGTATTCAGCTTTCGAATATTCAAATTCATCCCCACTCTCATTGGAGATGATGATGGGCCTCTTTTCACACATTTTCTAAAATTATTCCTCTTGTTCTTTTCTTTTCCCTTTAATCCAAGTTTATAAGAATCATCCACGCTATGGATATGGAGCATACTCATCTCATCTTGTATGGTGTAACTCAACCCATGTATATAATGTGTAGCCTTTGGTTCTTCGACGCTCCCTATTCCACCCTAATTGACAACTTCTAAAATTCATTAGTATATTACTCAATGTTGAGATCCTTCATGTCATAGGTTTTGGATCCTTCAAAGAGTGTTTGAGCATAATCTACGGGAAGAAAATTTTCTTTCAACTTCTTTACCATTTTATTTCAGTTTGAATCTTTCCCTTTTGATTCATTTATCTTTATTTTTATAGGTGATCCCACTAGACCAATGCATGTCCGACCAACTTAGTGCATGAAAAATTAGCCTTCTTCTCCTCTAAAATGGTTTTCTAGTGAAATAATTTTTCCATGTGATTCAACTACTCAATCGAATCCTTTGGTTGTAACCCTCCACCATAATCAGGAACATTAATCTTAATGTTGTCATTCTTTCCCTCTAAAGCTTAGATCAATCCCTCTTCAAATGGTCTCTCATTCATGATCTCTTCATATCTCTCATTTTTTCTTCATCTCATTCTTCATTCATTAATGGAGGTAATTCTTCAGATATCACTAGTTGGGCTTGCATCCCCATTTGCACGTCTCCTTCTAAGCGGGTAACTTCTCCTATGAGCTCAACAACTTGTCTTTGTAGCTCTGGATATGCCTATTTGTTTGAATAACCTCGCATGACGCATCTATTATATAAAATAGAGGAAAAACTACACATAAAAATGTAATATGTTACCTTAATTATTTCCGTAAGATCTAAATTCAGCTTTGATACCAATTGATGTGAATCTAGTTGTAAGAGGTTGAAATACCTCCAAAACACACATAAACAACTTTAAAAATAAAAACAAAAAGTTTCAAAATAGATTTCTTCTCATTTTTGAATCCACACTAATATTTTACATCATTACAATCCACCTTTTATTTCACGTCTACTCTAAAAACCCTCAAATGCCAAAAAAACCTAAATTGCACAAAAGCCCTTAAATACCAAAAATTACCTACTAGAAAAACAACTCGGATGGGCCCCAAAATTTGCATGCCAAATATTTATTCATAAATTAAGGATCATGCAAAATTTTGACTTATTCTAACAAGCACAACAAAATTTATTAAAGTTCTAAGACCTAGTCAAAAGTAAAAAAATGTTTGAAGCCAATTTTAGGCCACAAGATGAAGGAATCCGGGCTTGAAAATTTGCCAAAGTGGACACAACCTTGCAGCCATAATTAAACTTAACATAGTACTAATTTATATCTACCATCTTGTAAAATTTCAATACGATCGAATAGTTGGATACAATTTTATGGTCTCCACAAGTTATGCTCTCGCATAAATGTGTCAAGATATACCATCAAGGTGATGGGGAGATTAGTAGCATTACTTATTGATTTTGGTTTTATTCCCATCCTTAGTACACCAGTTTTCATCTTGTCCATTTTTTCATGTGGAATGGTCAAATAACTATTTGGATTTTGTTGTGATTATGCTCTATGTGCATAATAATGTTAATGAAAAATTTGAATGTAATCATTGTGCCATTTATGGCATTGATCTATTTGTGCCGGTGTTTTTTGGACATGAAGTGGCTAAACATTTTTCTTAATCTCTATGCACTTTGGTCAAATTTGGCAAACAAGTTGTTCTTGATGATTGAAACATGAGAGAAATGTTCCTGCCATATTTTGCTGAGATTTGAATGTGATGTTGGAAGAAGGTCCAACACTGAAAGGTCCTCATTACACTTTTGTAGGATGTAAGAAAACTATAACATGCAAGAAGTAGTCTAATTGTTACTTTAGTACCATATTGTCCCATTGAACGAGACATGTTTGGTGATATATCATAATTCCTCTCCACCATTTTGGATATCAATGCAATAGTTGCGAAACTATTTGGCATTTGTTTTTGTTTTCTTGTATTTCCATTTACTTCCCTCCTCTCACCATTAATCCAATATTTTCTATATCTCAGTATTATGTTATTTTTAGGATTCCATTAAATTTGTATCATGCATTCTCGACATACATCACTTCCACATAGATTCAATTTATCTATAGTATGCTCAAAACTTTGACCTTGATCACAACTTTGCAAAGATTTAAAATGAATGTATTAAGTACAAATTTTTTATGGCGGGTTCATTCATCCCTAGAGTTAAATGCCAACTTTGATTGAAAGTGCTAAGAGATAGATTAGAGAGACATCCTTCCTTACAAAATGTTTTTTCTAAACTTTATATAGAAATTTTCTCTTGTTTTTTCATCATTTTCCCTTACCTTTGGTGTACTAGATGGAGTAATATTTACCTTTCATTGTTTGTAGGAATTGTAAGGTCATTTTATCATGATTTCATTACTAATACATATGGAGGATTCATATGTATTTTGGTATACCAATTAAGGAAATGGCTCTTCAAATTCACTCCATATTTTTACCGGTAACTCTTCTGGAGTTTCTTTTAGCCTTACTTCCATAATGGATCCATGTGGATGGTGCAACTAGCTGGAAGTCCATTGGATGAGATATCCTTTTGAT
This sequence comes from Taxus wallichiana var. yunnanensis, assembly GCA_018340775.1. Lineage (NCBI taxonomy): Eukaryota > Viridiplantae > Streptophyta > Pinopsida > Cupressales > Taxaceae > Taxus > Taxus wallichiana. Next base: position 79,063,039 of record CM031236.1, on the reverse strand, counting down.
ATTGAGAAACCTTTGTGAAATGGCCTTATTAATTTATCAATATGCACCCTAAATGTATTTCCATCAATTTTTTTAAAGTGCACCATGTCTCCTTCACACATTTTGTAAGTGTTTATTCTTCAACTAATTTGTGTTCTTTTGAATAATAATGTATCAAATTTGCAGTAACCCCTTGAAATTCCAATTTAAGTTAGTGTTTGATGTGGCAGTTGTTTCTTGGAGTTCGAATTTCCATTCACATGAACTACGAGTTCTTGTTTCTAGATAAACTAGGTTTATGATTGACCAACAACTTTACTCTTGTGTTATAGAGTTGGATAACCATAATTGCATGTAGTTATGATATTCTCCAAAAAACACTAATGTGTTTGGGTCTCAACACTACTCCTGAGATCACATGATGTTATTGTACCATGGATATAAACCCTTCATCTATGTCACCTTCTTTCAGAGCACACTTATGTTTTAACACCACATAGGTTCTAGAAAATTCATCCCAGTCTTTAGGAGTTGTGAAACATCCTCTAAGTCACTTCTCATGATGTTTTTAATTCCATCACACCCACATCCTATACTTTTGAAATCACATGCTTAATCATTTTATTCCTTTCCCATGGGATAAAGTATCCCTTAAATTCAATTTATGATTGGGTTTGAAAATCATCAATTGTGTATTATAGTCTCATTGTGCTACTAACTACAATACTTATTGTGACAAAGAATAAGGTAGAACCCCTGTCTCTACAAACGAGTGTAGCTTTGGATGGATAAACTAGTCCATTCAAAAATTTCACACCTTATGATAGTAAATCCACATGTGATCCATCTTAAAAATAGAGTTCATTTTCAATGGTATCCACAAATAAAAACAAAAGAATATTACCAAAGACACTTCAATCTTTAACCTTAATATGGAGAATTGAAATCAAAATGTCAAAATAAATATAAATCTTAAATGAACATCATTGAAACCTCATTTAATACAAATATTTGAACATATGGAGAATTTGGCTCATATTTGACCATATAACACATTGTATTATACTCTTAGATCTCGCTACTGTGTGTATATTTTTATCCATAAAACACATAGTATATGGATTTCAAAAGTTATATACCCTAACAGATGTCGGGACTTAAATTTTTCTCATACACACAAAAATTAAAATATTGACTAGAATGGAAGGTCAAATGTTAGTGATCACACTTCAATGTGAGAGAAAGCACAATTCCAAGTGCAAAATCATCAATTAGACGCGTGTGAGTGAGTTAAGGACACATACATATCTAAGCGATCACTGCACGATTAAGTATGATCCCTTTCACGAAGAAGTGTGAGCATTCACACCTAGAATAGTGATCACTCACCTACGGGCCATCACCAACATTTTCTCCAACCATTCTAGTCGAACTTGTCTAGCCTAACAACCTCTCGAATTACATTTTTCTCGTACACACGATAATATTGAAGACAACTATTTATAAAATTATTACTCGCAATAAGGAAAATTTCAATCTCCTCCAATTTGAAGACAACTATTTATAAAATTATTACTCACACTAAGGAATAGTTCAATGTCCTCCAATTTAAGTTTAGTATATATTTAGGGCCATTAATATTGTGTCAAAGTAAATTGTTATTGTATTTTATTCTCTAATTATATAGCTATGTTTATTTGATGGTATAAAGTTCAATTTTAGTATTTATTTGATTAACGGTGGTGCTATATACTTTGATTCAATTATGTGTATTAATTATTTCTAAGGTTTTTATATCTTACATAATATTTTAACAATATAAGTTTATTATTAATAATTTTCTATAATATTGAGTAGAAGTAACCCATGCTACGTAGTTTATTATTAATAATTGTCAATATTAAAGACTTAATTTCAATTAAATTTATGTATGTCAAATTTAAGTTTCAAAAATGTTGAAATTTAGTTTTCATACATTAAAAATTATGTTATAAAATTCTTACCTTAATTTTTTTTTATTAAAGGTGAAGAAGGGTTAAGGGGACCCTACCCCATACAAAAGGAGGAGAAAAATATTAAACAATAAGGAACAAAACAACTAAGCCTCTACTAGCAATGTAAAAAATAAAAATCAACAACAATATAAAACCAACAACAAATCAAACAATCTCAATAATGAAGCCCCTTCCCTTTGGACCTTAGCTACATTTTAAGGGGAGAGATTGTGCTTTATTTTTGGATTGAAAAATTTCCAACCCTCATCCAAGTTTGGATTTACATTTTCAATATTATGGATTGGAATCAAAACTTCAATGTGTTAAGTAGATCCAGGGATCCAAGAACTTGATCTGAAACATTCTTACATACTTGTTGCACTTCCATCTCTTCTAGATCAACCGAGTCCTTAGGAACCGGCTTAGAATCAGACTTCAAAGGATCATTCACAACCAGGTGATTAGAATTTGAGTTCTTCCACCAAGATCCTCTGCCTTTAGCATGTTTTCGGATCAAGTGGCAATCAGCTACTAAATGTCTAAAGAAAAGTGTGAGATGCATCTAAAGTTAAACCCTTTGTAGTATAGGTTTTGAATCTAGATTCTATCTTCAACTTTAAGTTCAATAGTGGTAGGGAAGTCCACAGAGGTATCCATATCAACCAAGATTCTAGCATAGGTTGTGTGCTCAAAATCCTTGGTTTTAGGATCAATAGCTAAACACTTCCCTAAGGTGTTACCAATGGCAATAAGACAACTCTTGAACCATACTTATTTAACTTGGAATATATCATAAATTGGATTAAACAGAGGAAACCATGGTTTCATCAAAAACATTTCGAAAATCAAATTCCCAAACTTTCCCAAATATTATATCCCTATCGAAGCACTAACAAATGCAACAATGAAGAAACCACATGCACTTTGAATATATTCACTTACCTTTCAAACAAGGGCCCCATTGGCTTGAAATATAAGCATGAAGTCTTTGGAAGACCTAGGAAGAAGTTGTTAAATATTAAAATAAGACTATTCCTCTTGAAAATGAATTTGGATTAATCCACCTCTTCCCCAAAACTCACAAATGGGGTAGATTTTGCAACAACCATAGGATTATTACACTTGGCGTCATGTGAAACCCTGTTCAACATACCTCCAGCCCTCACAACATCCTTGAAAGAAAACTGAGTAGGGATATATGCTTTTGTACGGAGATATGAATCCTCTTAGTCGGGCTTCCACATGTTGAAGTGATTTTGGATCTAGCTAGAAAACCTAATTCATCATTCATTGTCTTATCATTGGAACCAATCCCAAATAACAGGTCATACACCATTGAGCTTCCATGTACCAGTGCACCAGATACCCAAATAGGAGCACCAAACAAATTCGATATGACTGCAAGGAACCCCAAACCTAGAGCTAGAGAGAGGATCAACAAATTCAGGCTGAACTGAGTCAAATCACCTTCCCCAAGGGAAATTAATAGCATTATGTTTAAATAACAACACCACCATTAACAATGATCTTTCCACCATCCATACATTCACTAGAACGGATCAAAACATGGCTATGAACCACAGAAAGAAGAACAAAAGGATTCATTGAGTTGCCATCACCCTCACCATGAGCCCCAGTAAGAGCTATGTTGTTGAAGACATGCGAAGGGGCCAAACTAGAACCAGTCGGAACCTCCATATTTGGTCACCAAAATAATGGAGATGTGTGCATTTTGCATAGATTGAACACCTTTAGCACCATTGACAACCACCTCACCCTTTCTTAGAGATCCCACGTAAATGCTCCTAGAGTCCTTGCATCTATCGTCATTCCATTTTCCAAATCTATGGATGTAATTAGGTTTAGGGTTTGATATTTTCTCTTCAAGAAGAAATTCTGCAAAAATGCAACACACTTTAATTTTTTACAATAACAATTACACTTTTTTGTAATGTCAAATACTACCTAATTAATATTGCAGCTTTCCTAAAAATTAATTGGCCATTAAACTGAATAATGTAAAATCATCCACTTGAAAATATTTTAATCCATGCAAGCTATGCTAACGTCATGATTTTAATGCAATAAAATGGAAAACTTTATACTCATTTTGAAGGTGAAAAAACACCAAAATAGGGAGCACATATATACAAATGGGGAAGAACAAAGTTACAAAAAATTAAAAGAGGTAAAGCATTGTTATTCTATTTTGAAGAATTTCATTTTGTACACCCATTTCACAATGATTGTAAATATTACATTTGTTATTAGGTACTTAACCAATTTTCAATGTTTCTCCACAAGTTTTGATTCTATGAAATTACAGAGCACAACACCCATTGTATATATATTATTAAAAAATGAAAAATGAAATGAAGTTTAGATAAAAGATGTAGTAAGAAAATTGTTTGTGAATGTTTATAGTAACTAATAAATTTGCAAGACATGAAAAAATAACCATTTTGTTTATTTTCACGTATTGAATCCCAAGGTCTCAAATCAACTCTAAGAAACTATGAAGACAATATGGATTTTTCAACACAACTAAGCAACTACCATGAAAAGGACTTCTGTGTGCAGAACTTTGATGGAAATAGTGTCTCAAATTTGTAAGAGAATATAAGGGGCACATAGAAATTGGGTCATTACATTCCACATTCACAAATAGATCTAAATAATCCATATATTGTTGATGATGTTGATGATTCAAAACTGGAAGAAATTTTTCAATAACCCATGCATATGACAAAGATAGAAATAATGAGGAGATGATGAAAGAATACAAAGAAGAGATTTGGCCAAAATCTGCTGTGAAAACATTTATTTCAAAATATGAAGAGGTGTATGAAGATTTAAACCATGGAAAACTCATCAAGAAACATTGGGATAATATAGAAGATGCTTTGAATCATGTCTGTGGAAAAACATTCAGGTGGGATGAAATGAAAATACAAGATGAACAGTTGAAGAAATCCCTCAAGAAAGAGAAACAATTGGAAAATAAAACATTGGCAAGACATTCAACATGGATTTTATATGAATATATGGATCACATTACACAGAAAAACTCAAGGTTATTGGTTGTAATGGAAAATAAAGGCTTAATGTAAGAATTTGTACTTTTGAAAAAGAGATGAGAGGGAAATAAGAAATCCTTTTCTATCAAACTTTGAAAATTTGGAAAGAGAAAACCAAGTTACCTCTTTTAATAAAAATGGAATTCAATGCAAACATGTAAAATTAAAAATAAACACTTATGGATATTTGAAAGAGGTAATAAAAATAACATGCATCTATTTAGTCAGAAAATGAAATAAATTGAGCATGGAAGACTTCAAATTGAACGTGAAATAATGGAATAAGAGAAAAAAACTAATGTAGAAAATATTGGATGCACAACTTCAAATTCCAAGTGTTATTACCTGGTAAATTCCATGTTTTTAACCATAGTAATATAGTATTGCATCATACATTCCATTATAAAATATGGTATACATTATGTAAGAAAAAATATCATGCATTGGAGTTAGCTAATACTTCTCTATTTTACATTCTTCTTTTTATTTCAGAACAATTCCAACAATCAACATCATGGGTGCCACCAAGAGCATTGACACACACATCCCAAGATACTATTTGTGTAAAAAACACTTTTAAAATGATGTTGGTAAACATGTATATTTTTTTGAGGACAATATGATAATTCAATATGTGAGACATCAATTGAACCACATATCATTAGTAGTATAGTCAAAGTATGGAATACTTATATACTCACTATGTAATTTATAGATGATAATATTGACAATGAGCATGGTGTTATTTTGATGATAATGTTGATAATATTGATAATATTTGCGTGTGGCATATATGGTTAATATTTTGGTTCCCCCAACATTAATTGGCCATTAAACTAAAAAATGTAAAGTTCAGATAATATTCAAAATATGTGCACTATTTGATAGTGATTAACTAGCCATCAAATATAACGTAATTTAATAGTGTACACGTGTCTTTTGTAATTTGTGTGCCAAATAAAGTGGCGGTTGGAAGTGTCGATTCCATGTAACTATAATTTTTCATTTTTTAGTATTATTCCTAGACTCTTAAATTTGTGAAGCTTTTGGCGAGAAGATTGGCGTTAGGGAAAAAAATTGTAAGCATAATCATCTATTATAAAATTTGATCTCGGTTTGATTTATAAAATTTCGAGAGATAGTTAGTTTTCGTGAAGGTGTCAAAAATCTATATGGGTTCTCGCCTTAGATCCTTCCATATTTTTGAAATTCTGTTAATGTAAAATTTTCATTAGCCTTTTCAACAAAACTATATTTTTGTGTGCTTCTAGTAGTCAAATTTTTCTATTCTTTAAGTTATCTGAAAAACACTTTTCAACTGATAGGGTTTGACATCATGTTTTCATTATATCCACCAATCCCTAAATAATTTGTGAAATATGTGTGTACAATTCTTACGAGTAATGTAAAACATGTTATGGGCATTTTTTCAAGAGGAATGAGAAATGTTTTGTAAAATACCTGACATGGACAAAAATGATTGCTAGAAGTGAACAAAATGGGTGTTACTAAAAAGGCTGAGGAAAATAGATTTTGTTTAGTTAGGGTTGTTATTCATTTAGGGATTTTGGACCGCTATCGGTTGGTTTCTATAGACATTTCATTATAAATTAAAATAAAGTAATGAAATAGTGATAGTAACTTCTAGTAGATGAAATAGTAATAGTAACACAAATATTTTTTTTTTCTTGTTTACAATAATTATTTGCTTGCATAAGGAAATTGTGGGAAATATAATTTTATAAAAACATATATGTGACTGCCAAAGGAAAAATACAAAGAGTTTTATTTGTGTAGGTTCCTCCTTGAAAAATAGTGAATTGGGAACTATAAAACCTGCAATTTGAGAATTCAAGCTAAACAAGATTTTGAATAATGTTTCACTTACTTGATAGTTCTAGAAAGACATATGCAATAATTATAGATTAAAATTACAGGCTCTAGTTGTTTTAGTTAAATAAGCTAATGATATATCAACACTAAAAATTATAAGATGTTAGGGATTTTATTTCTTAATCTGACAATAAGCATATGGAAATAGGGAGATGTGATATCTTGGGAAATTGTGATATTTAATGACAAGGGATATTATACATAGGGTTTGGAGTTTGTATGTTCATACTAACACTACAAAGAGTGTGCTCATTATATTTATATTCATTATACCATGGCCTTTGAGACTTCATTTACTGACTAATTATAGATCACCATGGATTTTGAGATTTCATTTATCATTAAAATGTGTAATTTATATATTCCTTTCAATAACTTATAGTAAATAGTATGAGAACTACATATGCTTGATCCCTCTCGAGGGTATGTAGTGCAACACTTAGCTCCACCAAGGATAGTCTAGCCAATATAGTACAATTATAAATAAGTAAAGAGAGGTATACATATTCATGAAATAAACTAATTAGAGCTAAGTAAAGATTAAACCCGAAGAAAATATGTAATGGAATTTTTTTCTTAGTTCAATAATAAATGTCCAATGAATGATGCCTAGAAAACACTAAGTTCAAAATATTTTGTCAATGCTGATCATAGTGACCACTAAGCTTGTAAATATTTTGTTGTGGCTGACCTTAGAGACTAATAGGAACATAAATTTGTATGCCTTGACCCCTCTATAGTGCATGTTTTGTTTCTCTTTTCTCATTGCATTGATATTTTCCTGGTAATGATGCCTAGTTCTTGCTAAGCTCAAAATATTTCATTGTGGTTGACCTTACCTACAACTAGAATCAGAAAATGTATTACATGACCCCTCAAGAGTGTATGCATTTCCATATTTTTCTCATTGTATTAATAGTTTTATTGTTAATGATTCCTAGCGACCGCTAAAATATAAATATTTCATTGTAGCTCATCTTAGTGACCGCTAGGAACAAAATTACATATGTCATGACACCTCAATAGTGCATCTATTTCTCACAAAGATCATTGTATTAATATATTTCATGTTAATGTTGATTAACAATAGTAAAGCTCTAAATATTTCTTTGGGAAAAACTATATAAAAAAATCCATTTTTATCACTTCCCAATTATTGATACACTAGTAAAGTAAAATTTTCCATAGCATTTTAAACAAAACCCATTTTGTACCCTTCCAAAAGATCAATTCTATCCATGGTACCATATTCTTTCATGCATTTTTAACAAAACAATTCTCAATTCAAATGTTTTGGCATTGTTTTGTCATTCAATATGATGATCCTTAAATGATTGTGAAATATGTGTATATCATGCTTGTAAGAAATGCACAAACATTTATGGGAATTTCTTTCATAAGAGGGATGAGAACTATTTCCTTATGATAATTGACATGGATAAAAATGATTTCTTGAAGCTAAAAAATGGTTGTTCTTGAAAAGGTGAAGGAAAATAGATTTTTTTTGGAAAGGGATATTATTCATTCAGTGATTTTGTAGAAAATTGAACTAAATTTAATTTTAGGACCATTATCGAAGGTTTCTCTAGACATTTCATTATAAATTGATTATTGAAATTACTTTGGTGGGTGGAAGCATATGGAAATTGTGATATTTAATGACCAGGGAGATTATACATAGAGTTCGGTGTTTGTATCTTCATACTAACACTAGAAAGAGTGTGGTCATTATATTTAAACTCATTATACCATGTATTATATGGATAAATTAAAAAAATTGGTAACATGGTCATAGAGGTTTTATTTTCTTTACAATTTCTCTAGTTTTAAAATTGTAATGGTCACAGAGGAGTTATAATTCAAGATCACCTACGATACCAAGAAAAAATATGTATGTATACAAAGTAAATCCCTTCTAAATAAAATGTGTGATTTATAGATTTCTGTCAATAACTTGTAATATATATTATGAGAATTACATAAGGATTGATCCCTCTCAAGGGTATGTAGTGAAGCACTTGGCTCTATTAGGGATAGTCTAGCAAATATAGTACAATTATAAATAATTAAAGAGAGGTATACACATCCCTGCAACAAACTAATCAGACCTAAGTAAAGCTTGATCCCTTAAGAAAAAATGTATTACAACTATTTTCTCAATTCAATAATTGATGTCCATTGAATGGTGTTTAGCTAACACTAAGTTCAAAATATTTTATCAAGGCAGATCTTATTGACCACTAAGCTTTATATATTTCATTGTGTTTACCTTAAAAAGTGTAAAATCTAGGAATATAAATATATATTCCTTGACACCTCAATAATGGATGTATTACCAAAATTTTCTTGTTAATGCATTAATAGTTCTCCATAGAATGGTGTTTAAATGACACCTAGTGAAAACATTTTATCAAGCTATAGATATATCATTGTGGCTGATCGTAGTAATTCCTTAACAAATAGGATAATAGTTATGTTAGGGTAAATAGTAATTTTGCCTAGTATATTTGTGGCTGATCGTAAGTAACAAATAGGATAATTATGTATTTATATGTTAGGTCTATGGTAAATAGGTTAATTAGTATGGTAAATAGGTTAATTAGTTACATTGTTAGATGGTTATATTCTTTAACCATATTATTTATTTATTTGTTGTAACTATATGCCTGTTGTATTTAGTTTTGTTATGATTCTAGATTTTTTTTTGGAAGCTTGTGTATCAAGGAATATTTTTGGACCTGTGAAACATCCTTTAATTGCTTTTATCGGGTTGTGCAATACATATATATATTGGAACCTGCACATGTGTATTTTAATAATTTCACATTAATAAAATTATACAAAGCTTTCATCTCTCGTTTATGAAATTACATTTGGTTTCAGAGTAGGTTGAAGGAGAGTGGAGGATTGCAACACAGTTTGAGGACCATTGGAGAAGCTTATGCAAGCAAAGGAAAGCCGAGTTGCCTCTGCAACATCCCAACCGCATCCCCGCAATACCATCAACAAATTCCTCAAAACCACCATCATATTCCTCAATGCCATCAAATTGATCAAAACCACCTTTATTCATTGCAATTAAGGTTGATGAGGATAGGATAAAATAAGGAAGAGATTACAAGTTCAAAGGAAGGAAGAAAATTGATCTAAGGTGCCATACACACTCAAAAATGCCTTCATTCTCGCCAAAACCACCTGTCATTTTTTCTCTTTGCTGGAATTTTTTCTCAAGACCACCTTTCCCAAACCATGGTTTTTTTAAGAGTTATGGTTTTACAGTTTGGAAGTGTGTAATTACGATTTGCTCTTTACATATACTTGTTTAGCTTAGCCATCCAAGTGGCTAGCATAAATTTTATAAGACACTTCCCATCAAGAGAGGTCAAGGGGTCAAAGGCCCCTCCCTCACCCACTACCAAATTTAGAGGGAAATTTAGTGAAACAGTTAAATTTAGAAAAATTCAAATTTAGTTATAACTTACTAAATTTAGTGAGAAAAACCCTATTTTAGGGAAAAAAAAATTTTCTCAACTCTGCATATTTTTGCATTCTGAGAACTTTTAACGAATAAGGGCTACTTAAAAACTTCATTTTGTGCTATCTTTTTACGTTTTTTCCTCAACAAGCCGTATTGGTCTTTAGAGGCAGCAGGCGCCAAAAATAAAAACTTTTGTCTGTTCATTCAATTTTTCAAATTTTTTGAATGTAATTGTATACTTCAGTGTATTGTACTAATTTGTAGGTTTTCATAGTCAACTAAAAACATTATAACTGCTCAAAAAATGGAAGAGAATTGTAATAAAAATAGTGAAATTTGGTTCTAAAACACTCACAAGATCCTAGATCTCATTCACAACATTTGATATATATAGTGCCTCTGGGAAGCACTTACGGGTAAAGCCATCACAACTACTACTACACTTAACACCTAATATAACTACAAAAAATGTCATCTGGCATCATCCCTTTAAATTAACAGGGAGTAATAAGGTCACAAGACACATTCTATGAGCCATCCTATCTATTTATGAATGATTGCATGACATAAATCCAGACCGAGAAATTATCGTAGTATAAAGTGAAGTTACGCGTGTGTATGAGGGTATTTATTTAAGACGATGTCAATAATCACATAGAACCCTTTTAGTACTATCTTGGAACCAAGTATTGAATTCTTTCACATACGTTGACACCTCTTTCATGTACTACCGTATATAGAAAGGACGAGCTTATTCTACGTGCACGCTGTATATCATAAGGGCACATATATATAAAGGTTTGGTATATCGAATGGTGCTATATAGATTAGGAGACCTTATACCTAGAGTGATAAGAGCCTAACCATATCAGTGATTTTTGCAAATTGGGCACTAATGCCCCCAATTTTATTCTTCTAGATTCACAAATACTCGTGAGGAAACAACTATGCTACCCGGAAGAAAAAAATCAAGACACAACTTGAGTTTTAAGAGATATGGCCTCTTATGACTTGTACTCTTAAAAGATCAACAACTGATATAACACAACAATGAAAAATTTGATAAATCAGACTAGAAGGACAAACTCATCATCTTGTTCGGAGTGTCCGATGATGTGCAACCCCACATTCAAGATGCCAAAATAGCCAAAGAAGTGTGGGATAAGTTGAGCACAATATATGAGGCCAAAAACAAGAATTTCATACTGAATTTGCAGACTTAGTTATACACACTGAACTTCAAGAAGAATGAGAAAATTGAAGCTTTCTTAAGAAGAGTTGTAGAGTTGAGGGCTTCACTTCTAACCCTGGAGAATAGGTCATAAATGATGCTCTCATTCCCAATGTTCTGAGAGCACTCCCTTCTTCTTACCATATTTTTATGTCAACACTAAACATGTCAGATATGACAGTTAGTTTTGGACATGTTAGTAAACCTACTGCAACAAGAGGAAGCCATGCATGATAAATATGATGAAGAGGAGTAGACACTTTCTTCTCATCAAAAATGGAAAGGAAAAGGTAAAGGAAAACCTAATTCCTATCAAAATTTCCAACATCAAAATTAGTATCAACATCAAGGGGACAAACAATAGAAGAAGCAATGTCCAATCTGTAAAAGAGGACATGAATTGAAAGATTGTTGGTAAAATACATACAAAAAAGGTTCATCAAGTAATTATGGACCTCAACACCAACAATATCACAAGGGACATATGAACTACAATCAAGGGAAAAAAAGGGAACTGGAAAAGAAGACCCCATCAACAAGGAAATATTGTTGAGCAAGAAGAACATTCAGATAATGAAGACTTCATGTACATTGCTCGATCAAGTAAACATTCCACATCATCTAGTGATTTTTGGTATGTTGATTTAGGAGCCACTCAACACATGACTGGCCATAGGGGCTGATTTACTTCAATGAGGGACACGCCTTAGAAAAACCATGTTTCGTTGGGTGGTTATTCTTCATATACTGATTCAGAGTGGATTGGAAACATTTCTCTACCCTTGGTTCATGAAATCCAGACTATTAGATGTCTTATATGTCCCTGGGTTGATAAAGAATCTAATTTCAGTCACCAACTCCTAGATCACAACTTAAACATTTACTCGATAGTCATTACGAAAATAAATTGTGTTTCATTAGAGACAAATCACGAGGCTCAAAAATAGTTGCAAAATCCTCCAATGTGGGATGCATGTTCCAGCTTGATTTTGTCTACAGAGATGATCAGGAACTTGTGGCTAAGAAATCTACCTCAACATAGTTGTGGCATCAGAGACTTAGTCATGTTAGTTTCAAGTATCTTGATACACTTAACCAATGCCGTATGGTACATGGGCTACCATCTCTTCAGAAGGATACATACAAGTGTACTCACTACCTAGCAGGAAACAAAAACAAAGCCTCATTCCAAAAAAGTACATATCAAGTTCATGGTAAGCTTGATCTAGTTCATACCGATCTTTGTGGTCCAATGCAACCAAGTCATTGTAGATTTCAGTACTTCATGTTATGTGTTGATGACTATTCAAGAAAAATGTGTATTTTTGTCTTCGCAAGAAAAGTGAAACTTTTGAAACCTTCAAGAAGTTCAAAGTAGTTGTTGAGAATGAAACTAGGCATCATATCAGAACTCTCCGCTCAGATCGAGGGGGGAATTCACTAGTAATGAGTTCAAATACTACCTACAAACTCATGGGATTCATCAACAAATGCCTCCTCCACACACATCGTAGCAGAATGGTGTTGTTGAGAGAAGAAATCATACTATCATGGAAATGGTGCGATGCATTCTCGATGATTATGGTCTTGCAAATACATTCTAGGAGAAACAAAAAAGATATCATTGTATTTGTTGAACAGAGTGCCCATAGTTTCTCTTGACAGAGTAACACCACAAGAAGCATGGTCAAAGTGGAAACCATCTATTGCACACCTTAGAGTATTCGAGTGCAAAGAAAGTATGTACATACCCAAGAAAAACATAAATAAATTTGACATGAAGTCACATAAATTCATCTTCATTGGGTATAGTGAAGAAAATCTTGTGTACATATTGATGGATCTAAAGACCAAAAAAAGTATACACCAAAAGAGATGTTTTTTTAAAAGAAGGAAGCAGAGTTTCCTCCTCCAAACTCAATGATGTAGATTCTTCACCAAAGTAAAAACGGAAGGTGATGTTCCCGAAATGATGAAGTGATGACGGGGATGATGGTGTTGATTTGATAGAACCACAACCCACGGAAAAAATTCAACGTATGCCTAAGTTGTGTACTATCATGTTATGCGATGCAAGAATGGATGCTCCACTAGATACATCCACCCGTGGATGACAGACTCACAATACAAGAAGAGAAGAAGTTAACTTTGCTTTGATGAGTAGAGTTATCAAGTTTGATGAGCCCTCTACAAGCCTAGGAAGCCCTACACCAAAATCTTGGAAAGATGCCATGGACTCGAATATTAATTAGTAATGAAAAATAACACTTGGCAAGGTTTTGTTGATCTTCCACTAGGAAGAAACCCATTGGATGCAGATATATATTTAAAATGAAATACAAAGTAGATGGGACAAAGGACAAGTACAAAGTGAGACTATTATAAAAGGGGTATGCACAAAAAGAAGGCATTTAATACAAGGAGAAATTTTCTCCCATAGCTAAGATCAAAATGATCGGATGATCTTTTCTCTAGCATGCAGTTTGGATGGAAATTCTATCGATGGATGTAAAAAGTGCCTTTCTAAATGAATATTTACAAGAAGAAGTCTATATGACTCAACCTGAGGGATATGTAGTACCTGGTCAAGAAGAAAAGGTATGTAGACATAGGAAATATTTGTATGGCCTCAAACAGAACCGGAGGCATGGTACATAAAAATTGATGAGCATATCGTACAACATGGATTTTTTAGAAATCCATATGAACCCAATATTTAACTCAAAAATCAAGAGGGGGAGATTGTGATTGTCATTTTCTATGTCGATGATCTATCCATCACTTGGAAGTTTAGGAGGATGATTGATGCAATGAAGAAAGATCTTAATCGATCATTTGACATGAAAGATATCCGCTAATGCACTATTGTCTTGGATGGGAAGTATGGCGAAAGAGAATTATAATTTTTTTCTCAAATGAAATATACCAAGACAATGCTCAAGAAATTTAGGATGATGGATTGCATACCGATTGCTAAACCTATGAAGAATAGATTGTAGTTATCTCATTCAAATCCATCTCATGAGGTAAATTCCACTCTTTATCAGCTTGAGTTGATTGGGAGTCTTATTTACTTGACCTACACTAGACCTGATATCAGCTTTGCATTGAGCTATCTATCCAGTTTCATGTAGGAACCCAAAGTTTGTCATTAGAAAGAAGCAAGGCACATCTTGAGATATCTCAAAGGATAAATGGATCTTGGTCTAGAATACAAGAAGAATGACAACCTCTTTTTGTCAGGGTATTAGGATTCAGATCATGCATGCAATATTGATGATAGAAAAATCCACTTCACGATTTTTGTTCTTTATGGGATCTGGACCAATATCATGGGGAAGATTTCTATAAAGTGATATGGCTATGTCGCATACTTGAAGGAATTTGAATACCACAGAAAAAAACTCGACCACCATGTATGTTGAAATGAAGGTTTTCTCAAACTTTTTCGCCATCCAAGTTTTCATGAAAGAACAAAGCACATTGAGGTACATGTACATTTCATATGCGAGCATGTCTTGAAGAACAATATACAACTTCAATTTTGTCCAATAGCTAAACAACGAGCAAATATCTTCACAAAGTCACTTGCACGTGAAAAGTTTGAGATGTTCAGAGAGTTCCTCTCCTCATCCCTTGAGACAATGCAAAATTAAGGGGGAATGTTAGGGTAAATAGTAATTTTTCCTAGTATTTACTGTTACTATAGGTAACTATGGTAAATAGGTTAATTAGTTACATTGTTATATGGTTATATTCTTTAACCATATTATTTATTTATTTGTTGTAACTATATGCATGTTGTATTTAGTTTTGTTATGCTTCCCAGATGGTTTTTTGGAAGCTTGTGTATTAAGGAATATTTTTGGACATGTGCAACATCCTTTAATTGTTTGTATCTGGCTATGCAATACATATATATATTTCAGCCTGCACCTTTGCATTTTAATAATTTCACATTAATACAATTATAAATGCTTCCCTCCCTATTTTTGAAATTACAAGTTAATGATTCCTATCCACTTCTAAGCTCTAAAAATATGTTGCAAATGACCCTACGGACCACTAGGATCAGAACTACTTATGTCTATAGGCATGAGTAGTGTAAGTATTGAGTTCTTTTTCTCATTGCAACAATAGTTGTTCTTCAAATAAGCCTAGATACAACGAATATCTAAATAATTTGTTGTGTCCAAACTTAATGACTACTAGGATCAACACTATGTATAACTTGACTCGCCACCAAAGAAAATATTGGCAAAATTTTTCTCATTCTAATAATACTTGTGCTATGATTAATACCTAGATACGTAGACACTACCTATAAATTTCATTGTGGCTCAACTTAGTGACTCATTAGGATCAAAACTACATACATCTTGAAGCCTCTAAAATGATTTTATTAAAATATTTTTCTCAATGCATTAACAGCTTTACTTGGGAGCAATGCCTAGATGAAGTTATGATTAAAACTAAGTATATCTTTACCCCTTAGTGGTGCATGTACTTCCATGCTTTTCTTATTCCATTAATAGTAAGTCTGTGAATGATGCCTAGTGACTCGCTAAGCTCTAAATATTTATTTATGGCTGACCCTAGTGACCACTAGGATTAACACTTCTTTCATTTATTTGTAAATTGTTTTCTAATCTAACCAAATATTATGGATAAGGGACTTAATGTTTCCATAAATTCAAGTACATCATTTGTCTCGAGTAATTGTTTCTATTGATGATGTATGCAACATTCATGGGCCAAGTAATTTTTCAACATGGCATGATACCTAGTAACATCGAGACTACATTCTTATTTATATTCCTATGAGAACATCAGAGTAATTAGAGATACCATGTTTCATCCAACCGCATTTCTTCATGAATTTCAAATTTTTTTGGATATTATTTCCATAGTATAGGATGAAAGTGTTGATGTTGATGTCGTAGAAAAAAGGGTATACTAGAAGATCAAGCACTAAGGTCCCGAGACATAAGGGTGATAAAAAGAGATGGTATCCATTTAATTTCCGCTAAACTAGAGGTGCTTCCATTTACGAACTGATCGCTTCCTATCTAATTCTTTCCAAGTCCAAGGAGTGGGCCTTATTTTCTAAATCTTGGAAAAACAGAATAGGTTTTTTTTTTGGGCATGCATACAAAAGTTATTATAAACTTCCAGAGCCGGACACCTTGTACAATGCAAATAAAATCAAGTCCTAGATGGCCCAAAGGAGAATAAGAGTTCTTTTGCAGGGAGTTGGGCCATTGACCCATTAGATAATATGGATGATTCTCATATGAGAAATATCCTTATTAAAAGGTTTAATCCAGAGTTTGTATTGGCATGGCCCTCATGAACATGCTATATGGATAAATTATTCTATCTCTAAGGTCAATGTTTCCTAGATCCCTTTACTTTATTTTATTATTGATCAAGGCAAGATTCCCTCCTTAGGGAAAGTTCTCAGTTTCAATTTAATGAGACAAATAAATAATTTCGTCGACAATCGGAAATCATTTTACATGGCTTCCTATCTTCTTGATGTTGTCTGTGGTGTTCTCAACTGTTCAGATTTATGTCAAAGATGGCATCCTTCGATCCCTTTGAAGCTAAATGAACAATATTCAGAATTTTATGCCCATTAGTTCAGATCTCATATTCAATATATATGTACTTATTTATATCCTGCTCTCTACCAATAATTACATGAAACGGTGACACCGAGAATATATGCTAACATCCTCACTTCCATAAGGAAAATGGGAGTTGTATTCTTCTATCCATAATATATAGTTATCATGATCGAGGGGATCCTTACACCTCATTTTTAGTTTCCATATTATGTGCCTGAAAAATTGACATAACAAGAGGTGGCATATCATATTTGTAATGGTATTGCTAGAAAGTGTAAAGAGAAGAAGATTAAAACACATCCCCTCCTAGTCACTATGGGATGTAGGAAATTTAATAGGTGGCCTGATTTGAAAGCTACATCATCCCATAGAAATTCATTCCATATCCCCCAACACCCAATAAGGAAATATGACTAAATGAAAATGGTTTCCTAACACCTTCAGTTGCTTAAAGGATAGATAAATATATCCTATGCACACGTGGATGATGCCAATGATTGGGTATGGATTACCCAAACAAAAGATAACCTTGTTAAGCATAATATGAAGGAGATAGGGGTGGTTCCACCTCCGAGAGAAACTATTAAAAATAAGGCTACAAAGACAAGAACAATTTTGTATTCATAACATTCAGAAATTCCTTGTGATCCCACATCTCCATCAATTAAAACTCTATCTGAGTTTTGATAAGTCTTTCACACACCAAATGAATCTCAAAGTCCAGTGGCATATGCCTTACCTTCACAAGATCTAGAAGACGAGACCGTGTAAACTGAAATTTCAACTAGTGCAACCATCTTAATCTTCTCTCTCAATTTTAAATGACGTGAAACAAGATTAGGTAGATAAACCTATAATTTCTCATAAAGAACATCGAAATTGGGAGGAAAAATAAGATCCCTTAGTAAACATTGAGTTCAATCCAAGGATAGGAACCTTGACAAGGGTAACAAAAATAAGATGTCAACACAACAAGGTATTGTTTAGGACAAAACTTCATAAGACCTCTTCACTCTTACAAAGAAACAAAAATCCAAAGGCTCCCAAGTGGTGCAATATGAGGAAGATCTGGAATCCTTGATAAGGGATTCAACAAAAGTAGTCATAGAACTAGTGAGAGGCATACGTGATAGAAATAAAGAGCTTGAAACTCAATTAAAGGTCACAGCCTTCCTTCCTATACGCTTTTAGATGTAGAAGAGGTTTTTCATGGCCTATGCGATAATATAAATAAATCCATTGATGCAAAGGAGGAGGAAGAAGCATTCTTGAAAAAGAACAAAAAAATCATTACAATAACTACATCATTGTAGAAAACATTAATACATATGGGGTAGGTCATTGAAGAAGGAATTTGTAAAGACCCTTCAATTATGACTATAGACGATATTGGTATATGCCAAATATATGCTAATTATATGAAGGGAAGACTAAAGGAATGGAATGAACAGGTCAGAAGACTATCTTTCTAGTTTGATGACATTATTCCAAGAGGAAATCATATTTTCACAAAATCTTTGGTCATGGAAGTATTTAACGGAGACCATGAATTGGTTTCTCGATAATGGGTTCGCGACATCGATTAAGAAATTCTTCCATAATTTTCAAAGGGGAATAACAGAGGAAAACAAATGAGAAACTTCACATTCCATTGAGATTGTTTATGCCAACAAATATTCTTTTACTTAATGTGATAAAAATATTCAAATAATATGTTGCCACATAAGCTAGTGGACGCTAAGCTAAAAATATCATTATTTTCCATGTTAAATGCTAGCAAGATCAATGTTAAAAATATTATATTGTGGAAGCACCTAGATGTTGAGCATCTCAAAATATGTTAATTTAATTTGTTAAAGGATACCACCGATAACTTCCAAATATTATTACTACACATATCCTAGCAGATGTTAGGCTCTTGGAATCTTAATTTAATGTGTTAAATCCAAATGACCGCTATGCTTCAAATATTATGCGTTAAATCCTAACTAATAGTAATCTTACAATATTATATCATTGTAAAGTCTAGGGACCGCAAAGATCCAATTAATTTCATTTAAATTGTTTAATCTTGTCAAAATATTCTCTCTAAATATTATTCTTTGGAATTACGTAGCAATCACTAATTTCATTCTACCTTAGTTAAATTTGTGAAATCCTAACAATGACTAAGCTCCAAATAATATGTTGCGTAAATACCTTACGGATACCAATCCTTAAATATATTAGTTTATATTGTTAAATCTTAGCGACTACTCTATTAAAACCATTATGTTGTGGTAGTGCCATAGTGGAGGCAAATATCAAAATATCTCAACTATCTAGCAATCACTAAGCTCAAAATATGTTATTGTGGCATAACCTAGCGGTTAAGATCATAATATCTTAAATTTTTTACTAAGTCCTAGTGACAAAAAATATTCAAATAATATGTTGCAACATAAGCTAGTAGATGCTAAGCTAAAAATATCATTATTTGACTTGTTAAATGCTAGTGACATCTAAGCTTGAAATATTATATTGTGGAAGCACCTAGATGCTTGAGTAACTAAAAATATGTTAATTTGATTTGTTAAAGAATACCATCGATAACTTCTAAATATTATGATTAAGCATATCCTAGCAGATGTTAGGCTCCTATAATCTTAATTTAATGTGTTAAATCCTGACAACCACTATGCTCCAAATATTATGTGTTAAATCCTAACAAATGCTAAGCTTAAATTATTATATCATTGTAAAGTCTAGCGCTCGTGGAGCTCAAATTAATTTCATTTAAATTTTTAATACTATCAAAATATTTTATCTAAATATTATGTTGTGCAGTATGTAGCGGCTGCTAATTTCATATTACCTTAGTTAAATTTGTGAAATCATAGTGACCACTAAGCTCTAAATAATATGTTGTGGCAATACCTAGCAGATGCTAGTCTTAAAATATCTTACTTTATTTTGTTAAATCTTAGCGATGTTACAAAAATATTGTGTAACATTATTAAATATATTGTAATATTATTAATAATGAGTTGTAATAGTTGTAATAATTTTATTGGTGAGTTGTGAGAACAACTCACATAGCTATTTTAGCGTGAGAGATATCCTAGAGATTAGATAGAGATATCTTAGGGATAAGTTTGAGAGATTATAGTGATTGAAGATCAAGTTTGACTCCACCATAGTAGGGGTTAATTGATCTATATATGTAACTCTTTATCAATGAATAAATTGTCCCCGGATGAATTTTATATTATGTGCTTCATATGATATTGTGTGAGATTATTTATAATAATTTGGACCAAATTTATTAAGGGACCGCTATGTTCCAAATATTATGTTGTGGTAGTGTCTTAGTGGCCTGAAATTTGAAAATATTCCTAACTACCTATCGATCACTAAGCTACAAATATGGTATTATAAAATACCCTAGAGGCCGCTCAGGGATAATTTTAGTGGCGAATATTCGTAATATGGCGAAACTTTCATTTTAGGAAATTTTGAAAAGGTGAATTATTCGAAGTGGGTCGATGTCCTGTCACCTAAAATATATAGTATATTTTTTTGGGGGTCGGCCGCCTTCATTTGAAAACATCTCCTATAGAAACCTAGCTGATTCGCCGGGTAGTATACCTCAAGTAGCTTAACAAATTACCAATACTTTGAAATTTGAACTTGCATACCCTTAAGGGCATTGTTGACGCATGACAACAACTGATCGACGATGAGTGACAGAGAAAAGTGTTGAGCGCGACTTGGGCAAAGAAGTTGACGCGCGACAAAGGGCGATGTGACGCCACACGCAATGATATTCGCATAAAGGGCGCGCGACAGAAATGGGTTGTTGACGCGACAAGTGCGCAGAGTTGACACATGTGACAAAGACCTCGGATAGGGGACACACGATAAGACCTCGACACTGGATAGAGTCGCTTACTTGGTTCTTTTTGTCGACGCAGACTCTTTTGAGAATAATGGATGGTGCCACCAAAGAATACGAATAACCTAAAAGTAAGTAAGAAATCTCGTAAATCACTCTTCAAGTATTTTGGAAACTCTGCGGATACAAATATTGTAAATACAAATCATATAGATGCCACCACAAAGAATCAGAATACTAACTATGTGGAAGGTATTATTGAGGTGGACATGCATTCTGCATAGTATCAAAGTCAAACAAATGAAACCTACGATGATATGCCGAGATCTTGAAGATATTGTTCTGTTGGGGTGCAACCAAGTGCAAATAGATATCACGAGATACAAACACTCAAAAAATGGAAGACATAAATCAAAATCAAACTCCGGTCCAAGAAAGAGGAAACCAGTGATTGTGATATTGCTCAAAATTCTACTCAAAAAGTAAAGCATCAAAAATGAACAAGAATATGTGGACCATTGGCAAGATATACAAGTTTGATTGGGCAGCTAAATTTCCATTTATTGAACTCCGTACAATCATATAATTATGAAGAAATCCCATCTCGAATGTACATGTACAATATGTACATGGAAATTGGGAAAGCAACAAAGAATGCAAATCAAGCTTTGACACTATAGAAAAACATTGTGGAAAACATATTTAATCACATGGGGGCGGATGGCCGTAAAATCAAAACACATAGGTGGAAAACTGAAAAGAATGCATGCATGTTAGATATGCAGCAGGAATATGAGGCGACTAGAAAAACACAGACATCTGTTGAAAAGGGAGGAACGATCACATCGCATATTGGTAAGATGAAAGAAACAAATCTACATGCAAAATTCATACAATTCTCTACTCTTTTCAAATACTAAAAAAGGAAGAGCGATTTGGATTTCCTCGATTTCAAAGTTTTGTATCAATTTAACTGGAATGCTGAATGTACCTTAGTCTCATTGGTCTGAAAGTAGTGGATGGGAAATGGCAAAATGCCTCTCGATGATAGAGAAGGAAGATTTGAAAGAGAATGTAAAAAAAGAAAACTTTATCTCTCTTTCAATTGATGAAGTGACAAAGAATGACAACACCGCATGGGTATGTATCCACATCTATACTTTAGAAAATCATATAAGGACACCTCATCTGTTGGGTGTTATGAAAATGGTTGAAAATTGCAATGCCGAAAACCTATATAAAATAGTTGTTTCTCATTTGAAAGATGTTGCTGAATGATTGATTATGAAATTGCTACAAAGTTGGTATGCATTGGAGCAGATGGTGCATCTGTACATGCAGGTCACCGAACAGGCTCTCGTTAGATTACAAACAACAAGTGGCCCCATATATGCTACCAATTCACCGTATGGCTCACTGAATGAATTTAGTGTATAAAATGGTAAGCAACCACGAAAATGTTCTAAATTAGAATACCTTATAAGAGAACTTCATGCCTATATGTCAAGCAGCCTAAAGCATTTTATCGAGTTCCAAAATTTTCAATTGGAATTACAGATGGCAAAAACTTCAAGGATGTGGAGACTAGATGGATCTCTTTGTATGAACTCGCATGCAAAGTTCGTGAGGAGTATCCTTCATTGGTTGGTTTCATGCACAAATACCGTCATGAAGTTGATAGGGCAAGGGACTTGTTGTTCGCTTTAACGATTTGGAGACATTTCTTACATTGGTTAGTATTATTCCAATGTTAAAGGAGATAAATACACTCGATGAAGCATGCACAGGCGATTAATCTATATTGTGGATTTTATACGGATGAGAAAAATGGTATGTCAAAGTCTTGATATATTGTACTATTCCCAGGATAGTTTTGATGCACCTGTTTTTGAAAATTGGAAAGATTTATTAGATCTTAAAAATCCTAACACCTTTTTGAGATTTAATATCCACGATCACCTCTGCATCACTATTAATGGGAGGGAAATACCAATGCACATTTTGCAAAAACGTCAAGATATTACAGGATCGGAATGAGAAGATGTTCCCGTGACACGTAATTTGTTTGAGTCTGTTATAGTTGAAACAAGAATAAAGCTTAAAAATTTTCAGAAACCTTGTCATCAGAAATTAGGAACGTTTCAGAAAGATAAAATTGGAAGCCATGGGTGTGATGAATCCTAATTTTTGAATATCAAGGTGGTAGCAGAAATTTTCGTAAAGCATTTCCATAAATCAATGGGTACAATAATGGAACAATTTACAAAGACGTCGAGCTCAAGGGTATGGAAATCAAAGGTATATTGAATGCCGATTTATTAAAGTTTCAACCAACAAATTTTGCAACAACAAAGAGAGGAACCAATATAAGAATTTAGATCAACCTTCTCGAAGTGGTGCTATTACAAGGTCAGTGGCGAGAATCTATCAAAGTTCTATCTTACAAGAAGATATCAAAGAATATTTTAGATTATATGAGTTATGCCAAACAATGATTTTGGGGTCTCAGTGGAGGATGAAAGGGTTTTTAGTGCATTGTCATTTATAAAATCAAAACCGAGAAACAAAGTTGGATAAAAATCGAAAGTTGCATGAGGTGTTATGTTTCTCGATACTCCATCGAAACCTTCCGTTCGACAGAGAAATTGCACACCGAATTCCTTTGCATGAAAGAAGAGGTGTGAATAATACAGCTACAAGTACAAATATTCCCAACCTTGAGAGTGTAATTGGGTCTTCGTCACATTCTACAGAAGACAACATCGAGTTTGATGAAGCTATTGATAATGGATTGTTTCAACTTTAAATAGGTATCTTCTTTATCTATCTTTTATCTTTATCATTAAAGATGTTACAGGTCTATATACTAAAAATGTCAGGCAATTCACCCATCTATCTACTAATCCATTTCTCGTGTTGGGTTTTTTTAAAACACAGATCTAGCTCATTACCAGTGGCAGTGATGATTTCAACTTTAAGGAGGTATCTTTTTCCCCTTAATCTTATTGTTTGTTACTATTCATTTTTTTCAGCTCTGGTTATCATTAAAGATGTTACAGGTCTATGTATTTACATTTAGTTAAATACAATCTTTTTATTTTTTGAAAACGTGGGTTGACATCCATCCGAGGAAGCTGTTACTTCTCGGGACTGACAATGTCAGGCAACTCACCCATCTATCTACTAATCCATTTTTTGTGTTGAATTTTTTTAAGACAAAGATCTAGCACATTACCGGTGATGATTTCAATTTTAAATAGGTATCTTCTTCAACATAATCTTATTGTTTGTTACTTTACATTTTTTCAGCTCTTGTTATCATTAAAGATGTTACAGGTCTAATTCTATATATTTACATTTATTTAAAGATATTGTTGGTCTCAGTTAGTTGTAAACCAAGTCAATGGTATATACCAGTGTCTTAATGAAATAATTCAAAAGTATAAGTATCATGTGGACATAATTTTGACTACCTTTAACCGTTATGAGCTTCAAACCACCCCACGTTCTACTAACAAATTTGCAGATACCATGGCCTACCTGGATTCTTAGATACCCACTTTTCTTGCCGACTCCAAAATATTTGTCACATACAAAGGTTACAATCAATGTAGGAAACATTCCGAGGGAATGGGCCCTTAGAGGTTAGCTCGGCCACTCTTTACCCTAATCAATCTTCCCCAATTTCTCCATTTTACATTTTTACTATTAGTCAGTTTCCATTTTTTACACTACATGGAAAGTGACACAAACATACAATCAACCAACATACATACCTACCATTTTTTTTACAACATCTTACCATACACGTTCATCATCATTTATTTTTCCATGTTATCAATAACTTGAAAATTAAATTAAGACCAACACACTTAAACTCAACCATGCCTAACTGACATAGACTACACCATGCCTAACTAACCTAACTCAACCATGCCTAACTGACCTAACTCCACCATGCCTAACTGACCTAACTCAACCATGCCTAACTGACCTAACTACACCATGCCTACATGACCTAGACTCCACCATGCCTAACTGACCTAACTCCACCATGCCTCACTGACCTAACTCAATCATGCCTACATGACCTAGACTCCATCATGCCTAACTGACCTAACTCCACCATGCCTAATTCATCTAGTTTCCATCCATACACAAATAACAATGGAAATTAAAACACAAGTACATCATCTATATCATAAATCTCATCATCTATAACAATAAAAGTATTTGTATCAATACAAATATAGAGAATAATTATCTTAAAACAAGTTCACATACATCATCTATCATTAATTATCAATTATCATCATTCATCATCTACGTCCACATACAATTCATGACAATGCAAGTAAACAAGAAACATACATATAATTCATGATAATCACCATCTAATGCAATTAAAATTAAAGATTGTATATAAATCCATATAATTAAATTCAAATACCATAGTACATACTCAATAGTAGAAGTTTTCAAATTCAATATTTAAAGTTTCCTCAATAATAAAAGTTTCTAGTTTTCAAAACCCTCTTTTTCTTTATCCAATTCTACTCCTCTACTCTCTTCCCCAACGGCTTCTTCCACTGTGGCTGTACCTCTTTCCCCAACACCAGAAATAACCCCTGAACTTATAAGATCTTCCGCAACACTATCCAAATTTTTTAAAATTCTTTCTTCTTGATTTGTTGCATCTCCATGCGACAAAAAATTTGGATCAGCTGCTGCTTTAGCTTTGAATAATATGTCAGGGTCGAAACCATGCTCTTTAATTATCCGCTTTAGTGTATTGTTTTGTTTGTTAACCAAAACAATATTTTGCTTCAAATTTTTTTGTCATGGATAAACCTGTTCTTTTCTATTTCCAAGTGAACTTGCAAAACCTTCACTGACTCTTCAAATTTTCATATTTCAACCGCATAAAAAGTAATGTCAATTCAAAATATTACTAAAAAATGAAAATTTCAAATTAACAAGAATGATTGTTTGAATGTAATAGTACTTACAACCGCTCTATCTCTTTCGGCATTTGCGATTGCTACCAAATCCTTGTCCTTGGACCATTTGTTAAAATATTCCTGGGCCTCGGCACTAATATTTTCCAATTTGTTTAATGACTTATCTAAAATGTCATCTTTATAGTTGTTGTTATACGTGATAGTCCCACTTCTTACTTGGGTAAGTAAGGAATCCATCTTCGTAGGTTGATTCTGGACTGCAGCGTATAAACTATCTCGTTGCCAATAATTTTCATAACGACTAATAATTTCATTGATAAGAACTTTAGCCCTTCTCTCCCATTCTATAAGCTGATTGATATGAGGAAGAATAAACTCACTCACATGGGATTGACAATCATAACCAATTAAGTTCTCCAAAGGAAAAGGTGGCAACTGTTCACTATCTGAATCTGATGAAGACGATCTTGCTGGAGAAGTATGGGGGCTTTCAGCAAGATCAACTACTACTTGTTTCTGCCTTTGGGTGGGCTGATCCTGTTTGTGAAAAAATTAATCAAGATTTAGATAAATAAATTTAAATTGAAATGTAATTCAAAATTGTAAAGCATATTTAAATTGAAATTTGAAGTATACCTGCTGGCCTTGAATCATCTCGCGGGTATTGAAAAAACTAGTTGGGTCATTACTATTAATGCCCAAATAATCTTCATCTAAATTTATATTGTTCAAAATAGATATTCCCATTGCACTGGGCAAGCCACCAAGTGAGAGAGTTGGAATTCGAAAGGAGGAGGCAATGTTTAGTGTCCCACTAGGGGCCGAGAAAAAGGCATGCGTTTACCAATGTTCTTTTTCACTGTTCCTCTGTTGGCATTTTAAAAATTATTGGTTGAGTGGGTGTCGGTGCCGCGGTTTGATCAGGACTGACATGTGCTGAAAAGTACAAGAAAAAAATGAAAAATAGGAAAACAATTCATAAAGTCAAAAATTTGTACTATCGAAAAGTTGTACCTTGTTGTCGAGGGGTTGTTTTTCTCGGTGCTATGGGTGGCCTTGTAGGAGTTGTACTCATTGTCTGTTCAGAAGATATGAATGCATGCGACTGTATGGAGTGAGTTGGGGAAGAAGGTTGAGTTTGTGAAATAGGTGTATGTTCCAAAGTCCCTGCAATTCATCAATATTAAATGTTGTCAATTCATTTGGTTAAAATTTAAATTGAAAAATAAATATGCAAATTTGGAATTTGTAAATAATATATGAGAAGGTATTACTTCTCTGGCGTTTAACGAGTTCAAACTGTTGAGGGTTTGGAGAGGAGTGAGCTTCCATTTCAGATTGTGAGTCCCCCGAAGCCTCAGCGTGTTGTTGGCCTCTTCCTCTCGATAACGCCTTTTTTCGGGGAGGGCTTCAATAAATCTTCTCTGCAAAACATTAAAATTTAAGTTTTAATAACTGTGCACTGTAATTTCAAAATTGAAATACAATTACAAACTAAATAGTTTATACCTGTTGTTCTTCAAATGGAATTGACAACTTCATCAACTCCTCATCAGTGCAAGTAGGAATTTTTTTATCTTTTAAATTTAAAAGTGCCTCATAATAAAGGCCGAGGAGATAGTTTGTTGAATAAATGAAAGGTTTTTCTGAAAGTTTTGAATTTGTTAGGTCAGTTCTTATTTTTTTGGATAGATATGTGCACCAATCAAATTTTTGTTTTGAGATAGTGGCAACAATGTATGCAATGGCCCAATTTGGTATATCTGTTTGGCGACCCTGCAAAACAATTCTGGATTGAAAAAATGAAATAAGTGCAGCAAGAAAGTGGTGTGCAATTGATTGTGTATCCACACCACGCCTGGATTTATTGACATGGGCTGCAAATGCGAAACAATGAAAATTACTATAAATTTATAACAACAAATTGTATCAGAATAAAAAATATGAATTAAAATGAATTATACTTACAATCAACATGGAAACCAAACGTTGATTCAAGAAATTTCTTGTCTTCTTCCAGGAGTGTTGCCTTGGTTGTAACAATTGGTAAATTTTTGAACAGAAGGCCCGTAAACCGATGGATGTCATTTGCTTCGATACTGAATTGGAACATTTGGCCATCGTTCAGAGTCACATAAAAAAGGCCGTCCTCAAATTGTAGGATGACAAGAAGGTAATTCAAAATATCCGAATCTGCTTTTCAAATGGGGCATATTAACGAGCCTGTAAATTTACACGCATCCATCAAATCTTTATATTCTGAAGACATCTTTAAAACAATATGTATGTGAGGGCATAAGGGATTCCTATAGTTGATCTTGGAAATCGATTGAATTGGATTCTCTTGATTTTTTTGCTGAACTTGCAGTTGGGAAGCATGTGAAGTCAACATTATAGTTGTACTTGCATCTTTGACAACGATTGAGACCTGCAAAAATTCAAGAGCGGGAAGGTGAAAACGAGAAAATGACCGGTTGAAGGGTATTTATAGGCTAAATCAGGCGTCAATGGCTTCAATTGACGCGCATCAATGGTCTTAGCTGACGCGTGACAATAGTCTTAGCTGACGCGCGTCAATAGGAGCCAGAGACGCGCATCAATAGGATTCAGTGACGCGTCAATAGGATCCAGATGGCGCCGCATCAATAGGAGCCGCGACGCACATCAGGGATTTAGTGACGTGTCAATAGGATCCAAAGGATGTGCATCAATAGATTTAGTGACATGCGTCAATAGGATCCAATGGATGACGTGCGCCAATAGGAGCGCGTGCGCATCAATCAGGATCCATGTGCGCGCGTCAATAAGCATCCAGCGACGCGACGCCATCGATCCTATCGACACGCATCACTGGATGCTATCGACGCCGCGACCAAGACCATTGACGTTCCATTGACGTGCGTCAGGAGTGATTATTGACGTCTTGTTGTCGCACGTTAATGATGGAGCCATGAAAAACTAGGTGAAATTTTTGTTTTGGAATACTGTCAAATTCACCTTTCGCTGAAACTAGTTCCGGGATATTCGCCAGGTATTTTCCACCTACAATTTTATAGAGGTGTCTTAAAATGAACCCCGAGGCCGCTAAGCTCACAATATTTTTCTTATTTCCGGTAAATGCTAGTGATAACTAATATCCAAGAATATGTTGTGGCATAACCTAATGAGATGCTAAGCTAAGAATATAATTCTTTAATGTGTTAAATGCTAGCAACCCTAATGTTTGAGATATTATTTTGTGGCCGTACATAGCGACTGTAAGCTCCAATAATATGTTGTGGCATATCCGAGTGGCTGATAAGATCATAATATTTTAATCTATTTTTTAAAATCATAACCACCGCATGGCTCCAAATATTATTTAATGGTATTACCTAGAGACCGTAAATCTACACATATTATTTGTTGGCATAGCCTAAGCTTTGTGATTCATAACCTAAAAAAATTATTTCAAATTCTTAAATCGAAAGTGTAAACTCAAGTAATGTATAGAGATCTAGTTTTCATAATAAATAATTCATCAGTCTTATTTTCTCGAGGATTTAACTAGCAACTGCTAAGCTCTAAACATAAACCTTCTATGTGTTATACAATTATATATAGATTTTTATTATCGTTAAGATTCAAACAAATTTTCTTAAAAAGAAAGTATAGCCTAGCGGTCGCTAAGCTACACAATTTTTTCTTGATTGATTAGATTCGATAGGAGAAATCAATGTGAAAATCTATAAATTTTAACAAATAAATACGAGTTTTCATTTGGATACATAGAAATACATGTAGAATCATGAATTAATATATATGACAACAATCTATCTTTCACCAATAATACTTGGCATATTAATAATATTTTTGAAAATAATTATATCATTGTGACTACAAAGCTATGTGATTTTTTTCATGTCTTAATGTGCGGGAGGAAAAGGAAAAATAAATTTATTTGATAAAATTTACTCATATATATAATATGTATAGCTTCCATTCTACAAAAAATATCAAATAATTTAAAAATTAATAAGATTTTATAGTTTTAAATCATTTTGTTAACCTTGAATATTGTAACATCTTTGACAAACTGTTGACTTTTTCCTCTTTACATTGCAAATGTTGACATGTGATTTGTCCTAAGAAGGTGTATTCTTTTGATTGTTGAAAATCATGTTTGCAATGGATAAATTATTTCTGTACTTGGATTCATTTTTTTGTGATGATGTTGCTTGCAAGGAATCCATTCTTCTTGAGTTCGGTAAGGTTGTAAACTAGTGATGTTGTTTGCAAATTTATCTTTCTATAACAACAAAAACCTTGGATCAATTCCATTGATCCAAGGTATGCTTCAATTCTTCTTACTAGTCTATCTAAAAACTCGACATTCAGAAATTGAAGGTAATAAAGGACTAAGTCCTTGTATGTATACAATTTTATTGATCCTTCTTTGAAGTCCTTGCTTTGCATATTGTTGTAAATTGTGAACTCGAGATCTTCTTGTTAATTTCTTAAGGACGTTGAACAACGTAAGGAGGATGAGGACCTACTTCAGGACTATTAAGGTAAAACCTTAGTCCTAGATCTTTAAGATCTATCCTAACTAGATTCTAACCTAAGGTAAACTAGACCTACCTTAGATCTATTCTAAATTATTCATGTTGCACCCTAACCTAATTTGTATACTTTACGGGTGTGGGGTTTCGAATAACCTAAGGTAATAAGGGACCTATCTAGGACCTATTACCTAATACTAAACTACTATGGGACATGACTTAATCTATGATGGCATGCTTTCTATGGAAACTTTGAAAGACCTAAGGTAAATACTTTTTATCTAACCTAAGGTCGGATCCTAAACTAATGTTTATCTAACCTAAACTAATGTTAAGATGAAAGGGGACCTAAGGGGGTCACATGGCTATTAGGAGATGCTTGGCGATGGTTCCAATGGCATTTAAAGAGATTTGATTTGAATTTATAAAATTCGGTACTACCAGTTTTAGAGGCATGGAAGATAGAGGGAATACCTAGCTGGCATTATCACTAAAGTTAAGAGATGCATGTTTTAGTTGAATTTGAGTTTGCCAATTTTAGATGGCAGTGGCGTGGAGATTTAGGTGGGAGAATTGAATGCAAGTGCATTAATGAGCATAGGTTTTGGTGAGAAAACCACCTTGGAAACCATGCAAGTGGATTTTTGGGAGGTTGTTTGGTCATTCATTCATGTCGATTTTTGCTCTGCATGGGGATATCTGGTTCTTCGAACCAGCAATTCAATTTTCAATCTGTTGTTATTTTTGGCTCCTCTGGACTATTTTCGATCCAATGGAGGTATAAGAGGCATAAGAGAAAGAAGTTTTGGGTTGTTGACTTCGATTGGAGAAGAAGGAACTATGGAAGCTTGGCTAGAAATCTTCTTCGAATCAATAGAAGCACTATCAGGCATGATAGGATCTACCCATTAAGTTTCTCTACTTTTTACTAAACATCTTCATAAAAACAACTCTTCTCTTGTGATCAATGGGTTTTTATTTTATCTTTCATTCTTTCTTGAAATTTCTCTGTACTTTTCTAAGGAGGAATCTCTGTTAGATAATGTGGAATGTGGGTCATTTCCTGTTAAGCTTAATGGTGAATTGTACCTTAAATTTTGGTTGAGCCTTGAATAATGTCGAATATGTGTGAATCCTTCCTATCTTGCTCAAAAGGGTTTATGGAAATATATTGTTGCTAAAGGTTTTTGAACTGGGTTTGTCTATTATGGTTGATAGGAGGTAAGAAATATATTCTTCTCTAGTTGCATCTTTGGTTGTTTGGAGTCTTGTTACTTCTGTTGGAACTATGTTGATATGGAAGCTTGGATTAAATGTTATGCGAACTCAAAACTATTTGAAAGCAACATTAAATGAGTAACTTCTTCTTGAAATTTAATGTGAAACTTTCATTGCTTCGAACCTTGTATTTCAATGGAAGCTGAGTTGAAAAAGGGTGTTTGGATTTACTATTTTGTGGATTCAAATTCGTGTGGAAACAATAATGAAGGAGTTATTTATTCTCTTACTCCTTCAGTTAAAACTTAGTTGTTCGGATCTAGTTCTTTCTATGGAAACTATGAGGTAATGGTTACTCGGATACTAAGGTTTTGGAAATATCTTGTTTGAAGATAACAATGAACAAATTCTCCCTTTTCTGAACTTTATATGTATTTGGGTTTTTCTTTAAAACTCTGGAAGACTGGACTAATAGTTGGATAAATGAAGCTCTGTTATATTTAAGGATTTTTCAAGAGAGTTGGTTTTTTCTGAGTTGATATTTGGTCCTATGCACGTTAGCTCTACTCGAGCTTGCAAGATGTTGATCTCGCTGTCTTTCTTCACCTTCAAGTTAGATAATGATCGTTTAGACTTTTTTTATCTGAGTAAACCTCTTAAGCTAACTTGCTAGTGTAAGTTTGTTGAAACCTTACTATTGTGGTTTCGGGAAGATTTAACGAATGTATATATGGATTTTGGGTTGACATTTCATGATCTAGGAATAACCAATAGGTTCAGTATGAAGGGTTTCTAGATTCTTCATTTTCTATGATATCTGAGTATGTTGAAGGAATAGAATGTCTTGACGACTTAGTTGATTTGTGTAGTTGATTCTATCCATAGAAATGGAATGAAAGGAATTCTGATTATCTAATCATTTCTTTAGTTGACTTGTGCACCTGTAGCTAAGTCATGTCATCCTTATTTTGCACATTCTTTGAAATCAAACCTAGATGGATATTTTTCAGTCTATCCAAAAGACGGGTTCTCTCACCTCTGTGAGGTTGTGAATGTGAGTCAATCTTACTGATTGTTTCTCTTTCATTTTGAAAGAATGATTAGGACTTGGTTCCTCTAACTAAAAATTTTGATGATTGGGAATGACTTTTGAAGGTTTTATTTCATGTAAGTTGTTTAGAAAAATTTTGGTTAATACATCTCCTTCTTGATGTGGATAATGTACTATTGTCACTATTATTGTATCGTCTGGGAGAACCTTATTTTGAAATCTGACTTGCATAATGCAGTCACATAATTCAGACTAGTATCTTCTAATGCATGTCTCTATGTTTAAAAGAGTTCAAGGATTTGTGTTTGGGTTTGTACCAGTCCTTTTATGACCTTCTTTACTTGTGAAATAAAGTTGGAATCCTCTTCTAAACATGTTGACTGACTCCTCTCTCTTTTACCCTCTGAGGTAAAGTTTTCATCACTGTTTTCTTTGGAGACTGTAGGAGATTATATGTTGCACTCTCTCTTCTGAGTTGTGAAATGATATTTCAAATTTTACCGAATTGGAAGGGAAGTTCTAATTTTCTTTCTCTCAGTTTGTCCTTCCCTCTCTTGTGTTAATCTTTCTTATAGATTGGATCAGTTCAGTTGCATTACTTTCAAGAATGCATTGAGTAGTTGTTGATACATCTTACTCATTCACTTGACTTGTATTGAAGGAATCAATATTTGTTATGGGTGATTAATGTTATATGTTATATATTGAGTGAATACTTCCTAATTCTAATGTGTGGCCTAACTTGAGAACTTAGGCTATATCTTGGACTTTAAAATTAGGATATAGCATCTGAAATGGGAATCTCTTATTCTTTTGTATGTTGTAGATGATTCATCCTAGAACCTTTCATGAAGCTGGAA
This sequence comes from Taxus wallichiana var. yunnanensis, assembly GCA_018340775.1. NCBI lineage: Eukaryota > Viridiplantae > Streptophyta > Pinopsida > Cupressales > Taxaceae > Taxus > Taxus wallichiana. The sequence goes on along the minus strand of CM031236.1, from coordinate 79,029,252 downwards.
TTAGCTTGGTGTAGATGTCTTTTTATGAAATTGTGTAATGCTTTGAGTTTGATGGTTCTTGCTTCTTAAAAGTAACACTACTTTTGGAAAATATTGGAGTTAGTGTCTTTATTTCTAATTCAGATTGAATTACGTAAGAAATAAATAGTAAGTACCTTTAATAGAAGGAGATAAGTAATTAGGATGAAATGTTACTTATCTAATATAATTCTTTATAAGAAAACAATTGCTGAGGAGAGCTGATTATATCATGATCTTTTTGAATGTTAATTTGGTTGTTATATTGTTCTTCCTTTTATGATTGTTATTTCTTATGATTTATCTATCTATTGGCCTTGTTGTTTCATAAAAAGAGTTTGTTTTATGAAATAGTTAGTTGAAGGCACATCATTTTAATGCTTAGTGCTTATCATGCTCAGTTCAATGAACTGACCCATGCTAGCAATTTTTGTAGATGGATTTCCTAAGTGATTGACGAAGGAAATTTTTTTATGATGTATTTATTACTTAAATTCTGGATCTCTTATGAAGAAATTTGATTCATTATTGAAATGTATTAAAAGAAGAAAAGTTGTATTCTTTATTGATCTTAATGTTGTTTGACATGAATATGTCTGAAATGTATGGTCTTGTAAAATGTGTATTTCACCATGATGAATTGAAAAGGATAAGAGTTACTTAAATATGTGTGTCATTCTTCTTGAGCATTATTAGAAGGAAAGGTGTAATCTTCTCTTCATTTGTTCTCTTTCTTAACTGTTTGGATCCTTATTTCAGTTGGCATTGAATGAATTGGATGGAAGGGATTTAATTACAATATTCCTTACTGAAATGCAACTTATTAAGTTGGCATGCTTAGTTAATATTTCATCTAAGCCTCTTTGGATTAGTAAAAAGATGTTAATGAAAATTATAACTTAACTAAGATGACTTGTGTAATGGAATAAGGATATAACGAATTTCTAACACCTAACAAGAATGAGGAAGGTTCACTTCATCTTGAGTAATACCATGATAGGTAAACAACAAATGTATGGTATATGTGATCGTTTATCAATTAGACTTCATCTCTATGAAGTCTATTATAATAGAACCTATTTTGGATCTTAAAAAGACTATGAATGGTTGAGTTATACTAAGTAAATCTTATGGAGGTTGTTGTTTCTATTTGATTAACTAAACTTTAATAAAAAAGTTAATGAACCTAAAGCAATCATAGGATTTTATAGTACATTAAAAACTCAGGTAGGAATGATAATCTTAAGACCTAAAGTAATTCAGGGTTCATAGTGTAGCTATAACCAAACCTTAATTATGAAACTTAAGTGAGTAATAAACTCTCATATGGGATATGTACACCGAGATGGGTAATTTTTTGGATGTTAGTACATGCCAACTACAAAACTGTACCTTTATGAAGACTAGGGTCTTCACGAGGATACAATGTTGTAGTTGACATGTTGCAACACCCTTCAGTATTGGATCATCTAGGTCTACATAAACTTGGACTTGATCTTAGTTTCACTCTAGGTCAGATTAGTATTATGAGTTAGCACAGGGAGTGACTCTTGATGGCTCAGGGTAACTAGACACATCCAATTGACTTAGGTCAATTGAGTATGCCTATGTACCCTTAGTCATTGCGAATGGTTCCCTATCCTAATTTATGTTGCTAACCTGGGTTAGGGTCAAACCTTGAACAAGTGAATTGATAGAAGTCAGTGAAGACCATTCTAGATAACAAATGAGTGGGGTGAAGGACATATTCCATTTGATGAGTATGTCGTCTAGGAATAGTAACATGAACAATATGTTGGAAATCTTTGGCCAAAGTATCGCAAGCTGTTGGTTGCGTTGTCCTATGTCACCTAGTTTAAGAAATGGGATTTCAGATGAATATTGGTAACAAATATTTAGATAGGTTTCTTAAAAAAACACTCAATACCTAGAACAGGGTAAGAGAACCAGGAATACTTAGTATACACTTTGTATTCAACACTTTAAGTTAACATGATAGATCGGTAGTTCACCAAGTCATTTACAACTGCATATGGTTATCTGTTATGAGATTGATTGGCATGGAATGTGTGTTCTAAATTATGATTATTTAGAATAGAGAACATTATGTATTTGATTTTTTTCCCTTGTTTATAAAGTCTTAAAATGGGAATGTTACAAATATCCTCTCATAAATTCAACACGAAAACCATATAAATACTGAATAATGAAATAATTACCTTAGGTTATTTCTAGCATCATAATAAAAATAAGAAAAGGTAGTCATAAGGAATATCTAAATAATACTTTGAGTCTCGCAAACCATTACAATTTTAAAAACTAGTGACTATGCAACATGCCATCATTATCTTGAAAAAAATTAGAGGAGACATAGAATGATGGATATCCAAAGATCCGTAAAAAAAAAACCCAGACTAAGACATGAAAATACATATACATGAAAGTGTTCAAATGAAATAAAAACTAGAGATGAAAAGGGATTAAATTTTCTTTCGTTAGGGCACAACAAAATCCTTGTTTTATTAAAGAACAAGGCGATTTTACAAGACAATCAAGGAACCAATAAGCGAGAGATGGCTGAAGCGCATGTTTTGGTAGGGAAAAATAGGGCAAGACTAATGTGAGAAAGATAGGAACTATTCAAAGATAGAACGAATGAACAAGCCCGCGATAAAAAAGGTGCACATTTACTCGAATATACATATTTGATAAATACCTGATTGAGATATGAGATTATTTAATTCTTGGTGATTTCTTACAAACCTCCATCTGCTACATCGAACTAACTATCTACATGATTTTATCCACAACCCCTTTTCCTTCCCTCTTTTATGTGCACCCTTTGTGTGCTTACTTTGGAAAAGAGATTATAATTACTACCCGATTATTCCCTTGACTAAACGGTTGATATTTTTGCACTCAAACCTACAATATATGTGGTTTTCTTGTATTTTCTATGATTTCATGAGCTTCTTTTCTATAAGACCGAAAACATAGAAGCCTAAAAAAATAGTTCTCTTGGGTATTTAAATTTTTTTGACACATTCCATGTCGAAATTTGGAAAATAAAAAAGTGCGGGATATGAAAATTCAAAAATTATAATTTCTCAAACATTAAGCAAAAGAGTGGGGGATTTTGGAATATATTCAAATTTCAAATACTCCCAAATGTGGTGGGATTTGCAATTCAAACTTTTACTTGATCACTCAAAATAATATTGAAAAGAACTCCTTTTGTTATTGGCTATAGCTTAAAATAGTAAAAACAAAATAAAACATATAATATTGTAAGAAAAATAGAAGGAATAAATTATAAAAATTTATGGGCACATTTATTTATTATTTTAATCAAAATTAACCTAGAAAATGTTAGATGTAGTGCGTTAATTAAATATAGTTCTCACATTGATCGTGCCACGTGGAAAGTTTGAACCTAATAGTTAGAAAACATTATAATTGACACATTTATTATGAAATTCATATATAAATAAATTACTATAAATTATTTTAAACCTATCTGAATCTATGATCTTATAATATAAATAGTACCCACTAAAACACCGACACATGGCATGAGAATTCTGAAATTTCAAAAGGCATTTTTGCATTTAAACAACAAAAAATTATAGCACTTAAAAGATGGAAAGATATGTTAGCATAATTTAGCATAGGCATATTTATTACATTTTATTACATTGTCTTTTATTTAATAATGTGCAACATGTGCACTCTAGTCTACTACTTGCATTCAATATTGTTATGTTGGATAACATTCAATATTTGTATTAGTAGTAATTACATGTGCATGTGAGATGGGTCTTATCATCTCGTAGTTGGTGTCTCTCTAGGGGTGTCATGTCTATCCATATGAGGTTGTCTAATATCTATAAATATTATAGCTCTTGCATTGTAATGTAATCTGATTTCATGATCAATAATATTTGTGAGGCTTCCATCCCTCTTTGGTCATTCTGAATCTTATTCTATTCTATCATTTGGTATCTAAGCTATACCATTATTATCATTTGGTATCGAGCGGAGTTCTATCCAAGTAAGGTTGAAGAGGAGCACTATTGGAGGGATCCATTGGAGAAGAAGATCTGCATCAAAGGAGAGCCATTGAAGCATCCCGCAGCCTCCATTCCTCCCAAGCATCCATCAACTAAAATTTGACCTATCCACTTATTTGGAAGGTAAAAATTTTTTTATTAGTCATTGGCATAGCCAATTGATCTAACATATTGGTGGAATATTTTAGATTTGGAGATCTTTAAAAAAAAGAGAAAGATCTTAGAAAAAAATTGTAGATCTAAAAAAAAAAAAAAGATTTGTGAAAAAAAAAAGATCTTAAAAAAAAAAAAAAAAAAAAGATCTTGAAAAAAAAATTGCAGATCAAAAGAAAAAAAAAAAAAGATCAGATCTAAAAAAAAAAAAAATCAGATCTGAAAGTGGAGGTGTGAAGAATTCGGGAGCAAAGGTTGAAGCAGTCCCGTCAACAAAATTCCAGCAGATAGCTCTTAGAAAAAAAGACGTAACTTTTTCATACAATGTCGATTGATGTGTCATTTTTTTTTTTGGAAAGATAAGAAGGAGGCGCACAACTTTTTAGTTTACATCATCTTCATATTCGGCCTCTACATATGATGAAAAGTCTGTACAAGTCGGATCATTTTTTCGAAAAAATCAGATCTAGCTGGTAAATTGGTAAGATCTCAAAAACTAAGATTTCGATTCTTCTGAAATTTTTTGAGTTTTAAGAAAAATATTTTATGATGCTGCTGTCAAAATTTTAGAAAAACCTAGATCACGGTTTGTGAGAAAAGGTGAAAACAATATTCAGATTGTTTGTTTGGATCTTGGGAACAAACAGGTCAGCGGTTCAATTCCCACTCTCTCCATATTTTTTCTTAAATTATTTTTTTGGAAAATTTGGAGAAATTAATAAATTTTGGGAGATTTATAAATTTAGAAGCTCACCAAACACATTTAGAGCCACCGCTAAATTTAGCGGAAAAACACCTATTGGGGGTAAAAAATATTTTTGGCCTAAATTGTGTATTTTGTGATTCTAAACCCTTTTTTGTAAAGAGGGGGGACACAAAAACTTCATTTCGATGTACTTTTGGAGCATTTTGTACTAATCTTGGTGCATAAAGTGAAAAAAAAAAGGGTACAATTTTTTATTTTATGTTTGGTTCTATCACACGAGATCTTTGATCTCATAGTAGCGTTCGGTATATACGGTGCCTCTAGGAAGTGCTTACGGGTGATGCCGTCATGACTACTACTGCACTTAACGCCTAACACAGCTGCCTAAACATCGTCTGGGAATCGACCCTATAAAATCAACGGGGAGTAATAAGGACACAATACACACACATTTGAGCCCTCCCATCCGTTTGTGCTTGCACAAACCCCTCTCCGTACTGTCTAAGTACCACATACTAAATTCTTTCACGTGCGTTAACACCTCTTTCCATACTGACGGGTATATTGAAAGGGTGATCTTCTTCCATGTACCGACGGGTATATCGGAAGGGAGCGTATATAGAAAGGTTTGGTATATCGGCGTGACGGTATATTGAGAGGGAGACCATAAACTTGGAGTGATAAGAGCCTTACCTTTTCTCATAAATTCGAGTTTCGAAATTCAGATTACGAGAAATGGGTGCACAAGCACCAAATTTCTTCTTACCATTCACAACTACTTAGAGGAGACAACTATGCTGCATGGAAACCGAAGATCAAGACGTTACTTGAGTTTGAAGACCTATGGACAGTTGTAGATGGACAAACAACAAGATCACTTGATGATGGAAGACAACAAGTTCAATTTGATAGGGCAAATCAAAAGGCCAAGTTGATCATCTTGTTTAGCGTAATAGATGATGTGCAACCCCACATTAGAGATGCCACATCGGCCAAGGATGCATGGGATAAGTTGAGCATAGTCTATGAGGCAAAGAACAAGAATGCCATCCTCAACCTACTATCACAACTGCATACTCTCAAGTTCAAGCACAATGAGAAGGTTGAAGTTTTTTTGAGACGAGTTGCTACTTTGAGGGCATCTCTATTGGCATTGGGAAAAGAGATAAGTGATGAAGACCTCGTACCAATTGTGTTGCGAGCACTTCCTCCTTCCTACAGAATCTTTGTGACAACTATCAATATGAGTGAACACATAGTCACCTTTGAGAAGTTGGTCAATCTACTCCAACAAGAAGAGGCAATGAACAACAAAGATCATGAAGATGAGCAAGCACTATCTTCCAATCATAAAGGAAAGGGAAAATTTCAGTCCAATCACAAGAAGTCCCAACAAAACCAAAGTCAATGAGACAACACCAAGAAGTGTCCCATTTGCAATAGAGGGGGACATGACATCAAAGATTGTTGGTACAATTCCTACAAAAAGGGTTCATCAAGCAATTCAAAACCCAATAACCATCAAGGTAACAATAATTCAAATAAAGGGAAGTCCAACAACAACAACAATCAAGGGTAGAAAAATGGTAATTGGCAAAGAAAACCCAAACAACAAGGGTACATTGCTGAACATGAGGATGATTCAGATGAAGGACACCACATGTATTCTGCTCAATTTGATGAAGAAACCAAGTCCACACAAGATATCTGGTATGTTGACTCGGGTGCAACTCGACACATGACTAGACGCAAGGATTGGTTCTACACACTACGTGACTCACCTAACAAGAACCATGTGTCATTAGGTGATGACTCATCATACAAATGTCGAGGGATTGGAAACATTTCACTACCTCTTGAAAGCATGATTGCAAAATCACAAATGTATTGTATGTACACAGGTTGACCAAGAATTTGCTATCAGTTAGTCAACTCCTTGATCACAACTTGAAGATAGATTTTGACAGTAATAATGGAGAAAAAGTGTGGTTGATAAGAGATAAGTCAAGAGGTTCCAAGATTGTAGCAAGAGCCTCTAATGTGGGATGCATGTTCCAACTTGATTTTTCCACAAGGATGATCAAGCTCTAGTGGCCAAAGACACGCAATCTGCAGAACTATGGCATCGTAGATATGGTCACATCAGTTTTGGCTATCTCCAAACACTTCAAAAGGGCAACATGGTGAAAGGATTGCCTACACTCAAGCACAACACTGACAAGTGTCACAATTGCCTAGCTGGAAAGCAACACAGAGTACCCTTCCAGAAGAACACATATAGAGCTAAGGGAAAGCTTGATTTGGTGCACACCGATCTTTGCGGGCCCATGCAACCAAGTCATTCTGGATGTCAATACTTCATGCTTTGTGTTGATGACTACTCAAGAAAGATGTGGATATATTGTCTAAGAAACAAGAGTCAAGCCTTTGAGACATTTCAGAAGTTCAAAGCACTTGTTGAGAATGAAGTTGGTCGCAAGATCAAAACTCTCCGCTTAGATCGAGGGGGGGAATTCACAAGCAATGAGTTCAAGACTTACCTAGAAGCTCATGGGATTTGTCGACAAATGCCTCCTACTCACACACCACAATAGAATGGTATAGTTGAGAGAAGGAATCATACTATCATGGAAATGGTGCGATGTATGATTGATGACTCAGGTTTAACAAAGACATTTTGGGCAGAAGTTGCAAGAATTGTAGTCTATTTGTTGAATAGAGTGCCCATAGTAGCTCTTGAAGGAGTGACACCTCAAGAAGCATGGTCAAATCGGAAACCATCAATTGCACACCTAAGAGTATTTGGGTGTAAAGCTAAGCATGCACACCAGAAGAATAAGAACAAGTTGGATATGAAAGTTTGAGAAACTGATATTCTTTGGATACAGTGAAGAAGCACTTGGGTACAGATTATGGGATCCGAAAGCAAAGAAAGTATACATAAGTAGGGATGTTGAGTTCTTTGAGAAGAAACAAGCAAATGCTCCACTCAACGACTCAACAAACATGCATAATACACCTCTTGTGAAGACAAAATTTGATGTTCCCACTGAAGATGACAGTGATGAATTGGATGATGGTGAAAACTTGGATCCACCACAAGCCAATAGAACAGCTAAGAAGTTACCTAAATGGTATACTCAATTAATAAGAGATGCAAATTTGGATGAAGCACCTAGCACATCATCCAATCTTGGACCTAGAACTCGCAGTCAAGCTCGTGAAGAGGTCAATTATGCCCTAATGAGCAGATTTGTTGAAACAAAGTTGAGCCATCTATAGTTCAGAAGCCCTACAATCAAAAGCTTGGAAAGATGCCATGGATTCGAGTATCAATTAGTGATGAAGAACAACACATGGCAACTTGTCGACCTTCCACCAGGGAAGAAACCCATTGGATGCAGATGGATATTCAAGACTAAGTACAAATCAGATGGGACTATTGACAAGTATAAAGCAAGGCTTGTAGCAAAGGGGTATGCACAACAAGAAGGCATTGATTATGAGGAGACATTTGCTCCCACAACCAAGATCAAGACAATCAGGATGATCTTTGCTCTAGCTGCACAATTTGGTTGGAAAGTCCACCAAATGGATGTGAAAAGTGCCTTTCTTAATGGAGATTTGCAAGAAGAAGTCTATATGACTCAACCAGAGGGTTATGTAATACCAAGAAAAGAGATGATGGTATGCAGACTCATAAAATCTCTATATGGCCTAAAACAGGCACCCCGGGCATGGTACATCAAAATTGATGAGCATCTCATAAGTCATGGATTCGAAAGGAATCCTTATGACCCCAATCTCTACCTCAAAAAGCAAGGGGGGGAGATTGTCATTGTGGTTGTTTATGTCAACGATCTAGTCATTACAGAAGTTCTGTGAAGATGATCGATGTAACAAAGAAGGATTTTAATCGATCATTCGACATGACAGATCTCGGGCTCATGCACTATTGTCTTGGGTTGGAAGTATGGCAAAAAGAGAATCATATCTTTGTGTCGCAGTTGAAATACACCAAGACAACACTCGAGAAATTCAGGATGATGGACTGCACTCCTATTGCTACACCTATGGAAGTGAGACTTCAGTTATCTCGTTCCGATCCATCACCACCGGTGAATGCAACTCTCTATCGGCAATTGATCGGGAGTCTCATTTACCTGACATATACTAGACTAGATATCAACTTTGCAGTCAGCTATTTATCACGCTTCATGCAAGAACTGAAAATATGTCATTGGAAAGCAGCAAAGAGAATACTAAGATATCTAAAGGGTACAGTTGACCTTGGTCTAGAGTACAAGAAGAATGACAATTTCTTCTTGATAGGATATTCAGATTCAGATCATGCAGGAAACATGGATGATAGGAAGTCAACATCAGGCTTCATCTTCTTTATGGGATCTAGACCGATATCATGGGGAAGTAAGAAACAAACTTTGTTTCTCACTCTTCTACAGAAGCAGAGTATCGAGCTGCAGGTGAAGCTATTTGTGAAGCAATATGGCTACGCCGAATACTGGAAGGAATTGGTCTACCACAACAGAAATCTACTCCAGTATATGTTGATAATGAAGGAGTTCTAAAGCTTGTTCGCAATCTAGTATTTCATGAGAGAACCAAGCATATTGAAGTACAAGTTCATTTCATACACGAGCATGTCTTGAAGCACAACATACAGCTCCATTTCTATCCTACAGCTGAACAGAAGGCAAATGTTTTCACTAAGTCACTTGCACGTGACAAATTCACACTGTTCAGAGAGTTCCTCTCCAATTCATTGGAAACTATGCAAAATTAAGGGGGGGAATGTTAGCATAATTTAGCATAGGCATATTTATTACATTTTATTGCATTGTCTTTTATTTAATAATGTGCAACATGTGCACTCTAGTCTAGTGACTTGCATTCAATATTGTTATGTTGGATAACATTCAATATTGGTATTAGTAGTAATTACATGTGCATGTGAGATGGGTCTTATCATCTCGTAGTTGGTGTCTGCTAGGGTGTCATGTCTATCCATATGAGGCTGTCTAATATCTATAAATATTACAGCTCTTGCATTGTAATGTAATCTGATTTCATGATCAATAATATTTGTGAGGCTTCCGTCCCTGTTTGGTCATTGCAATCTTATTCTATTCTATCATTTGGTATCTAAGCTATACCATTATTATCAAGATAGTGTTTGCAATGAAAAATAGGTATTAATATGAGAATATCATTGTTAAGCTATATAATGATTTTTATTCTATTGCTATTTCCAAATTAAGAAACTATTGAGCCTAAAAACCGTTATGTCATTACATTCAATAAATAAAGTAGGTTAAAAGTCACTAAGAATTTTATTTTATAAGAACCGATGTGAATTATATGTTGCATGAATGAAATATCCGATAAAAACTACATAAAAATAACTTAGTCTCAAGGGTATGTAGTACATCACTAGGCGATGATAGGGCTAGTCCAGCCAATATAATATAATTATAATCACTAAAATATAATACTAATCGAAAGTTGTAAAGAAAGTTTTTACAATAAAAGGAGGTATTGGTATGAGCTTAGCAGCACTAAGCTATATCATGATTTTTATTCTATCACTATTTCCAAATAAAGAAATTGTTGATCCTAGTGGTCGCTATGTCATTCCTTTCAATTAGTAATGGAGCTTAGCATTTGCTAAGAATTTTCTTTGATACAAAATGATGTGAATTATAATTTACAAATATATATCTTAGGAGAAATAAATGTCTTGATCCCTTTCGATGGAATGTAGTGCAACAATTAGGTCTTCTAGGTAAAGTCCAACCAATACAATACAATTACAATCAATGAAAAACAATATCGATGTAAAGTTGAATGTATAGTAATTACAATGACAGAGTTAATGATAGAGCCTAGCGGCCATAAATCCAGACCTTTATTTTTTATTATTATATATCTATTTTCAAATTAAGAAACTATTGAGCTTAGTGGAACATTATTCCTTATAACTAATAATGAAACCTAGTTGGTTGTTAAGAATTTTATTTCATATGAATGAAAAGTCTTGATCCCTCTCAATGGAAAGCAAACAAAAAAATTAGATCCACTAGGTAACATGCAAAAAAATTGATACAATTATAATTGATATAAATCTATAAAGATAATGATTACTATGATAAGAGATAATGATAAAATCCTACCAGACGCTAAGCTAGACTATGATTTCTTATTCTATAGCTATTTTCAAATTAAGAAACTATTGAGCCTAGCGATGTCGCTAGGATTTTTCTTTGATACGAATGAATATGGATTATAATTTACAAAGATATATCTTAGGATAAATAAATAATTCTTGATCCCTATCGATGGAATGTAGTGCAGAAATTGGGTCCACCATGTAAAGTCCAACCAATATGATACAATTACAATCAATGCAAAAATATATTCACCTAAAGCTAAACTAATAGTGATTATAATGACAAGCGGTAATGATAGGATCCTAGCGGCTGCTAAAATTGACTATAGTTTATTATTACATAGTTATTTTAAATTAATAAATTATGGAGCCTAGCGGTGCTACATTATTCCTTTCAACTAATAATGGATCTTAGTGGTCGCTAAGCATTTTATTTGATACGAACAAAAATTATTTATCCCTCTCGATGGATAGTAGTGTAGTAATTGGCTCAACCAGTAACGCTAGCCAATTGTATACAATTATAATCATTAAAAATATAATCGATCTAAATATGTACAACTAGTCATTACTATTACAAGAGGTAATGATAGGATCCTAGTGACCACCAATCAAGACCATGATTTGTTATTCTATAGCTATTTTGAAACTAAGAAAATGTTGATCCTACCAATCATAGGATTTATCCTTGATACAAATGAATATGCATTATAATTTACAAAGATATAGCTTAGGAGAAATAAATAATTCTTGATCCCTCTCAATGAAATGTAGTGCATAAATTGTGTCCACCATCTAAATTCCATCCAATACAATACAATTACAATCAATGAACAACAATAACGATCCAAAGATGAATAGATAGTGATTACAATGACAAACAATAATGATAAGAGCTTCAATGGCCACTAAGCTAGACCATTGTTTATTATATTATAATTATTTTCAAATTAAGAAAGTATTGAGCTTAGTAGCCTCTATGGCATTCCTTTTAGCTAGTAATGAGATTTACTGATCACTAAGCATTTTCTTGTATACAAACGGATGTGAATTATGTGTTATGCACAATATATTCCAATGCTCGATTTCAAATAAAAATAGTTAGGTCTTAGCATCCACTAAGTTATTCCTTGCAATATGTGTTAAGGAACAACTAAACATTTATTTATTTACCAAATACTTCTTAATGAGCACGAACTCGGTTATTCTGATTAATTTCTCACACACTCTACTCAAAATACAAAAATTAAATCTTAATGGCCTCTATGCTAGTCCATTCAATTGGTGTAAATTAACAACAAGGAATGTTATAAACTGTCCATTTATATGTTGACTTAAATCCTATATTTTGTTATTAACTATAATTTCAAATGTTCCTATTATGCTATCTACACAATATGGATAGTTTTCGACAAAATATAATCCTTCCAAAATATGTTGTGTGTTAATTGTCAAGAACAATTTTGCATAGTTTCTATTATTATTGATGTGATCCACAAAATACAAATTATAGTAACCAGTTGAAGGTTAGATATCATGTTCATAGCCTGGTGGTTACTAACCATTATGCATTGATTACTCTCTAATGATAAAAAGTAATGTACTCTAGAGATTGGTGATCGACAAGGATAATATGTATATTCATTACTATACAATGCGTAAAAAACAATTTTACTCCATATGTGAATTATTTATTAATATATTATACTCCAATTGTAGGTAAAATGTCTTCCATTGTTCATACTTTGTTCTCAAAATTCCATTCATTGAAGGCGCTAAGTGCTAGATGAAAATAGATGAGATTTTTTTAAAAAAATCCATAACCTTGACAACTACTACGTAAACCTGTGGTTGTTTTTTTTGTTATAGATGACGAACATGAGGAAGTTGGTATGATTATATCATCAAAAATTATTGATTCGAGTACACTTCATGTTCAGGTTGAATGCATTGACTACGAAAATAAAAAATTGCTTATTTTGGACATGGAGTTAGATGTTTCTTTATTCAGAAATAGGAAACGTAAGCCTTAATATACAAACAACCAGATTCATATTCACTATATGGATCAAATTTGGGGTTATTAGTAGATAATGAAAAAACCATTGTTCAAATGTAGAAGACATTCATAGTGGCGTGCCTACGACTCGTAAATTGTATAGAACTGATAAAACCTCTTCTATTTGTCATTTTTAATAGAACAAGTCCACTTTCACCTCCTAAACATGAAAATTTGTAAACTATGATGAAGTAAACATATTTGGCTAAATTAGATATCGATCTATCTATATAAAAATTTCATGGGTTGAAAAATAATAATATATCAGCTACATTGCTGAATAAAGCAACCACTATATTAATGAAAGAAAAAACTTTGACTATTCAACATTTTTATTACTTTTTGTTCAATGGTGAAGTATTTTGAATTGATATTTCGAGGTGGCATGAATCACCTTTAGAATATCAGTCTCATGTTATAGATGATGAGAATGTTGACCTTCTTGTGCACTCTATGTTGATAAATGCTATTCCTAAATAGTGGGACGTAATTATTCTTCCCTTCTTATAGCCTATGAATGAAGTTATGGAAATCCAAGATCTGAAAGACTTGAAAAGGGATGATGTTAAATTATATCTACTTGACGCCGAGCATACAATATGTGCACAATAAAAATATTTTAGGATTAGATACAAGTATTTACATCTAAGGCTACAGTTTCAAAGGGATCACATTTTTTCTCAGTAAATGCAACTTACAAAGCCATTACTAACATTTGCAAAAATCATAATGAAGTAAACAAAACTTGGATAGAAACTAAGTTTATTGATTTCCTATATAAGCTAGATCAGTTTGGAAATCACTAGGATGTTATCAATGTCCCAGATTGACAAAAAAAGAAGAAGAGTTGAAGGTAATGTGTTTTAATTTTATTGTATTGGTTATTAACATTTACTTTCGATATATAAAAATATAAAACTTATGATTGTTGTTTGATTGTAGAAATCTTAGAATCAAATCCTTTTTATTTTCAAAAGTGGAAAAAAATGAAAATCTATATGACAAATGGAATTTTCTATTGTTTCCAAATTATATATGGAATAAATAGACGACAACGATTCAGTTTTTTAGATCGTGTGGCCTTTCTTTTTCACCTATTAAAGATAACTAGGTTAAGTTTCAACCAAATTCATTGGAAAGATTCAAATCAAATTCATTCACGACTTCTAGAGGAAAGACCGGTTAAGAACTATCATTACTATTAGATAAAGTACAATTAATGGATGTCTGGTTAACTAGTCAAGCTGTTTTCGGTAGGCATAATAACAAAGACATTTGATTCTTACTATCGAGAGAATAAGAAGAGACAAAAAAGAGAAAAGTATTTCTACATTATTTTAAATATAAACAACACAATAATATTCTATTGTCATCTTGCAGTGATCCAATGTAATTAAATAATTTGCATGAATCACACTATTGCGATTTTTGTACTATTGGGTGAAGGAAAGAGAAAATATTATTCCAAAATAGGGGGAAAAAAGGTGAAACAAAAAAAGGAAAATGTGGCTGAATAAGTTATTCCCATCGAGGCTTAGACAATATTAGACAACTAAGTGATGTGAATGGGGCAAAGTGTAGCAAGTTAGGGGACAAAAAGGGTTCATAAGTGGATGTCATATTGCTAAAAAGTGAAATTTCAACTTGTAGGGATTATTATCAATATGCGCACTTAAAATTAAAAAAATTATACAAATATGAATTGTAGCATCTAGAATCTAGTTTCTAAACTACTATTTTTATAAAAATGAACAAGTTTAAACACTCAATATTATATGATTTTTTTGTTTTTGAAAAACCTATAAGATTGTAGTCTGTTTGCCCATGATTTGGATGACCAAAACTTGTTTATTTTTATTTCCTTTGGTGAAAATTTAGATGCTACTTCCTATCTTGGGATGGATTTTATTCTGTATTTTTTCGAGCAATATTTTTTTAATGATTTTTTTAGTGAAAGTGGTCTCAGTAAATATTTAGAAAATGGGGAAATTTCTATTTTTCTGCCATAACTACACCAAAAAATAACAAAATCAATTTTTTTTAATGCGTATATAATTTTCCCACATTTGGGTTGGTATAGGTTTTATCACATTATGAAAAGTGAAACAAAAGTTGCAGTCTTAAACATAGACATGAAAATTCATGGGAAAAAGTGTCTTCAAGACCTACTATTAGCAAAAAAATTTAAAATGATATTTATCTTATTCTATTCAATTTAAAATCAATATCCTGTACGAAACTATAGTCTCCCGTATGCGATGTTACCATTTTTGTTACATGTTTTTTAATTTTTCGACATGGTTCAAGTCTCATGCGGAAGAGAATATTTGAATTTTTTAGCCTTTCACATGCCATAATGACCTCTCAAAGCTCTGGTTCGGGAAAAAAAAAGATTTCAAGCCTTGAGGGTCGGATTTGATGATACAATAAGAACCACAATGGTATTTTATAAACCGCAATCATAGTTATAAATAAAAGAGATGTTATCGTAGTTTGTAAACCATAATCGCAGTTATAAAAATCATATTTACATGAATCATAACATATAACTCACCATGTTATTTTATTCTCCGACCTCACCGTATGAATTTATGTAAATTTCAACCACCTTCTACTCTTTTTTATTCTCAACGTAAGCTATAGTTTTACTATTTTTAAGGTGCCCTACATCATTTGGAGTTGTCCTACATTGATTGAAACATCATGGGAGACAAGAAATGAAGTCAAAAAGTAAATTAATAAGTAAAAAACACCAGAGGAATTAGAGGCAAAAATATTGAAAGATTCATAGTGAATAAAAAAACATCATGAATAAAAAAGAGGTTCATCTTCAACCTCTACTATTGTAAACAATGAGGAACCAGGTATTTATTTTACTATCAATGTTGCAGATGAATTAAATACTCATGATGTAGTTGATGTTGAAAGTGATGGAGACGATAAAAATGTGAATCAGGAAACTCATTTTGAAACCGTAGACAACCAAAATTTGGCAAAAACACCTCCTAGGATTTTACGAAAAGAGACTTTATTATTGTATTAAAATTAATGAGAACATTTTGAAAGCAATGTCTAAAAAAATTTGAATAAAAAATTAGAAGAAAATCCAATGAAATTTGGGATAATCATTTTGAAATTTTAAATAATTCCAAAAGATGTCAGTTGTTGGTTAGTTTGATGAAATTGAATAAAATGATACCTACATTAAACACCTTAGGATTGATAACATCTAATATATATGGTCAAACCTTTGCAATTTTTGATAACCTACATGATGCATATTACACTATTTGTGTAAAGAGACACACTAGGGATAGTAATGTCGTGCATCATGTACTTGTACTAGCGTTAATCGAATAAACAAAAAAATTAACGTTTGATTAACCAAACAAGTCGAATGATGAAATTTAATCAAAAAAACTCTAATAAAAGTAATTGAAAGGTGTAATATACTTCAATCACCAAATAACAATTATTTTTGGGCATTTTTTGCTAGAGCACCGCATAAAGACAAAGATATATCTAATGTTATAAGAGAAGTTGATATTCAATTCTTGTATGGTAAGACAAGAGTTTCACCTAATACACGAGATGTTGTAAAATAGAGAGTTGGTTCTACTAATCATGAACCACATCCAGAGAATTTATTAGATATGACTCAAACTCAATTTTTTCATAAGTTTGAACATGAGCATCTAGAAATTAAACTTAGTCAATGTTTTTTCTAAAATGTTGAAACCATTCTATGTGAAAATCAATCATGCTCGCACCAATTATTGTTTTAGGAAACATGTTGAATTTGCAATGCATTATGATAATTTTTAATGTATTAGTTATTATTTGCATTATGAAATTATGTTACTGAATGTGGTGTTTAAGTTCCACCAATATCTTCCAGGATTTTATTCATATGATATTTTGTGAAAGAGAAATTGGACAATATGTTTATAGTTAGGATTGTTTACATGGATGTTTTGCACGTGCACCAGATTACCTAAATTGGAAAGTTGTATCCATGAGAAAATTGGAGGTGTAATAGGACATAATTTAATTGGGTTTAATAAATATAAATCAGTACCATACCAATTGAAATATGGAAAGTAGTCTAAATTGTGTGAGCTAGTTATAGAACATATACCTCGTTTTCCATTTATGAAAAAATTTAAGGATGAAATTGTTTATTGGTATGCTAGGCATACACATAGATCTCTAGATAGTTGGATGAAAAATTCAAGATATGAAAAGACACATTTCCTATTGGTACTATTGTTTTAGTGGTTTATATTGCAGAGAATTACACATCGCAACCACAAATGGAGGTTCCATCACAATATTACAACTCAAGTACAGTTGTCATTTTTGTGCATATAGCATTCATACATTCTCCTAACAGAAAGAGAATGATCAATTTTTTAAGACACTTCCAATTTTATATAAGTGATGCTCTGAGACTCATTCTACTAAATTTATGCAAGGTTGTTTCCAATTTTTTAATGATAAGTTATCTTCTTAGGAAATCTTCTTCAATCAACATTATATATAAGATAATTTCATGCCTCAGTTTAAGATGTGCACAAATTTTTTTATTAGATGAGTAGGATCCACATCAAGATGGGTGTGCAACATATTTGGAGTTTCACCGAGGATGGACATGGAAAAAGAGAGCATGATGGTGTAGGGGTATGTGTTAAAAGAGATCTTTCAAGAGAAGAGTTGAAGTAAAAGATGGTATTAAATTGAAAGATGCAAAGAATATAGTGGAATGGTGTATTGACAACATGGCTTATGGTTCTCAATAAAATTACATAGTTTATAGATATTTTTGGTTGATAGAGGAACAACAAATTGCTAACTACAAGGATTTTATGACACTCACAGGGTCCAGTGATCTACACTCATTTTGTATCTCAAACTCTTCTTCGTGGGCCACATGGACAAGAAAGTTGGTGTTTTTTTGTGCATCTTGTATCGAATTTTTCACTGCTAAGTGTGATTCACAAGAATGGGTGGATGGATGGATTTTTAGGCCTCTAACTCCACTTCCCAGTTATCAACTTCCACAGAATCACGAATTATTTCTCCAGATGAAGTTACAACATCCAAGGACTTTGATGAATTTTTTATTTTGGTGCAACAAAGTAAACAACTATTTACAATTTTTGTATTGAGTTAGGTCCATTAAAATTAATATGTAATTTAAATTTGAGTTGAAACCTATGTTTTTTTAGGACATGTGTTTACAGTTATTGCAACAAAAGACAATGAAGAAGGAACAAAATATTCCTTATGTCATTGCATCATGAAAATACATAAGTTTTCTTCTCTTATTATAGATAGAGAAGATATTGAGAACCCTAGAGGGTTAGTTGTAGCTATCTTGGAACTTGGCTTGGACTGTATCCATTAAAAAATTCCTCTGTTTGGGAGCTTAAAGACTTCGAGACACATAGGAAAATACTCTTATATTCACATCTAGTTCTAGAAAAAAATATTAAGTTGTATAAATATCGAGGAAGGCCTAATAACAAGATTATTTAGAAGGTTTGAGATTTAAATAATGAAGCAATCGTGTTTGTTATTCAAACTAGATCTAATCTCGATGGTTTATTGGAATGAATTTACATGCTTGAGTCTAGTATATATTTCTTTGAAGTTTTTAAATTTGTCTACTAGATTCAAGTTCATATATTTTATTTAATTTGTGTATTTTTATATATATAGTATGGTTTTGATTTAACTTAAATTACTTTGACTAACACTTTTATCCAAGTTAACTTGGTGCCATAAAAGCTTAGATACCTTCATGTGGTTAGAACTATTAGTAGATCCAATCTTGATGGTTCATTCGAATGAATTTACATGCTCGAGTATGGTATATATTTCTTTGAATTTTTTAAATTTTTATACTAGATATAAGTTCATATATTTTATTTAATTTGTGTATTTTGTATCTATATATAGTATGTCTTTGATTCAACGTAAATTACTTTGATTAACACTTTTATATAGGATAACTTGGTGGAATAAAAGCTTAGATACCTTCACATGGTTGAAATTATTAGTAGATCCAATCCTAATGGTTCATTGTAATAAATTTACATGCTTGAGTTTGGTATATATATCTTTTATTTTTTGAAATGTGTACATACTAGATTCAAGTTCATATATTTTATTAAATTTGTGTACTTTTTATATATCTAGTGTGGTTTTGATTCAACTTCAATTACTTAGAGTAACCCTTTTATGCAAGTTAGTGGTGCCATAAAAGCTTCTACCTTCACGTGGTTAGAAATTTTAGTAGATAGTTTTATATTCTCGAAGATAAGGGAAGCTTTCATTGTTTTCTAAGAAAAGAGAAGCAACTAAGGTTTATGTACATGTGGAGGGGTTTCTTGACTCTAGAGGAGGTATACTGGAAGAACTCGAAGCATAGGGAACCAAAATGATGTCTCCCCAAGCATTTACTAAGACATCCTGATGCGTGTGCACATTCATTTTTGTCCCACGAACTTCCATTTACAAAATATAGTGTTTGATACCTTTTACAGGTGACTCAAATCGTACTATTTGGCACGTTTGCAAACATTAGAATATTGAGAGTACCGATTAGAGATGGAAAAAACTGAGATATGATATTGTAGAGGGTCTTTATGTGGATGTGTAGAATCTAACTATACATCTCTAGGTTCCATGGAGACCAAGTAATCACCCATACAAGTTAGAGTTTTTTTCGGTCTTAGGCGTCTTAAGGGACTACTCCCAGGCATTTAATTATCCTAGAAGTAATGACACCATACCGGACCAAAAAGATACCCCTACTAACATTTACTAGGCCATCTGGATGTTTTGGTCCGTCCATTTGGTCCAAAGAGTGTCTGTGTGTAAAATAATGGAATGGATAACCTTACGGTAGCTCAAACTACACTATTTGGTGTTTTTACAACCAATAGTGTAGTGAAAGCACTAATTGGAGATGGAAGAAACTAGGATATGCTATTTAATAAGGTCCCTATGCGGAGAGGTGTAAGATCCAACAAGATATCTCTAGGTTTCATGGAGACAAATTAATCACCCGTGGAAGTTATATGGTTTTTTGCTCTCGGGACTCTTAAGGGACTACTCCCTAATGAAGTATCCCGAAAGAAACGACATTTTCCTACCCTAAAATATGCCCCCTATTGTTTACATGGCCACTATGATGTTTTATCATAGACGTTTGATCTTATAACCCAAAGATTTGCAAAATATAGCGTTTGAAAGCCTTACATTGGCTCAAACTACACTCTTTGGCGCATTTACAAATAATAGGGTAGCAAGAGTACCGATTGGAGATGGAAATAATAGAGATATAATATTGTAGAGGGTCCCTACATAGAGGTGTATGATTTGACGAGACATCTATAGGTGCCACGAAGACCAAGTAATGACCCATTGAAGTTATATGGGTTTTTGGTCTCAGGGATCTAATGGGACTACATTCGATAGAAGTAGCTTGAAAGAAAAAAATTCCCCACACCAAAATGAAACATCTTTAAGTGCTTACCTAGCCACCCGGACATGTGGGAACATTCATTTTTATGCCATGACCCATAGGTTGTAAAATATATCATTTAATAGCCTTACACTAGCTCAAACTGCACTATTTGGCTCGTTTGCAAACAATAGGGAAACAAGAGCATGGATTGGATATGGGAAAATATGATATAGGATACTATATAGGGTACCTACATGGAGTTTTAGGATCTAAAAATACATCTCTAAGTGCCATGAAGACCAAGTAATCACGTGTAAAATTTATACAATGTTTTGGTGTTAGGGATCTAAGGGACTACACTCGGATGAAGTAGCGGAAGGAAAAACATTGTCCCAAACCAAAATGAAACCTACCCTAGCATTTACATATCTACCTAGACATTTTTTCAAATTTGGTTTGGTGCCAAAACCCACTTTCATTTGCAAAGTATAGCTTTTGAGAGTCTTACACTGGCTCATACTGCACTATTTGGTACATTTACAAACAATACAAAGCAGCGAGACCACCGATCGAGATGGAAAAAACTAAGATAGGATATTGTATAGGATCCCTATGTGGTGGTGTAGGTTCTAATGATAAATATCTAGGTGCCATAGATATTGAGTTATCACCCGTCGAAGTTATACAGTTTTTTTTGTCTCAAGGTTGTTAAGGGACTACGCAACGAAGTACCCCGAGAAGAAAAATATAGTCCCGCACCAAATTGATGCCTCCTTAGCATTTATTTCTCCATCTAGATGTGTTGGTAGATTTTTTTGTGCGAAGACATCCCGAGGAAAGAATTCTCACTACTCACTTCGTTCATTTCTAGGGTTGTTTAGAAAAGGTAGTTTGCAAAACAATTATTCCACAAAGGCTCAAGGAATAAGATAACCCTAAATTCTTGGGTGTGATTATATGATTTCTTAGATCAAGTTTTGGTTTAGAAAGTTCTTAGTTTCATTGACCGAGCACAAAGGTGTGATCGTCGAAGTTTTTGGTGAAAAAGTGAATTGGGATGAATAGGGAAGGGGTCCTTCGCTCTAGATCGGGTGGTTCGACTCTGAACCAGGCCTACTTGGAGCTCACCATAGCACCCAAAGGCATATAACCCCCTAATTAGACACATTGGTGGTGGAATTTTTCTCCCACGACATCCCAAGGCATGAATTCTCACTACTCACCTCATATTAATGAGATTGTAAGAAGGTAAACATAGTACAATGTAAATACTCTAAATTGTATTGTTTGATCTCTTTTTAAAGCATGTCAATATGCAATAGAGTGTTAATAATATTTTTGCATATGTTTTGGTAACTAAACTACAATGTTTATTTTATTTTTAAACAAGTGATTTTAAGTTAGGACCTGATTATTGCACACATCAATAACACTTAATTCAAGGACTAATACTTAACAAATAACTTGTAAGTACACGAAAAATGTATAAAATGACATGTAGTAAATTTCTCTCAAGACTATTTTTAATTGTGTACATTTTTTCCCACTTTGGATTGTGTTAACCACATGCTTAAAATAGAAAAATTGATATAACTCCATAATTGAATCTCTTGAACAAAAAAGTATCTTGTAGATCCAAGAACCTTAAAAACCATTATAGAACATAGCATCATATATCATAAGAATAACCTCTTAGTAGTTCATAACATGGTCCATATCTACAATATTATGAAAAACTATAGTATATAACTCCACACTTGAATCTCTTGAACAAAAAATGATCACATGTTAGTGAGTT
Organism: Taxus wallichiana var. yunnanensis; assembly: GCA_018340775.1. Lineage (NCBI taxonomy): Eukaryota > Viridiplantae > Streptophyta > Pinopsida > Cupressales > Taxaceae > Taxus > Taxus wallichiana. The sequence continues at coordinate 79,006,787 of CM031236.1, read as the reverse complement.
ATCAAAATATAGCAATAGTAGTGAGTTATTAGTCCTCAAAATATAACAATGAAAATCATAAGCAAATCATTCATGAATTTTTTTCCCAATGAGAATCACAATTACAGGCATGATATGGATAATGGTCACATAATCAAGGCCATCAAATCAAATCAAACATAGAAGTAATATGGTTATGAAAAAAAACATAGAAGTATATCATGTGCAATGAAATCAAATCAAACATAAAAGTAATATGGTTATGAAAACCAACATGGATATATAATGTATCATACTAAGTGTGCCACTTCTCTTAAAATATAAGAATAATGTATCACACTAAGTGTGCCATGTCTCTAAAAATATAAGAATGATATCTCAAACTAAGTGTGCCACATATAGGACCACACATGGTCGCATAAGACAATATACATGAACTATGAAGAATCATGAACTACGACCGATGGCATATATATATATATATATATATATATATATATATATATATATATATATATATATATATATATATATATATATATATATATATATATATATATATATGGTTCCTATGGATCTAATCATGAAACATCTTCCATCTCTTGGCCCTTAGTAGAAGCTTGTTCATGACTTGAGGATGTAGTTGAGGGAGATACCACTATGGATTTCATTCGTGTGGTCCTAGGTGTCTCTAAGCTAGCTTGTAAATTTTCCTACACATTCATAAACATCAAGTTTTTAACACCCAAATATTTAAAATACATTCAAAATTTAGAAACATAGAAATTTTAATGCATGTGAAATCTTACTACAATCTCATAATCCCTAACAATTTGTCATTAACGTGCTTCATGGCCACAACGATAGAATCACAAGGGGTAGGTTGCATACAAATAAACAGTTCAAATTAAATACTTCATGAACAATTTGATATTGTAGATAAGTAGTAAGAAAACATTTTTCCAAAGTTTAACAAATTTGAAAAATTATACCTGAGTTAGTGGATCTGCAGACGATATGGAAACATCTACAACAACCTCCACACCAGTTCACATATAGGGAGGTTTTGTGTGGCAATCATAAGTTGTACAAACAACATGTAGATCAACATTAATTGAAAACTATCTAGGAGAATGGTGTTTAAGGTATGAGAAAATTTGTTCCTTAGAAACTTATATCCTTCAATAGGTGACAATGATGTAAATCATATTGATTTGGTAGAGTTTTGGATATGAACACAAGATAGAAAAAGGAATCCATTATTGAAATGAAAATTTGGGTGGAAAGATAAAGCACATGTTTGCAAAAAGGTTATGTTTGTCAATGTAACAACTAGGTGTATAAGTGAGATAGTTGTTTATGCTTTTAAGTAAGGCAATATTGTTGTAATAAGAGGCAAGAAATAAGATTTAGAACATGTGGATAACATGCAAGGATGTAATTTTATCCTCATTCGAATTTAGATGTTGTTGAGATCTCTAAGGAGATAAGAATAAGGTTTCTAGGAAGGCTAGTAAGAAAAAGAAAGTTATTCGATGGTTTTGATGATGATATATAGAGGATAAAGTTGTAATAGAGCCAATTAATTAAGGAGGAAGACATGTGTTGATGTTACAAAAAATAGTTTGTGTGAATTTTGTTTAAATTATTATTATTGAATGGAATGTATGTATGTTCCTCTACTTAGGCCTAAAGATGAGAGATAGATGAGTATTAGCATGAGAAGACGACTAGTAGTAATAAGGCCTAAAACAAAGAGCAAAAATCATATTCAATAAGTAATTCATTAAAGACATGGAATGTATTTGGTATGTAGAACTTGATTTTAGGCCTCACCAAGCTATATCCATTATACATGAGAATGAAAATATAGAGAAACTTGATGAATAACAAATGTAATATTAGATTGGGTTTATAGAATTGCATAAGGAGTATTGGCAATAAACCTTAACCAAGGGACCAATGATATATTTATAAGTGTAGGTAGCTTATCCCATATTGTCATCTTTTTTTTGTTTAGAGAGAAGAGGGTTAATAAAGAATACATAGAACTAGCAATGTTGGCAAGGTCAATTATACATACATCTAAAGAAGCTAAAAGAGTTCCTTAGAGGCAAGGGGTGATGGAGAAATCCTTAGAGATTGAGTGCTCTAGAAATATGTATCATAGAGATAAGTGTCAATGATCATGATAAAAGGAGAGTTGGTATATCTCGAAGAGTGTTTACTTAACCCTTGTATCATAAAATCTTAATGTTATGATGAAATTGTACTAGCTAGAGTTATGGGATTGGAAACTACTAGAGAATTCCAAAATTAGAAACTTCTACAGATTACAAACAATGTCTAAAGAGAAACTAAACTACATAAAAGTCATGTGAGGGATGCAAGTAGCCTCGGTGCCCAGAGAAGATGATGACTTGCCGCTGGCTCATGCGTATAAAACATAAACATATTAATATGTACATAAACATGTCTAACACTAAACATGAAAATTAATGTGTATTTAATAATAAACATGCAATCAAATGATATTTAAAATGTAAGTAACTTGAACTTATGTCTATAATATGCCCAATCGTAATAGACAACATGTCGACGCTGGATGTTCCCTTCACCAACTCTTGTTGTTTAAAATAAAAAAATAGTGTTTAGATTTATATATGACGTAATGAAATACATATATACTAACATCTCAAATGAAATAAACTTTTGTATATATATTATTTATTTGACATTTACATGTGAAATACCAGGACATTTACACCACTTCCAAAAACATTTGCAATCATATCATCTAGAAAAAGAGATCATGTGATCCAAAAATGATGTCTTGCTTACATAAAGGCATATGACACCACATGATTTGTAGTGTTGTGGTAAACTAGAACCGACACCTTCACTAACATCACCAAATGCAATCTTGTAATTATGCTAGGTCGAGTGTCATTGAGATCCCTCAATGCATGTATTGTGTCAATATCCTCAACCTCCTTCGAGTGGAGGTTTTGGGGCATGGGGGTCCTAGGTTGACCAACACATGCACCTTGTCTACTCTTTTCAGCCACCTCCTTTCCCATAAAACTTTGAAAAGTCAAAATAATTTGGGACCTCATTAAACACAAACTCCCAATCTAATTTCTTCAAAAATAGAGAGGAACATCATTTTTGTTGCATGGTGGATAATCAAAACCTTCCACCATCGGTCCCAAAAATTGTTCTTGATTCAGATCATCGTGGCACCAATGGATTGGTAACCATTTACGAGTAGTCGTAGGGGAGGGCATTGGTTCTTAGGTAAGTAAATAATGCACAAATGCAGACTTTTGTAATATTTTTTTCTTTTTACAGAGATGCTTGGGATAATTTATCTACATACCAATGCCTACAATCAGCTCTAAAGGTATTCCATCCATCTATTTTGTTAGTTGCAAAGTTGACTTCACTAATCAATGTTTACGAGTTTGTTGGCTAAAGTCATGTGGGATGGATTTGTGGCATGATTTTTTCTTATTGTCTACATAAGGTTCTTAATGGAAATTTTATTTTGTCGATTCTCGAATGATATCATCTTGTGTTCCTACTAGTTATGTGGGATAGAAGGAGCCATGTGAGGTAGATGAACCTTCTAAGGAGGGTTTTGAGGAATGTTTGGATGGTTTTGAGGATTATTTGGGTAGTTTGGAAGATTAACACCTTGCGAGTAATTAACAAAACAAGTAATTTTTTATACATAAACAAAAAATTGAAAAACCCATGAAAATCACAAAAAAACCTAAATTACAGGAAATTTGATGGAAATTGAGGGCTTATCTCTTTGTCTTTGCAAAGATTGTGTAAAATTTCACAATCCATAAGTCCTGGAGAGTAATTTCCGAGAGGGTATTCAATGCGCGAATGCTAACAATGGGGAAGTGTTATGTTTATGGAGCCTATTTGCATGTTAGAATGTGGTACACCTTCTATGTGTTACACTCGGGTATTTTTACGGCGGTCCCACTCGCCGGTGAGCGGGTCAGGGGGGTTCAAGGAAAAGCCCCGAAGCAAATTTTCATGGGTGGTTTATTAACCCACGGGTAATGGGTAACCGTTATGGGCTGTTTTTGGGCCCATGGTTTTTTTTTTTGTCTTTTGCCCATTGTTTTGATACCCACGGTTTTTGCCCTTGGTTTTGATACCCACGGTTTTGTATCAAACTACTTAAGAAGTTGTCTATTTATATGGTCTTATGCATATGATAGAAGTACAAGTAAATGTATTGCAGATGTGTTTTGAATTCGGGTGTGAATTCTCAGAGAGTTTGTTGAGCATAGCTCTAAATGGATCCGGTATTGTATTGAGAGAGTGGAGGCTTGTAATAAAATATGAGCAAGTGATTCTTGGTGGACGTAGCCCAAATTGGGTGAACCACGTTAAATCTTGTCTCTCTATGTTGTGTTATTTATTCCAGTAATTTTATTTGAGATCTATAATATTTATTACATATTAGTTTCTACTGTTGCGATTTTGTAAGGGATTATTTTTCTTATTTTATCTCTTATTTCCTAACAATTGGTATCAGAGCCTGGTTTGGTTTGCTGAAGTGTTGAATTGTAGGGAATTTTTTTAGCTTGAGTGGGAGCTATGGCAGATGATGGAAGATCTAGGGTTGATAAATTCAATGGGCAGAATTTTAGTCTTTGGAAGATGCAGATGGAAGATTACCTTTATCAAAAGGATCTTTATACTCCACTGTCTGAGAAGGTGAACAAACCCTCGAGTATGATAGATGTGGAATGGGATTTGTTGGATCGGAAGGCACTTGGGACAAATTGTTGTGTCTTGCATATTCGGTATTATTTAATGTTTCAAAGGAAAATACTACATAAGATCTAATGGATGCATTAGGGAAGTTGTATGAAAAACCCTCTGCCTCTAACAAGGTATTTTTAATTAAAAAGTTGTTTAATATGAAGATGTTTGAGAATAGTTTAGTAGCAGATCATTTAAATGATTTCAATATGGTTGTGAATATGCTAACTTCGGTTATAATAGAATTTGATGAAGAAGTTAGGGCTTTATTAATTCTGTGCTCTTTACTTGAGAGTTGGAATAGCCTAGTAATGGCGGTAAGTAACTCGGTTCTAGCTAACTCGAAGTTGAAGTTTGAGGATGTTGTAGGGGTGATTCTAAGCGATGAAATGTGAAGAAAAAGCTCCGACGAATCTTCTACTTCAGGGGAATGCTTTGACAAAGGGAAACTAGAGGGAGACAAAAGAATAGAGGAAACTGTGGAAAATCAAAAGATTGGGCAAGTTCAAAATCCAAGAACAAGATTGTATGCTTTGGAATTGTGGAAAGCCTAGGCATACAAAGAAGGACTACTTGGGAGCTTCAGGATAAGAAGAAACAACAGAAGAAAAAAAGGAGGCAAATGTGGCATCGGGTAATGTATGCTAGGATGCTTTGATTCTTTCTTTGCATAATATTACTGAATCTTGGGTTTTAGATTCAGGGGCTTCTTTTCATGCTACTCCACATAGGCATTATTTTGTTGATTATGTTCAAGGGATTTTGGGCATGTTTTCTTAGTGATGATGAGCCTTGCGATAGTTGGAAAATGTTCTATTCAGAGTTAAGATGTAGAATGGGAATACATGGCTATTGAAGGATGTCGAAATGTGCCTACATTAAGGAGAAATTTGATATCGGCGGGGTAATTACGAAGTGATGGTTGTCTTGTGATATTTACACTAACTCTTGGAAGGTTACTAAGGGTGCTCTTGTGGTGGCAAGAGGTAAGAAGGTTGGAACCTTGTATTTAATCACCGATAGTACTAATGATTGTAATCTTGTGGCTTCAGATGCGAGATACAACATTATGGCACATAGGCTCCGTCATATGAGCCAAAAGGGCCATGGACATCATAAAGAAGAATTTTCCTGATATACAAAAACAGTTTGGAAGTTCTGTGAGGACTGCGTATATATATGGGAAACAGTGAGTAAGTTAGTTAGAGCCGGTGCATTCTGATGTGTGGGGCTAGCTCGGTATCATCTCTTGGGGTTCAAGTTATTATGTTACTTTTATTGATGATGCAACAAGGAAAGTTTGGGTTTATTGTATTAGAAACAAATCTGATGTATTTGACACTTTTGTTAAATGGAAAGCCTTGGTAGAGAATGAAACAAGTCTTAAGCTAAAATGTCTCAGGTCAGATAATGGAGGGGAGTATTGTAGTAATGAATTTAATGATTACTGTTCTAAGAATGGAATCCGCAGGCAAAAGACGGTTCTAGGAACTCCGCAGTAGAATGGGGTATCAGAAAGGATGAACAAAACAATAATGGAACGTGCTAGGAGCATGAGGTTACATGCAGGACTACCTCTTTATTTTTGGACAGAAGCGGTGAGCACAAATGTACTTGATAAACAGAGGACCCTCAAGTGCCTTGGATGGAGGCATACCTGAGGAGGCATGGTATGGTAAGAAAGTTGATTATTCATTTCTTAGAGTCTTTGGATGTGAGGTGTTTTTTCATATAGACAAGGATGATAGGACCAAGCTAGAGGCTAAATCAGAAAAATGTACTTTCATTGGTTATGGTGGTGATGACTTTGGATTTAAATGTTGGAGTATTAAGGACAAGAAAATCATTCGGTCTAGGGATGTGGTCTTTAATGAGAAAGTCATGTATAAGCAACAGTTGTAGGAAAATAGGGAAGAATCCAAGAAAGAATATGCAGTGGTAGAGGATCTTCCAGATGGGAAAGTGACCCATGAATCAGTTTAGGAACCTACTCAATAGGAACCCCAAACTCCTACAGTGAGGAGGTCTTCTAGGGTAAGAAAAGAACCTAAACGTTTTCTCCTTCTCTTTATTATTTATTACTCACTGATAGTGGAGAGCCAGAGAGCTTTGATGAAGCAATGCAGGTAGATGCCAGTAAGAAGTGGGAGCAAGCCATGGATGAGGAGCATAAGTCTCTCATGGAGAACCAGACTTGGGATTTGGTGAAGCTACCTTGGAAGGTAAAGAGTATTGCGAACAAGTGGGTGTAAGAGTTAAAGATGAAGAAGGAGGAAAGAAAAGATATAAGGCCCGGTTGGTGGTCAAGGGGTTTGCACAGAAACAAGGTATATATTTTGATGAGATTTTTTCTCCTGTAGTAAAAATGACTTCTATCATAACTATTCTTGGAATAGTGGCAGCAGAAGACTTGCACTTAGAACAGTTAGATGTAAAGACTACATTTCTCCATGGTGATTTGGAGGAGCTATATATGCAGCAGCCAGAAGGATATGAAGTCAAAGGTAAAGAGGAGATGGTGTGCAAACTGAAGAAGAGCTTGTATGGCCTGAAACAAGCTCCACGTCAATGGTATAAGAAGTTTGATAGCTTCATGATGGAGCAAGGTTATATTAGATGTCATTCTGACCATTGCGTGTATACAAAGAAATTTGAGGATGGAAGTTATATTATCCTATGTTTGTATGTAGATGACATGTTGGTTGTAGGTAAAAACATGCAGGAAATAAAAGTACTCAAGAAGCAACTAAGTGAATCCTTTGCTATGAAGGATTTGGGTGCAACCAAACAAATCCTTGGTATGAGGATATCTCGGGATAAGAAGGAATGGAAGCTGACTTTATCTCAGGAAGAGTACATTAAGAAGGTCTTGGAGAGGTTTAATATGTAGGATGCTAAACCGGTTGGGACTCCTTTGGCAGGCCACTTCAAGTTATCAAAGGAGTAGTGTCCCAAGACAGAGCAAGAAAGAAACCAGATGTCAAAGGTACCTTACTCATTAGCAGTTGGTAGTTTGATGTATGTTATGGTGTGCACTAGGCCTGATATTGCCCATGCAGTGGGAGTTGTGAGTAGATTTATGAGTGATCCAGGTAAAGAGCATTGGCAAGTAGTAAAGTAGATCCTTTGGTATTTGAGAGGGACCATGGGGACAGTTTTTTGCTACAGTGGATCAGACACCACTTTACGTGGTTATGTAGATTCAGACATGGCTAGAGATATAGATAGGAGGAGCATAACAGGTTATATTTACACTGTAGGTGGGATAGCAGTGAGCTGGATTTCATGACTACAAAAGTTGGTGGCTTTGTCAACCACGAAGGCTGAGTATGTTGCTGCCACAGAGGCAAGCAAAGAGATGATTTGGCTACAACAATTTCTTGAGGAGTTGGGGCATAAGAAGGAGGAATGTAAGCTATATAGTGATAGTCAGAGTGCTATACACCTAGCTAACAACTCTGCTTTCCACTCCAAGACAAAGCATATACAGTTGAGATAACACTTCATCAGGACAACTTTGGAGGAAGATAAGTTGAAGTTGGAGAAGATTCATACCAGTTAGAATCCTGCAGACATGATGACCAAGGTGGTCACAAGGGATAAACTAAAGCTATGTTCAGCTTTGGTTGGCCTTTCGCAGATGACAATGAAGGGTTGAGAAGCTTGCTCAGTGGAAATCAGTCTCCAAGTGGGAGATTGTTATGTTTGTGGAGCCTATTTGCATGTTAGAATGTGGTACACCTTCTATGTGTTACACTCGGGTATTTTTACGGTGGTCCCGCTCACCGGTGAGCGGGTCAGGGGGGTTCGGGGGCGAAGCCCCCGAAGCAAATTTTCATGGGTGGTTTATTAACCCATGGGTAATGGGTAACCGTTATGGGTTGTTTTTGGGCCCATGGTTTTTTTTTTTTTCTTTTTCCCATTATTTTGATACCCACGGTTTTTTTCCCTTGGTTTTGATACCCACGGTTTGGTATCAAACTACTTACGTAGTTGTCTATTTATATGGTCTTATGCATATGATAGAAGTACAAGTAAATGTATTGCAGAGATGTGTTTTGAATTCATGTGTGAATTTAGAGAGTTTATCGAGCATAGCTCCAAACAGATCTGGTATTGTATTGAGAGAGTGGAGGCTTGTAATAAAATTTGAGCAAGTGATTCTTGGTGGATGTAGCCCAAATTGGGTGAACCATGTTAAATCTTGTCTCTGTGTTGTGTTATTTATTCTGCACTTTTATTTGAGATCGTAATATTTTCTGCATATTAGTTTCTCTTTGCCATTTTGTAAGGGATTATTCCGCTTATTTTATATCTTATTTCCTAACAGAAGAAATCATGGTTCACAAAGGAAAATGGGGGTCATGGTCTATAATTTTGTTTTGAGAGGACCACAATCATGGTTTATTTCCACGATCATGGTTTATAAATTGCGATACTAGTTTTAGGTTCGAGAGATTCCCGAGCCTAAAGTAAATAACCCACAATCGTAGTTTACAAAGCTCGATTTTTGTACATGAATTTCACATTTTCATGTCCACTTTTTTGTCCACAACTTGCTGCACTTACCCATGGAATAAAATATACTAGAAAGGATGGAGGAAACCAGTATTTTACTTGTCAATATGCATACCCATTCCACTTCCATTAACTCTATAAACTATTCTTTCCACCAACCCTTTCAACGTTGAATGTGTTATTGCTGATTTCTATAATTTGTCTAACAATGTTTCTTATGATTTAATAATGAAGTCCCTAATAGTTATTGGAACCTATTTGTTGGATTATATTATTATTGTTCTCATACCAATTGAATATTCAAAAATGTTAAGAGAAATAGTATAAAATACATGGAAAAGGTTAAAGACAATGGAGAAATGATTTTGGATGGATGTTACAAACTCTATCAAAGTAGTGAGAAATGTAAATTTTTTTCGATGTACACAATAACTCATGTACACAAGCGTGATGATAACAATGATGAATGAGAAGAACTCACTAGGGTTTGGATGGAAAAACTTTGATAGAAATTAATAACTACAAGTGAAATTGACCTAAAAGAAAACAAATATCCTTTTCCTTATGAATGATCAAATGAGTTACGGGTGAGATGTTCACTTGATGTTATTCAAAATTATTTAGTATTATTGATTTACGGTGTCGAGTGTCACCTTTGCATGCATTATTTAAATCCAATCTCTTTACTATTTTTATTGTTGAGACACATAGTCAGCAAATGATTATGAAACATTACTATTTCTATATGAAGAAAGGTTCATACAGTCACTTGAAAAAGTGAAATTTTTTAATGGCTTTTAACCCAAAAATCTTCTTACACATTTCTTATTTATGCAAACAAACAAAAAGAATAGGATTTAATTTACAACCCTCTCAACTTGATACTACACAACTAATTCATCATGGTGATCGACCTTCAATAATTTTATAAATATGTTTAACGAGATTTAGTTTCAATTGCCATGGTTTTTCATTTTTGACAATACTCTATGTTTACTAGCTCGATGGAAGATGAGGAGAACTCGCCTCTTATGACATGAATATGTAATTAAATCCTTGTATGTTAGTCATTTTCATTTATAAATAAAAACTTCTACTAATCCCCATAAATTTATAAGACAAATAATGATTTATGCGACCAACCAACAAGCAAAGAAAGTAACTATGGAAGACATTGTGCTAACCAACACGAATATGCAAATCAAAACCCGGTATGATAGCCCTGACATACTTTTAAACAAAACCATTTATAACGCTAAAAAATTTATAGAAAATGATATCAACTAACTCTAGAAGACGAACCATTTTCAAAGAAGGAATAACCAAATAACCTATTTCAAAAGTTCATGGTGGCATCCAATGCTCCATAGTTTGTAGTTACCATTTAATAACTAACAGACATTAGTATTAATGCTTAGTCCATTCAATTATCGCATAGCCCAGTGTTCTAATCCACATCAATATCTCGAACCATTTTCCACCAACGGGTGGTTCAAAAATATAAATGAACCCTCGCACAATTTGCTAAAATTCATTCAAAATACATAGAACAATTTATTTTGTACTTACGATATTACCACAAAAAGTAGTATGCTTTTCAATTGTGCTTTGATTTGTCATAGCATGAAATTTATTATGAATTGATTAATGTTGTTTTCAATACATCTTACATAAACAAAACCAGCAGCGGGTAAGGTCAATGCAAGCCAAGCTGGAAGATCACTCGGTAAGTGGTATCCTCCTAAAGTGTAGATATTGAATTTACCATTTTACCACATACATCACTGCGTTTTTTCAAATATTTTTAATTTTCCATAGCAATGGCTAGATTATGAATAGATTAATATTTTTTTAAATATATCTTACATCAAAGAATCCAAATGGGGGTAAAGAAGATGCAATCCTACATGCAAGCCTCATTGGTAAGTGGCATCCGCAAGCTACAAATGTTGATTATTTCCATTGGTTAAAATTGATATGAGGCCGATTAAATTTTGTAATTACTTCCCTACAGGTAAACCATAACAATTACTTGCTTATTTTATAATTGGAGGGATTTTTGCATGAGGAAAACCAATCATCCTCTAAGGAGATTTCATTCAATTTCAGCAAGGAGATTATCATCCTATGAGGTGTCCCGAAAGAGTTTATAAATTCAATGATAAAAAAATTTGAAATGGAATTCTGTCCGAAAAAAAATCACTTATGTTGATGTTGAAAATATGACAAAGGCCTTCATGAAAAAATTATCATCTAAATTACATCCAATAATCACTGGAAAAAATAACATTACAATATAGTCAATGGAATTGAAATAAAATATCTAGAAAAGGTTTGGATTATAAATAATGTTCCCTACGGTTCTAAAGATGCATGGTGTATTACATTAGGTGCAAATGGAAACCCTCCAACAAATTTTATGGTTGGGATGACAAGAAGAGGAGAAAATTGTTCAAAAGATATGTTCTTGATAACCGATTTGTATAAATACTTATCACTAATAGTATATAAGGGATTGAATGTGGTAGATGACATAAAATATTTTGAGTGAGAAAATTTTAAATAAATACGTATCATTTGTAAATTTTATTATGATGATACTTATTAACATTGTAAATAAAATACATTCATATGTTTTTATGATGCTTCTTCTTAACTATTTTGTTTTCTCGAGATTGTACGAATACAAGTTGGGAGTATTTATATTTTCCCTGATTATAAGTTGAGAGTGTGAGTGTATAAGTTATGAATGTGAATTAACAGAGAAACTTTATTGTAACTAATCTTTGAGTAGTTTTTATTAATCAAATATGTATTCCTAAATTAATTTTGACCATGCTTAAATACTATTTTTCTTTGATAAAAGAAAATGTATACCACTTTAAAATGCAAAGAAATAACTAAAATATAGTATTAAAGACTTGTTGCACTGAAACATTACATTCGATTCAAACAAATTCTGTAAAAAAAAATATTGTAGACACAAAATAATGCACTTTGGTTTATTATCTAGTCCTAATTACATATTACTATTCATATGATTCCTAAGTAATAATGGTACTAATTAACCTGAGCCTTAGGCCACATTTTCTTTCTATTGCTAGTTTTAGTCTTACTCCCTTACTTGCTCAGTCTTCCTTTTTAGTCTTTAGCATTTTTCATCTTGGACACTAGCGCCCAGAGTAGGACACTAGTGTTAGGAACCCTCGTCCAATATGAGTGCCCCTATCCTCTTTGTACTTTATTCACACTTTTTTGTTCCTTTCTATTTATTACAAGATCTGATATTTTTGGTAGTCGGCCTTTTCTGGGTCAATTACAAAATTCAAGGAAGGGAATCATATAAATATAAAGTTATGTGATAATAATAAATGACCAAACACTAAACATTAGCTATCACCACCTAAGGTTGCATCCATCAAAGGAATCTAAGAGCTCCATTGCATCCATCTAGCTACATCAAAAGGGACATAAGGACTAGTTTTCTACATCACACTTCATGGAGGGAATTTCGTTCTATTTCATGCACACATTTATTATATTATACATTTATCTACTTGCTCATTATCCAAATCTTATTAGCACAAGATTAGCCTAGGGTAGATTTCTTTAGACACACACACACAAAGAACTATATTGGTTCATATATGTAGTCCAATATTTACTTGTAAGTCCACCATTGTGGTGGTTGGGACGATTCGACCCCTAATTTTCCATCTTTCTTTTTTAGGATTTGATGGTTTTTCAAATCTATTCTTTATTGTAGGTTTTTGGCAAATCCAATGATCATTATGCAAAATCATTATGACAATAGGAGAGCATCAACAAACATTATATGACCCCGATAATTTAGGTTTAAGCATTTCAAATACCTAGGTGCCCCGAGATCGGTACCCGAGGCACTTGTGGCTGCCCCATCCCTCTCTAGCACCCCTGTCTATTTTATTCCTCCAGATCTACATTTTTTGGGCCTTTGTGTGATTCTTAAGCCATTCTATTCATGTGGTCAACACTTGAGTACACTCCAAATTTAATTGGGAATCAACTAAGTACCATTTTCTCCTCCTTGCACTTAGGGTTTTATAATTTATTACTTATCTTGCTCCGGTATATTTCTATATTTCATTATTGCATTCATTTATTACTACTATAGAATCATATTATGCCTATATATTTCATATTTATTTTAATCATTTTGGTGAACCCCACTCATGATCGTTCTTTTGAATCCTTTGTTGGCACATCATATTTTCTATCATGGCTCATAAATATGCTTAAATTTATTAGTATGATTTAATTTAAATACATCCTAACTAGTAAGTTGTTTTGAAAAAATCCTTAGGCACCATGTATCTCCCTAGCGATGCGCTGCCACATCAAGTGAGTCCTATTTTATATCATCTATCCGATGACCCTAGTCTTTGTGACCTTTCATCTAATCAATCAATGTTGGATTCAATTATGGCTTTACATTCTTTATTTCAAGACAAATTTCAGGCTATGGAATCCACGATTACATATCTTAAATCTAAAATACGACATCTTAATGATGCTTCTCATGCTCATGTGTATTCTCCTCTTACATCTCATCTTAATTCTATGTCTACTATTTGTGCTCATATCGGTGAGCCTCGATTCATAAAATTACAAGAGCCTCTCATGTTTGATCAAAATGTTAAGCAACATAACCTTCTTATTGAGTTCCTTACTCATCAAATAATCAGCTTTCCAAGTATTCATTGCTATCTTCCTTATCAGCTTGTAAAATATCAAGGTTTTCTATATTATAATTATCATCGAATCAATAAACCTAGTGAGAATGATTGTTTTGCTTTACAATGAAAAAGACTCAAGTATATTAAGCGTCAAGTTTATATCTCATTCATTGCACGACCTCTTATTACATATTCAATTGTTACATCCCAATGGGTTCTTAAATGTGATTCCTCTATGTCTAATAAAAACCGTGGCATTACCTCTCACATTCCTTCTACGAAAATCAAGTGTATTACCTAAACAACCCCATTCAAACTCATGTGCAACACATCCTCCTACTAAGTCATCTATAGTATTAATGAGTTAAAATAAGTAACATCCTCCTAAGGTTGGTCTAACTCCTCCTCCATTAAAGGTATATGCGACATTTACAAGTCAATCTCAGCAACCACCTCCTATAATTAAACTTATAATTCCACCTTGTACTCCAAACAATTCCTATGTCGATGATTGGGATCGGATGAAGCTTACGATGTCAATGAACCATTTGATTTCAATCCTAAGCACTGTGGTTAACTCTAATTTTCATCACACATCTTTACCACCTCGGTGTCCCATCACTTTTGTTAAGGATAATACTCTACATTGATCCGTTTAGTGTCTTTTACTAGATATCCATCACTTACATACTTGGGGGCATCATATCTCCCCCTTTCCATTGTTGTCATATCTTGATATCATCTCATGCACTTGATGATTTGTGCTTTATGACTAATATTCTATAAGCATTATTACAAACCTCTTGATACATTTCTATCATCATTCAATGATGAAATATTTGTGTTCTTACAGTTCTTACATGATAATTGAGGGTTTTCTTCCAATAAAAACTCGTTTCATCTGCCTATTATATCTATATATTACATACTCATCCATACATACATACATTTATCACCATCTATAATTATTCACGCATACAATAAAATATCTCATCACTTATCACCAAATACATTCATTGTCTAACACACTCATCACGGACACTTGTGGGGGCATCGTAATTACTCCCGTATGTTATAGCACCATCAATTATCTTCCATCTTAAACACATCACATCTAGTAATTTACATTCATCATATGCATCCCCATACATCTACATCATCATTTCCTATGACATACTCATGTGCTAAGGTTCACACTTGACTCTTGAGGGAATACTACACACATGAACCTCACAAACTGTACACTACACACTACACACTACACATTACATTCTCCAAATTTCCTAATCCAAACTTTCATCACCTTCTTCTATACCCTACACATCCTATACATCTATAATATTTCCTTCTTTCTACACACGGTATGTATGTGCACTTTCGCATTATTCGGTCATATTTTCTTTTAAACGTCATACACACTATATACATCTTCACCATCATCTTCTTACATATACTATACATCATACATGCTTTGCGCTTTCCACACTCACACAATATATACATCTTGCTTTGCACATTATACATAATCATACTCACACAATCAACACATATTTCAAACCACATTCTACAATTTACATCATTCTAACACATCCTCCTAATACATCATACTATTCTCTTATACATTCTACACATCCTATATCCAACTTATATAGCTCACACTACTAGATGACACACTTTAGTTCCTTTGTCCATACTCGACTACTGAGGGTTTACCAATAAAATAGACCTCATCACTCTCACATGTTTGATTAACCAATCTTCTTATCATACTATATGACATTCTTATCCATAACCTTACTCACACATTTTGTGATATACACTTTTAGGATAAATCATCGCCACTTTCTAGCACCTTATCCATATATTTATTGATATACGCTTTATGCTACATCATCATCCATTTTTGACATATTTCTCACACATTTAGTGATATATGCTTTATGTTAAATCATCACACATTCTACCACCTCATTAATTTTACTTTGTTGCATTCAATACTACACCTTATATGATAACTTACAATCACTAGCTTTTTATGCACACATCACTCGAGACCATTTTGCGATGATGCACTCTCATTTATAGTTTATTATTTAATACTAAGGGGGTATAAATAAATGAACCTCACTTTGCATACATTTCCATCCCATGTTGCGGTCACGGTACTTCTATCATTCACACTACATTCCATTCCACCTCATCCACAACATATTGCATATCTTGGATACATTTAATATTTCTTACATTTACTTTTTATATGTTCATCTTAATAAACATGTTAGATAGATATATTTTATGTCATTATATTTATTATACACACATGCCTATTCACTTAATTTTATTTTTTGATTATAGATTCTACATATCTATTACACACAACATGGATGCTTAATGTAGTACCTTTTGGTGCTTAATATAATATCACCCTGATTGTTCAAAATTTCTCGGTCTGCATGGTTCGAAGTTTTCTCTGTCTCCCTGTATTGATGCATGAAATATTTCTCCTTCATTTGGTTGCCATGGTCATTCATTTCCTTTGGTCGAGGATCACATTGAGTCCAAATATTGTTTTCCATTTCTCTATCCATGAGAAAGAATTTGTAATTTGGGCATGAATTTGGGGTTTCCCCTTCCTTCTATTTTTCCACGGACTCGTAGGGCAGGTATGTGGTATAATTCATGTCAGAAACTTATTTCTTAGAGGCATGAATGCAGGCATCCATACAAGGGCACTCATTTCTCAAGGTGTATTCTCGAGGGTGAAAAGTATTGCTTGTTAGATCCAGAAATGGAGCCACCTACGAATTATTAAAAAGGGTATTTCTTGCATGAAAGAATAAAAGAATGATTAGAAGGACTATCAAAAAGTTATGGCATGGCATCCCAGTCATGGTTGAGGGTCTAAGAAATATGATTAGTTCATGATTTGTCCACCTGATAGCTTTGGGTGTAAATTTGTTAAACATCACTTTCTGGGACAAACTTGTAAAAATAAAGGATTCCTTGAATATTATTCTTTTTGGGGGGAAAATTTGGGATGAGTGAGAAAGTGAAATGTATAAATGTAATGAGAATACTCTTGTAAATGGTCGGGGGTTAATTTTTACGAGAAAATTTGAGAAAGCCCATCTTCCTAAGAGACCATCTGAGAAACTTGTTAATCTCTTGTGTTTTAGATTTGATCACGTCAAGATGGTTGCAAGTGTATAGCCATTGACAAGCTCTGAGATTGTTCAAGAAACTTTCCCCTACTAATAAATCTAATAGATCTCAAATTAATCTATGTTGATCTTGGGAAAAATTGTCTCCTTTTATTTCAAAATGTCTTTCAAATAGTTTTTCTTGTTCCTGTTGCAATCTTATATTAAAATCTCTCTAAATCACATAGGATCTCATCCCTGTGATAGTATATTGGCATTTACAATTTCATTATGAGAAGATCCTTCATCTTGTAATGAAATAAACAATTTAAAATCAATTTACTATCATTTTGTTGATAAAGATTGTCTGTAAGTCTATGAGTGTATCTTAGGCGTGATGAACCAAGGGTTTTTTATGTTTAATTTAGTCTTTAGCTCAATCGTTCATGTCGAATTATTGAAGAGAGTGTGAAACTCTGTAGATTTGGGCCTCGATTGATGCACACCTTTTAGTTGAAGGAATATTTTGGCTATTCTGAAGCTTTATGTTGTTGATTTTTCCAATTGTAGTAAAGGTTCTCAAAGATCTAGTGAAATCAACTTGATCTTTCTTAATTCCCCACCAAAAATTTCAAATAACCATGAATCCTACCTGAGGTACCCCTGTTTTTGCTGTGTATCCACAAATGAACAAATTCTACTACCGAATATACAAAAGCAAGTAATTTTTAAGTGTCCTTAATAACTTGAACCTTGTTCGGAAATATCTCCATTCTTTAGAAGTGAAAACTCATGAGAGTTAAATTGTGGTGCATTGATCATATTTTCTCAAGGTTCCCCTGAAAATTGTGCAAAGAAGGATTGCTTCATGTCCTTCACCATCGAGGTTACAAAATGGGTCCTCTCACCCTTGTTGGAATCCACGACCTAAAGTAGTGAGGATATATCAAATCCTTAATGAAGGTGCTATTCATTTCTCTAACGCTTTGAGTGACAAAAGTGTCATTGTATCCCCTCCCGGATACAAAACGACTTATACCATAATTTTCTATCTCTAAGTATTTTGTTAAATATATGACACTTTGCCACGACGTTTCAAGGGAGAATCAATTTGGATACCAACACCAAAATGGCATCGTTGTTGTGGATTACTTGAACACTGGGACCTATTTTTATAGCAACAACAATGCAATGGTGCCAATTTTGGGGAATATTTGAACACTGGGACCTATTTGTGTGGCAACAACACTAGAAATGGTTTCGAGGATTATTTGAACATCGGGACCTATTTGTGTGGCAAAGCAACACCATTATGGCGCCATTTAAGGGATTATTTGAACATAAAGACCTAATTGTGTGGAAAGAACACCTAAATGGTGCATTGTTAGGGATATTCAAAGGCATTCTTATATTTTCCCTGGTAATGTTTCTTACATGATCTAAGTACAAATACGTTGTTTAAACGTCATCCTATGTTGATATTTGTAAGAATTGTGTGAAGTTACAAGTTTTGTGTGTAATATTTCTAGTTTCTAGTGGTTATTGCACTAAATTTATATCATCAGTGATAAATACTGGTAAAGGAAGGTCAGATCTGATAAGATTTGTAGGAATTAGGTATTTATAGACATTTGATAGATCATTTATAGTGCATTTGCACACATAAGGTGAAAATCCTTAGTGGCGACTCCGTGTTGTTTTAAATTTTTATAAATACTAGTGCCTTAACCTATTTTAAGTGAATCTGTCACTAATATTTGCAAAGCTAGAGGGAAGAAGATCTTTCTTCATTAAAGACCCTGCTAGAAAGTTGTTTCTAGAGCTCGGAAAAGAAAATTCAGAAGGAAAAAGAGTCTGGAAAGTTTTTAGAGATCAGGAATCAAGAAAAGAGATATCAATTTTGAAAACTGATAAACCTCTGATTGAGGATTACCATTCTTCTTCAAGTGATTCTCAATCGGGTAATCTTCATATAGAATTGAATTCCTCCACTAGAGAAGGGCCTTAATTTTTGTCCGATCGGTGTGATTCTTAGTCTGTCCCTTTGTTTTCCAAAGTTGATAGGGTTTTCTAAGAAACGAGTCTTTAGAGGACATTTATTTTGAAAATTATACTCCCGTGTTCCAAAGACCCCTTGTCCCTCATCATTTTGTATCTCCCGTAAGATCACCTCCTTAAAACAATATGGCCCACCCCACCCATAACTCCTTCTATTGTGAATAATTTTGGTCCTATAAATTTTAGAGGTATGGTTGGATATCCAAATGTAGTACCACAAGAGGTTAGAAATCAACTACCTAATTTTCAAGGGAATAATGCTATGACTAGTGATCGACATTTAAAACTTTTTGTCAATATGATGGAAGACTTTGAGATTGAATTTAACAATGTGTATATAAAATTGTTTATTCATACTCTTGAGGATGATGCACGTGATAGTATAAGTCTTTTCAGATAACTCAATAGACTCATGGATAGAAATGAAGAATGCCTTTAGATTTCAATATGGGGATAAGACAAATCCTAGTTTTATTTTATCTGAATTTGAAAATATTAATTAGAATCCTAATGAATATGTTCATTATTTCAATAAAATGTTTAATAATACATTGAGAAGGTTACTTGTAAACTTAAGGCCATGTGATGAATCTTGTTTGATAAAGTATTTTGATGCTTTTGATAAAAATATTGCTTATTATTTGAGGGATAAAAACCTTGGAACTTTGAGGCAGGCCTTCACCATGGCTTTGTAAATTGAAAATAACATCAAGGCAGTTGGTAAGCCTCCTAAAAGAGAGGGTATCAAATTGATCAATCCAGAAAATCCTCAGTCAAGAAAAGTTGTTGATCTGGAAGAGGTTGTAAAAACTTTGGCCAGAGCTATTAAAGAAATATCTTACAAACTAGCCAGAGCAGAGAAGGGGATTGGAAAAGGTTCCCAAGGTTAGCACAAGCCACAAGGTCAAGAAATATTTGCAAATCATCCTAGAGGTGATCATAGATCAGATGATAGGGGTAAAGGGCCCATGGGATCAGGAAATAGACAACCCCAACCCCAAGAAAATAGATTGGTGCCTGATCCTTTAGCTGTCGAGTTGCTACTGTGGAAGAGGTCCATGATATGGAGTGGTGTGATAGATTTTTCTTGCCCCATTCCCCATGTGATGAAGACAAATAAGTTGATGAAGATGATTATGATGAGACAGATGATGATGCATGCATGATGGAGTGCTCTACAAGTTCATAGTAGGGAGTGACCTCAACTGAGATGATAAGTGCCAGAACTATTGAAATATTCTGGGATTGCATCCACCGGGTATTACCTCTTCCTCCCACTAATACTTTTGAAATTGATATGGTACAAGCTTTTTATTTTCCCAATAATGATTTTGAATACTTGAGGGCATTGATGATTAAAAAGTATGATGGAGGAATTCCTTTAGAAGAGGATAGGCAATTGTTAATGAATGTAGTAGTTGCAAAGGGGTAAGGCTGCAGACCAAACCAAAAATTCCAGTTCTTACCAGTATCCCTAAGGAAACCCCTAAAAATACATCTAGAAAAGGCTTTGTCACCCCAAATAAAACTTGTGTTCCTCCCCATGCTCAAACTATGAAAAATCTTGTGCCATCAAATGAATTTGTAAACCTTCCTCCTAATACTTCCTTACCCAAATATGTTCCTTGTGACATAGCCCAAATCTTGAGTCAAATCAAGATTATTATTCCTATTGTTGAATTGCTTAGAATCCTTGAGCATAAGAAGAGGGTGTTTGAGTATTTGGGGCTTAAGGAAGAAAATTTCACCTAGGTAAAAATGTAAATAATGTAGAGGTTCCTCCTATCATTACACAATTAGAAAAACCACAAGTATTGGAGGAATTGGGTGAACCACCTGAGTTTTATTTGGGAACTTCTCTAGTTGAGTCTCAGCTGAATGTGGATCCATTTTTACTACTTTGATTATTAAGGATAGGTTGTTACATAATTACATGTTTGATTTAGGAGCCTCATGTAATGTAATGCCTCTTGAGGTCATGAATGAGTTAAATATCAAAGTAACATCAACTTATGGGAAATGTATTGCCATGGATTCAAGAGAGGTGCTAGTAGTTGGATGTGTCAAGGGTTTAGTAGTGTAATTGGCAATGTATCCAGGCAAGTACTTAACCTTGAATGTGGTCATTGTGGATTGTCCTGCTAAATGGGGGATGTTATTATCCAAAAAGTGGGTAGCTAGTGTGGGTGGAAGTGTGCAAATGGAAATGTATTATGCAACCATACCAATTGAGGGAAGCCTTGTGAAGTTATATGGTGAGAAGAAAATGTTACATCTCATTGAGGACCCTAACAATGCTTCTTATGAAGTATTGTACATAGATGTTGATGTTGATAACTTTGTGGGATATGCTTTGATTGTAAGGAGCATAAAATTGATGAGTGCAAGTATCCTGAGAAGGTTGGTTCTCCTTGGAATTTAATGTTTGATGGAGCATGTTCTAGATCTGGTAATGGTGCTGGTATTGTCTTGATATCTCCAAGCCAAGAGGAGTTTAATTTTTCTTTTAAACTCAATTTTGAGTGCACAAACAATATTTCGAGTATGAAGCACTACTCTTGGGTCTAAGGATTGCATGGAAATATGGTATTAGAGACATTGTTGTTAAAGGAGATTCAAAGTTGATAGTCAAACAAGTTAGAAAGTTGTATGCTACAAAGAATCAAAGAATGAAACAATATAAGCATGTAGTTTGGGACTTCATTGAAATGTTTGATTCTTTCAATATAATACATCATGATAGGAGCTATAATACTGTAGCAAAAAAATTGGCAGTATTGGGATCAAAGTTTGAAAATTATACAATGTCTCCCTATTGTGAATATGATGTTGAAATATTGACCAAGCCATCTGTCCCTGACAATATCAAGCACTGGCAGGTATTGTTACGCCCTTAATTATATATTTTACATGGGATGGATATAGCCGACTTGTTGCTATCATAACTTAATATCATGATGTATCTCTTTTATATATGATCTATTATCATTGGTTGGTCAGCCTTGTTGATGGCCATAGCATAGGAATAGTATAAATATGGGTTATAGGTAGTGGATGATCATTATGTTGAGTATTTGAGTCTTATTATATGTTCTAGAGGTTGCCCCCTCGAAGTGGCCAAGCTATTATACTTTCATATTGAGAGAATTTATCTACAATATTGTGTTATTTGGTATTCTATTGTTATGAATCAATTAATTTCATTACAAGTGGTATCAGAGCTTGATCTCGGCCAGGACGATGTCAAACCCTAATTCTAAAGGTTCGGCTCTATCTCAATATTGGTAGTGAATTTTTCTATCATTTTTTTAGGGTAAATAAGTCAGTAAGCTTCTCTCCAAATTTTAATAAGTTTTGACTTGTTTTGCAAAATTTATTATGGATCTATATTTATTCATAATTTGGCTCCTAGGGCGTAATTTTGGAAAATTTTCAAATTTATTATATTTTCAGAAACCCCTCCAAAAAATAGCTAGGGTTTCTATTTTATAAATTCCTATATTTGGCCAAAAAAATTATGAAACCCTAAACCCTAAAATTCTACCCTATTAAGTCTACCCCTAGGCCCACATCCTTCCTCATGGCTGGTAGATCTACCCAGGCCAAGGAAAAGGAAAATAAACTCTAGGAATCACCCCAAATAAGGAATATATGGATTTATATTCTCTTTGTTTTGGGAGTATCCGAGGTGGTCATCCAACTTCGGGAAAGGGTAAACAATATGGTAAGGATGACCTCAATGTTGAGCTTCATCAACTGAAAGGTAGCCATAGGAGTGAGATTCGGAAGGATTTTCATGCAATACAAAAGAGGTGTTGTTGAATGCTATTTCTAATATAGCTTCCAATGCCTAGTCATATGGGTTCTACT
Source organism: Taxus wallichiana var. yunnanensis (assembly GCA_018340775.1). Taxonomy (NCBI): domain Eukaryota; kingdom Viridiplantae; phylum Streptophyta; class Pinopsida; order Cupressales; family Taxaceae; genus Taxus; species Taxus wallichiana. Next base: position 78,983,716 of record CM031236.1, on the reverse strand, counting down.
AGAAATGGTCACACATATCCAAATCACTCAAATCATGGAGGATCCTTTAATCATTCAAGTGGATCTTCTCACCAATGGAGGGACATGATTCCAAAAGTTGAAATCTATAAATTTTATGGAAAGGATCCACTCAATTGGATTACCCAAATGGAAACTTTCTTTGATATACATCGATTCTAGGAGGAAAAAGGTAACCGTGGGCATCCTTATACCTAGAACCTCGATCAATTTGTTTGGTATTGTTGGGTATGTGCTCAAAGGTAGAAGAATGGCCTAAATGTCACTTGGATAAGTGTTCACTAAAGAGCTTCAATTCCCCTATAGTTCTATTGATCTGAAAATTACTTCACCAATTAGAAAAGTTACGCCAAACCGGTTCGATTAAGGAGTATGTCCATTAATTCCAAACTTTGTACTTACATGTGGAGGATATTACAGAAGAGTATTTAAATGACCTATTTCTTGGGGGTCTTAAGGACCACATTGAGCATGAAGTACGCATGTTTAACCCACTCAAGGTTGTTGATTCTATTATCATGGCACGTCGAGTAGAGGAAAATTTCTTTCCAGTAGAAGGTAGACCTTTTCTAACATAAAAGATCTTAACACTTTCTCTCTGTGTTACCCTCGGCCAATTTAGTTGACACCTCAAAAAATTAAAGAAAAAAGAGCCAAAGGGTTATGCTTTAACTGTGATAGCAAATATGGACCAAATCAGAAATGTTTTGAGAAAAAAATGTCTACAATGAAGGATCTGGTGATGAGGAATAATATGAGGCAACATTAATAGAGGAAGTGGAAAAATTAGAGGAGAATCTAGAGATCCTCATTGCTATTTCATGCCATGCTCTATCGGGTATTAGTACTCCAAAACCCTTCAAGTTGTGGGTTATCTTAAGAAGCGAAGGTGACAGCTTGATTGATTCAGGAGCACAAATAATTTCATCAATCATAAGTTGGCAACAAGACTAGATTGTTTCATTTACCCAACACCTGAATTTCAAATAATTATTGCAGATGGTGGCACACCCAATGTTCAGTAAATTCCATAAAGTCAAAATCATGATGGGTGATTACACATTGGAATCTACGATGTTTATTATTCCCATGGGTGGAGCTGATATTATCTTAGGTGTTCAGTGGCTCACTACCTTGGGCACCATAGAGATAAATTTCTAGGAATTGTTCATGCGCTTTCATTCTGAGGGTAAAAAATTTGAACTTTGAGGTCTACAAGCTAATGATCATTTAGTGTTGAGTTCTCACCAAATGGAGAATATTATTAAAAAGGGGTTTGAAGGTTTTTTAGCATGATTATTATCTATATAAGTCCAACCACAAATGAAGGTATTGCATCTTGATCTTCAAAAGATTATCAATCAACATGTAGTTGTCTTCAAGGAACCAAGAGGATTGCCACCTAAAAGAGAGCATGATCACACTATTCATTTGATTCTAGGAAGTAACCCCCCAACATTAGGTGTTATAGATATCCATATGTGCAAAAGAGTGAGATCGAGAAGATGGTGGAGGAAATGTTGGAAATGGGTATTATTCGTCACAGTCAAAGTGCCTATTCTGCTCCCGTGGTGATGGTGCGTCACAAGGATGGAAGATGGCGCATGTGTCTAGATTATAGAGAGCTTAACAAGTTCACTATCAAAGATAAGTTTCCTATTCCCATCATTGATGATTTATTAGATGAGTTGCATGGTGCCATTTATTTTACAAAACTAGATCTGCGTTCTGGGTATCACCAAATTAGATTCAAGCAAGAAGATATTCATAAGAAACTTTCAGAACTCATTAAGGCCATTATGAATTCCTAGTGATGCCATTTGGCCTTACCAATGCTCCCTCCACATTCCAAAGCTTGATGAATTTAGTATTTAGACCATTCCTAAGAAATTTTTTCTTAGTATTTTTTGATGATATACTCATCTATAGAAAATCGTGGGAGAAACACTTACATCACATCAATACTATCTTAGAAGTCTTAGAGAAACATCAACTTTATGCCAAGCCTTCAAAGTGTTATTTTTGGGTACAAGAAGTGGAATACTTGGGCCATATTGTTTCTCATGAAGGTGTTAAGGTGGACCCTCACAAGATCCAGGCCATGGTGGAATGGGAAACCCCAAGAACCCTCAAACAATTACGAGGTTTCTTAGGTCTCACAGGGTATTATCATAGATTTTTCAAAAACTATGGTAGTATAGCAACACCACTCACAAAATTATTGAAGAAGGACTCCTTTTAGTAAAATGAGGAAGCATCTAGGGAATTTGAAAAATTAAAGGTAGTTATGTGCACCATTCCAATATTGGCAAACCTAGATTTCTCCAAAACTTTTGTAGTTGAGTGTGATACTTTAGGAAATGGAATCAAAGTAGTACTAGTGCAAGAAGGACACCCCATTTCTTTTGAGAGCCAACAAATAAAAGGAAAGAATTTGTTAAAACCCACATATGAAAAGGAAATGATGGCAATACTACATGCAGTCAAACAATGGAGACCATACTTGATGGGTAGACATTTTAAGGTAAAAACTAATCATGATAGTTTGAAATATTTCTTAGAACAATGTCTATCTTCAGAAGAACAACAAAAATGGGTCACTAAGATGTTGGGATATGACTTTGAGATTGTTTATAAGAAAGGAAAGGAAAATTTGGTCGCTGATGCTCTGTCTAGGAGGGATGAGTCCGCCGAAGCATTATTATGTGCCATCTCTATACTACATGCAGATTGGGTAGATCAAGCACGAGAAGAATGGAAGAAAGATGTAACCACACATACTCTCATTCAAAATCTCCAGGCAGATCCATCCATATCAGATCAATTTATATGGAAGGGGGATACATTGTGGTACAAAGATCGGTTATATCTATGTAAGAACTCTACACTTAAACACCATGTTCTTTCAGAGCTACATTCTTCTCCAATAGGTGGCCATGTTGGGGTCTTGAAACATATCTAAGAGTTAAGAAAGATTTCTTTTGGGAGGGGTTGAAAGGAGATGTTCAAAAAATTGTGGAAAAATGTTTGGTTTGCCAAAAAAATAAGGGCGAGACCATTAAGACACCTGGTCTTCTCCAACCTCTATCTATTCCTAGTGAGAGATGGGAAGAGGTATCAATGGATTTCATCATAGGATTACCTAAATTAGAAGGATAAAGTGTCATCATGGTCATGGTAGATAGACTTACCAAGTATGCTAATTTATGTGCCATGCCTCATCCTTTCATAGCTAGTACCATTTCCATCTCTTTTATGGATATAGTTCAAAAGCTCCATGGTACGCCAAAAATTATAGTAAGTGATCGTGATCCAATATTTACAAGTAACTTTTGGACTGATTTTTTCTCTTGTCTAGGTACCCAACTAGCCCAGAGTTCCTCTTATCATCCCTAATTAGATGGGAAAAATGAGGTGGTAAATAAATGTTTAGAGGGATATCTTCAATTTTTTACTTGAGATAAAAAAGAATGTTGTGTGTAATGGTTGCCACCGGCGAATGGTGGTACAAAGACTTCATTTCACACCTCCTCTAAAATGTCTCCATTTCTCGGCACTTTATGGGTACCATCCTCCATCACTCATATATAGCTTGAAGGTCAAACCAAAGGTGAGAGCAATCAAGCATCACATTCAACATCAACATGAGTTACTCTCTATTCTTAAAGAAAATTTGGCACGGGCACAAAACCATATGAAGCAACAGGATGATCAACATAGGAGTGAGCGACACTTTGAAGAGGGAGACTTTGTTTTTGTAAGGTTATAGCCATATAAGCAATTATCCTTGAAACAACAGCAAAAGGATAATAAGCTTGCTCCTAAATACTATGGTCCTTACTAAGTTTTGCAAAAAATTGGTAGTGTGGCATATAAGCTAGAGCTCCCTCCAAGAAGTAGAATACATCCATTCTTCCATGTTTCTTACTTAAAGAAAGTTATTGGGCAACACATTTCCACCCAATCAGTTCTTCCGGAACTAGACGAGGAAGGAAGGATCATATTTGAACCTGAAGGCATTCTTCAGACACACACCAAAAGACTGAGGACCAAAGTCATTACCGAGTACATGATCAAGTGGAAGAATATGAATATTGAGGATGCATCATGGGAAGATGAAGCATTCATGCAACAACATCTAGGGCTTCCCAACATTGGGGACAATGTTTCTTTTAAGGGGAGGGGCATGTTACACCCTTAATTATATATCTTACATGGGATGGATATAGCCAACTTGTTGCTATCATAACTTAATATCATGATGTATCTATTTTATATATGATCTATTATCATTGGTTGGTCGGCCTTGCTGATGGCCATATCATAGTAATAGTATAAGTAGGGGTTATAGGTAGTGGATGATCATTATGTTGAGTATTTGAGTTTTATTATATGTTCTCGGAGGTTGCCCTTGAAGTGGCCAAGATATTATACTTTCATATTGAGCTAATTTATCCTGCAATATTGTGTTATTTGGTGTTCTATTGCTGGTGATAATCATAATTAATCAAGTAATTTCATTATAGGTATTTGAAGATGATGCTCAGGTCTAAAGGTTTTTGTAAAATAAAGGATAATTTTCCAATCAAAGTATAGACGGGAACCAATGGTTTGTGTAGCTAAAGGAAAGGAGACTTTATTTGGTAAGGACATTATTCAGTTGAAGACTAATACTATTCCCAGAGGGTTGGTTGCACTAGAATCAAATTTTGATAATGTCATCTACATTATCAACAGACACATGTCAAAGATCAAGAGATATTAAAGAATATGACCTGGGCACAAAGGATAAAAATAGGAGAATATGGTTAGGCAACAACTTGAAGGATAATAAAAACAACAATATGTCCAATTGCTAAAAAAGTACCAGGACTGCTTGGCTTGGTCATATTCAAAACTGAAAGCATACAGGGAAGACATTTTTCAACATGAAATACCCCTGGAAGCTAATGCCAAGCCATTTAGGAAAATACAAAGACCAATTAATCCCCTCCTTTCCTCAAAAATGCAAGAAGAATTGAAAAAGTTAAGGGATGGAGGAATTATACAGCCTACAAGGTACTCCTCATGGGTAGAAAACCTGGTACCTGTTAGAAAGAAGAATGGGGACATAAGGTTGTGTGTGGAATTTAGAAACTTAAATAAGGCATCAATCAAGGATAACTATCCCTTGCCAAATATGGATAACATGTTGCAGTTAGTTACAGGTTTAGAATTGTTATCTACTTTGGATGGTTTTTCTAGGTATAACCAGGTAGTTGTGAAGCAATCAGAAAGAATCAAAACTACTTTCACTACCCCATGGGGTACTTATGTGTATGTAAGGATGTCGTTTGGCTTGATGAATGCTGGAGATACTTTTCAAAGAGAAATGGATGTAGCATTCTCAGGATATATAAATGACTTCATTGTTGTGTATTAGGATGATGTGACAATTTTCTCCAGGAAGAGAAGTGATCACCTGCAACATTTAGAAAATATGTTGATAAGATGCAGGGAATATGGTAATGTCATTTTGGGGTTCAAAAGGAAAAACTTCTTGGACATATTGTGTCAAAAGGAGTCATGATTGATCCTAAGAGAGTGGAAGCCATTAGCAAAGTTCCTATTCCAAGAACCAAAAAGGGAATTCAATCCTTTTTTGGGCAGATAAATTTTATTAGGATATTTATTTCCAAATTTTCTAAATTGACTATCCCAATCACTAATATGTTAAAGAAGGATCAGAGTATCAAATGGGAAGAGGAATCTATTCAATCCTTTACTGGGATTAAGGAATCATTAAAGAATTCCCCTATTTTAGCAACTCCTGATTATAAAAAGGCTTTCCAAATGTTTTCCTTTTCTCAAAGAATACCATTGCATCTATCCTATTACAAAGGATGATGAAGGAGATGAAAGGCCAATTTCTTTCTTTAGTAAATCACTACAAGGGGTAGAACTAAAGTATACTATCATGGAGAAACATGATTTTGCTTTGGTCAGAGCCACAAAAATATTCAAGCCCTATATTTTGAGTTCTAAAGTCATTTCTTATGTTCCCCATACCATGGTTAAGGATATCCTATCAGAGATGGAAATTTCAAGCAAAAGATGCTAATGGGTAAATAAGTTGCAAGAATATGACATGGATATCAAAACTACAAAATTGTTAGAGGTTTGGGCCTAGCAAAGCTTATGGCAGAGAGCAACCTACAAATAGTTGAGGTAAATGAAGTTGAAGAAGAAAGGTTGAATATCCTTGAAAATTTGATAAATTCTAAATGGTACAAGGATATTATTTTTTATCTCAAACATCTACAGTGCCCTGAGTATTTAAGTAAGAATAAAAAAAGAGCACTTAAGTTAGCCTCCCAAAAATACATCATCACTAATTATGGGTTAGCTTGGAAGAACCCTGAGGGAGTTCTTTTGAGATGTATCACTGAAGATGAAGCCCCAAAAATAATTGATGATTTCCATGGAGGAGTTTGTGGGGGCATTTTTCAAGAAGAGTCACAACTCATAAAATCTTAAGGGCTGGTTACTAGTGGCCAACTCTTTTTAAAGACACAACTCTGTTGGTAAGAAAGTGTGAGAGTTGTCAGCATTTTTCAGGAAGATTGAAAGCTTCAGGATCCCTCCCTTTGCATCATGTATCAATTGAAGCCCCATTTAAGTAGTGGGGAATGGACTTCATTGGTGAGATTTCAGATTCTTCAAGTGCAGGCCACAAGTGGATATTAGTGGCTACTGATTACTTCACCAAGTGGGTGGAGGAAATCCCCACCAAGAAAGAAACTCACCAAATTTTCATGGACTTCATTTTAAATCATATAATCTGTAGGTTTGGAGTACCTGCTAAGATAGTTGTTGACAATGCTATGAGATTTCAAGCTAAACCTTTGGTAGCCATGTGTCATGAATATGGGATCAATTTAGCATATGCTTCCAATTACAATCCCCAAGGAAATGGACAAGTAGAATCAAGTAATAAGAATCTATTGAAGATAATCAGGAGAACCTTGGAGTTAAACAAATGAAAGTGGGGTGAGCAATTGAAATTTTTTTGTTTGGGTGATAGAATCATTGTTAAAAGAGCTACTGGAAAAATCCCATTTGAGTTGGTGTATGGAACTCAAGATCTACTTCCCCTGCATATGTAATTATCTTCTTATCAATTTATTCAACAATTAGAGGACCATGAGATCAGTCCCTATGATGCTCATATTAATCAAATTATTGAATTAGATGAGGAAAGAAGAGAGTCCCACTAAAGACATGTGAAGTTCAGGGAGAAATTGAAGAAGCTATTTGATAAAAAGGTGAATCCAAGAGCTTTCAGTGTGGGATATTTGGTGCTACTATGGGATAGTAGACATGAGGATAAGGGAAAGCATGGAAAGTTTGATGCATTATGGATGGGCCCTTATTCTATTTGTTAGGTTAACTAATTTTATTAATTAAATAATGTTGTTATATGGTTATATTATAAACCATATTATTGTTGTATTTTGTTATATGGTTTTATCAACCATATTTGTCTTTTATTTTCACATGTATAATTGTTATAATTGTTATAACAATTATGTGCTTCCCGATGTAATATTGGAAGCAGTTGTGAGTTTAGTTTTACCTGTGCAACCTATTTCTTTGTCTACACATGGCTGTTTAATTCCTATAAGAATTGCAACACTCCATTGTATTTTGGATTGATTTCACATTAATAAAATATATAGGCTTTCATCCCTGTTTTGTGAAATTACATTTGGTTTCAGAGTAGGTTGAAGGATATTGGAGGATTGCAGCAAATTTTGAGGAGCATTGAGAAGCTTGTGAAAGAAAAAAGATAGCCCGAGTTACCTCTACGCAACTTCCAACCACTTCCCCTATAATACAGCCATGAAATTCCTCAAAACCACCATCAAATTCCTCAAAACCACCTTTATTCATTGCAATTAAGGTTGAGGAGGATAGAATTCACCAAGGAAGAGATTACAAGCTCAAAGGAAGGAAGAAAATGATCCAAGGTGCCATACATACTCAAAACCTCCTTCATTCTTACCAAAACCACCTGTCATTTTTTCTATTTGCTATAATTTTTGCTCAAAACCACCTTTCCAAAACTATGGTTTTTTGAAGAGGTATGGTTTTATAGTTTGGAAGTGTTTAATTACAATTTGCTCTTTACTTATACTTGTTTAGCTTAGCCGCCCAAGTGGCTAGCATAAATTTTGTAAGACACTTCTCATAAAGAGAGGTCAAGGGCTCAAATCCCCCTCCCTCACCCACTACCAAATTTGGCAAGAAAATTTAGTAGATCTGCTAACTTTAGTAGAAAATTCAAATTTAGTTAGAACTAACTAAATTTAGTGAGAAAAACCCTATTTTAGGGGGAAATTTTTTTCTCCACTCTGCATAATTTTGCATTCTCGAGCACATTTTTCCAAAGGAGTGATACCTAAAACTTCATTTTGAGCTAGTTTTTATGATCTTTTGCTCAAGAAGTCATATTGGGCTCCATAGGCCACTAAGGCCCGTAAAAAAATTTTTCCTGCCATTAAATTTTTTATAAATTTTTTGAATGTAATTGCATGCTGCAATATATTGTACTAATTTGCAGGTTTCCATAAGTCAACTGTAAACTTTGTAACTGATCAAAAACTGGCAGAATTATAATAAAAAATAGTAAAAAAATTAGTTCTGTAACACTCACGAGATCTTAGATCTCATTCGTAGCGTTTAGTATATATAGTGCCTCTGGGAAGCACTTATAGGTAAAGTTGTTGTGACTATTACTACACTTAACACCTAATATAGCTGTTAACAATGTCATCTAGGAATCATCCCTATAAATCACAGGAGTAATAAGGTCACAATGCACACACTATGAGCCATCCCATTCATCTGTGAATGATTGCACAACATAAATCTAGACTGAGAAATTATCCAAGTATATAGCGAAGTTACGCATGCATTTGAGGATATTTCTTTGAGTGGTGTCAATAATCACACAGACCCCTTTCAGTACTATCTTGGTACCACGTATTAAATTCTTTCATGTATCGTTAACATATCTTTCACGAACCTCTAAATATATATAAAGGGTAAGATTCTTCCATATAACACCGTATATATGGAAGGGCGCGTATATAGAAAGGTTAAGTATATCAGGCCGATGGTATATAAATTGGGAGACCTTATACAGGTGATAAGAGCCTAACCATGTCGGTGATTTCTTCAAAATGGGCACCAATTCCCCAAAATTTTTCTTCGAGATTCACAATTACTCGGAGGAAACAACTATGCTACATGGAAGAAAAAATTAAGACATAACTTGAGTTTGAAGAAATATAGCCTACTATGAATGGTACTCGACCGGATCAACTACGGATACAACACAAAAGTAACAGTTTGAGAAAGAAAATCAGAAGGCCAAATTCATCATCTTTTTGGAGTGTCCGACAATGTGTAACCCCATATTCGAGATGCCAAAACAACCAAAGAAGTGTGGGATAAGTTGAGCACAATATACATGGCCAAGAACAAGAATGTTATACTAAATTTGTTGAGTCAGTTACACACATTCAAGTTCAACCAGAATGAAAAAATAGAAGCTTTCTTAAGAAGAGTTGCAGAATTGAGGGATTCACTTCTAGCCCTAGGAGAAGCAATCAAAGATGATGATATCATTCCCATTTTTCTGAGAGCACTCCATTCTTCATACCATATTTTTGTAACAACACAAAACTTGTCGATATGACAATGATCGAGTTTTGACAAACCGGTAACTTACTTTGCATTAAGAGGAAGCAATGCACAATAAGGATGATGAAGAAGAACATGCACTTTCTTTGCATCAAAAATGGAAAGGAAAAGGTAAAGGAAAACCTAATTCCTATCAAAAGTCCCAAAATCAAAATTAGTATCAAGGGGATAGACAACAGAAGAAACAATGTCCAATCTATAAAGGAGGACATAACCTACAATATTATTGGTATAATACTTACAAGAAAGGTTTATCAAGAAACTTCGGACCTCCAAAACAATCTCATAAGGGACATTCTAACTACAATCAAGGGTAGAAAAAAGGGAACTAGAAAAGAGGACCCCATCAACAAGGAAACATTGTTGAGCAAAAAGAACGATCGATTAATGCTACTTGTTCACTTCTCAATCAAGTGAACCATCCACATCATCTAGTGATGTTTGGTATGTTGATTTGGGAGCCACTCGACACATGACCAGCCACATAGACTAGTTTATTTCAATGAGGGACATGCCATCAAAAATCATGTTTCATTGGGAGATGATTCTTCATATATAGTTCAGGGGATTGGGAACATTTCTCTACCCCTTGGTTCATGCAACTGTAGACTTTTAGATGTCTTATATGTCCCTGGGTTGACAAAGAATCTACTTTTAGTCAATCAACTCCTTGATCACAATCTAAAAATTGACTTTGATAGTCATTCCGGAAAGAAAACATGTTTAATTTGAGATAAATCATGAGGCTCGAAAATAGTTATAAAAGCCTCCAATGTGGGACGCATGTTCCAACTTGATTTTTTTCACAGAGATGATCAAGCACTTATGGATAAGAACTTTACCTCAGCACAGTTGTGGCATTGGAGACTTGGTCATGTAAGTTTCAAGTATCTTGAGACACTTCACCAATGTGAATATGATACATCTGCTACCATCTCTTCGAAGGATACAGCATAAGTGTCCTCACTATCTAGCAAGAAAACAACACAGAGCTTCATTCCAGAAGAGTACATATCGAGCTCATGGTTAGCTTGATCTGGTTCATACCAATCTTTGTGGTCTGATATAACCAAGTCATTGTGGATTTCACTACTTCATGCTATGTGTTGACGACTATTTAAGGAAAATGTGGATTTTTTGTCTTTGCAAAAAAATTGAATCTTTTGAAACTTTCAAGAAGTGCAAAGTATCGGTTTAGAATCAAACTACTCACCACATCATAACTCTCCACTTAGATCGAGGGGGATAATTCACTAGTAATGAGTTTGAATAATACCTACAAAATCACAGGATTCATTGATAAATGCCTCCTCCACACACACCACAACAAAATGGTGTTGTTGAGAGAAGAAATTGTACTATCATGGAAATGGTTCGATACATGATCGATGACTCTAGACTTGCAAAGACATTCTGGATAGAAGTAGTAAATAAAGCACCTTGTATTTATTGAATAGAGTGCCCATAGTTGCTCTTGATGGAGTAACACCATAAGAAGTATGGTCGAAATGGAAACCATCTATTGCACACCTTAGAGTATTTGGGTGCAAAGCAAGTATGCACATACCTAAGCGAAACGAAATAAATTGGACATGAAGTCACATAAACTCATCTTCATTGGGTACAGTGAAGAGACTCTTGGGTACAGATTGATGGATCCTAATACTAGAAAATTCTACACCAGCAGAGATGTTGAGTTTTTTTGAGAAGAAGGAAGAAGATTCTCCTTCTCCAAACTCACTAGATGTAGATTTTTCTCCATTTGTAAAAATTAAAACTGATGTCCTCTCAAAAGATGAAAGTTACGATGGGGATTATGGTGTTGATCAGATAGGACCATGACCCACAGGAATAGTTTAGCGTATTCCAAGTGGTGTAATAACACATTATGAGATGCAAGAATGGATGCTCCACCAAATACATCCAACCCTAGACCACGGAATCACAATAAAGTAAGAGAAGAAGAAAAATTTTCTTTGGTGAGTAGAGTTATTGAATCGATGAGACATTATGAAAGTATAAAGTACAAAGAGAGACCGGTACCAAAAAGGGACTAGTATGCAAAAAAAAGAAGGCATAGACTATGAGGAGACATTTTCTCCCATAGCTAAGATCAAAACAATCGAATGATGTTTTCTCTAGTTACACAGATTTGGCTGGAAATTCCATCGACGGATGTAAAAAGTGCCTTCCTAAATGGAAATTTACAAGAAGAAGTCTACATGCCTCAACCTCGGGAATATGTAGTACTGCTCAAGAAAAAAAGGTATGTAGACTCGGGAAATCTCTATGGCCTCAAATAGGCACCCCTGGGCATGGTAGATCAAGATTGATGAGCATCTCGTATACAACATGGATTTGTTAGAAATCCATATGATCCCAATCTTTACCTAAAAAGAAAGGGGGAGATTGTGATTTTCGTTGTCTATGTCGATGATCTAGTCATCGGTATAAGTTCGAAGTGAGGATGATTGATGCAACAAAGAAATATCTTAATTGATCATTCAACATGACCGATCTCGGTCTGATGTATTATTGTCTTGGATTGGAAGTATGGCAGAAAGAGAATCACATTTTTGTTTCTCAAATGAAATATACCAAGAAAACATTCGAGAAATTTAGGATGATGGATTCCACACCAATTTCTACACCCATGGAGAACATATTGCGTTATCTTGTTCGGATCCATCTACCGAGGTAAGTGCCACTCTATTAGCAATTGATTGGGAGTCTCATTTACCCGACCTACACTAGACCAGTTATCAACTTTGCAATAAGCTATCTATCCAGGTTCATGCAAACCCAAATTTTGTCATTGGAAAGCGAGAAAAGTGCATTTTGAGTTATCTTAAAGCATCAATGGATCTTGGTCTAGCATACAAGAAGAAGAGCGAAAATTCTTCTTGATGGATATTTAGATTCGATCATGTAGGAAATATTGATGACAGAAAATCCACTCCTGGTTTTGTATTCTTTATGGGATCTAGACCAATATCATGGGGAAGTAATAAAAACAATTCGTTTCTCACTCTTCCACGTGAGAGTATCATTCTCAGGGAATTTGTTTGTGAAGTGATTTGGCTACATTGCATACTAGAAGGACTTGGAAAACCACAGGATAAACCAACCACCATGTATTTTTACAATGAAGGTGTTCTTAAACTTGTTCGCAATCCAGTTTTTCATGAGAGAACAAAGCACATTGAAGTATAGGTTCATTTCATATGCAAACATGTATTAAAGCACAACATCTAGCTTTAATTTTTTCCAACAGTTGAACAACGGGCAAATATCTTCACAAAGTCACTTACACGTGACAAGTTCAAGTTTTTCAGAGAGTTCCTCTCCTCATCTCTTGAGACAATGCACAATTAAGGGGGGAAATGTTAGGTTAATTAATTATGCATAATATAAATTGATTATTTAATTAATTTTATTAATTAAATAATGTTGTTATATGGTTATATTATAAACCATATTATTGTTGTATTTTGTTATATGGTTTTATCAACCATATTTGTATTTTATTTTCACATGTATAATTGTTATAACAATTATGTTCTTCCCTTGGATGTAATATTGCAAAGCAGGTTGTGAGCTTAGTTTTACGTCTACAACCCGGAGAGAGTCCTCTTAAGATGCATTATTGAAGAAGAAGCCCCAAGGTAATTGCATATCTCCATGGAGGAATTTGTGGGGGTATTTTGTTACTGAGGGTCACAACACACAAGATCCTAAGGGCTGGTTATTGGTGGCGGATATCTTCAAGGATCTGACCCTTTTGGTTAGAAGATGCTAGAGTTTCCAATGCTTGTCCTGGAAGATTGAAATCTTTATGCTCCCTTCCTTTGCAACCTTTGTCTCAATTGAAGCCCCATTCAAGAAATGGGGATGGATTTCATTGGTGAAATTTCAAAACCTTCAAGTCTTTGGCCATAAGTGGATCCTCGTGGAAATTGATTATTTTACTAAATGGGTGGAGGAAATCCCCACTAAGAAGGAAACACACCAAATTGTCATGGATTTTCTGTTGAACCATATCATCTGTAGGTTTGGGGTGCCAGTCAAGATTGTTGCTGACAATACCATGAGATTTAGAGCTAAACCTTTAATGGAAATATGCAAAGAGTATGGGATCAACTTGACATATGCCTCCAATTACAATCCCCAAGGAAATGGACAAGTTGAGTCTAGTAATAAAAATTTGTTGAAGATTATCAGAAGAACATTGGAGTAGAACAAGAGAAAGTGGGGTGAATAGTTGAAGTTTTTCTTTAGGGGCGATATGATCACTTTGTTAAGAGGGTTACGGAAAGATTCCATTTGAGTTGGTATATGGGACATAGGCCCTCGCCCCCTTCATATGTAACTATCTTCATATCAGTTTATGCAACAACTGGAAGATCAAGAGGTAAGTCCTTATGATTCTCGTATAAACCAGATTGTTGAGCTTGATGAAGAGAGGAGGGCATCCCACCAGAGGCATGTAAATTTTAAAGAGAAATTGAAGAAGCTATTTCATAACAAGGTCACTCTCGAGCTTTCAATGTTGGAGCTCTTGTGCTGCTATGGGATAGAAGGCATGAAGATAAAGGTAAGCATGGAAATTTTGACTCATTATGGATGGGCCCTTACTCCATTGATATCAGGATTGGTGAACATACCTTCTTTTTGAAGGATTTGGATGGTGAATTTCTCAAACTACCTATTAATGGTAGGAATTTGAAGCATTTCTTGGATGGATCCCCTAGAATCAGGAAAACTTCTTGTGTACAGTGTATGGTTTGTTGTTTGTTCCTTGTATTTTGTGTTTTTACTTGTTTTGGTCCTTAGTGGCTTGTTTTTGTTGGTTTCTCTGTTTGTTATTGGGAGATGGCTCTATTTCTCTACTCTGGGAGCTGACTCCTTTACCCAATGGATGTTTTTAGAACTTGGTCTACCATTGTTCTGATGGCACTCAAAAGGAGTGCCCATCCCCAAGTCAGAGCTGATGTTGGTTCTCAAAATAGTCTCACCCCAATTTGCCTTTTAAAATCTATCGGTTTATGGCCTCTGTCACTTTCTTTTTCCCGTGTTGTACTTGGATAATCTTTGTTTCCATTTTTAGTCTGTTCGGGTCGTAGATCACTTATGGGTCCATGGTTTGCTCCTTGTTTCTTTGTTCCTCTAAAAAGGTTTGTAATTTGGGTCTCCCATTCTCTGTTCATCTAAAAACTTGGGTTCTCACATATTTTCAGTCTCCACAATCGGGATTTGTCTTCCTTTTCATTTCTTCCCTAAATACTTGAAGAAAAATGAATGGATGTGTCTCTGAGAAACATATTTGAGCCTTGTAAACATTTCTAAATTCTCTGTCCTTGGAGAAATTTTCATTTTCGGGCTTGAATGGTCATTTTTCTATATTTTACGGTTTAATGGGTGTTTCTCCCGATCAAATTTACATCCTTGCATCGATAGGGGACATGGCTTCTTTTGGTTGGTTAGGGGATAGTAGGAAAATGATTTAACTTATCACTTTTTGCTTTTTTGGTGAAAAGGAAAATTTGGTCCCGTGGCTCCACTCAATTCTAATTGGTTCTTTTGGTGCTTACGTGGCTTCTTCTGATTGGATGGGGCATGATGGGTCTATTTTTGAACTTGTTCTTTTTGGCTACTTTGGCAAAAAGTTTGAACCCACCCCACGGCCCCACCAGGCTCTGATTGGAGAAAATTTAAGAGGTAGGGAAAAAGTCTCACTTTGACCCCACAGAAGACACGTGGCAAAGCTAATGGCGGAGATGCGGCCCTTCGGAGGTAAGTTAGATATTTTTCCCCTTTGGAAAAATGGAGTAAAATTCTAAAGTGGAAGTGCGCCCTGCTAAATCATTTTTAAACCTTAAGGTTTTTGAAGGAGCACCACAATGACATGTGGCGAGCCCACACTCAATCAAGATATCAATTTTTGGGACAATCTCAAGGAGTGCCATTGCAAAACATGGTAGTATGACAAGTCAAAAGGAGGGGTAAGCAAACCATCAGGGAAACTTAGAATTTTTGCCTCTTATGCTCAAAAGGGTTAAGATATCAAAAATGGCCTACAAGCTTGATGAAGGAAAAGTCAAAGCTTGCTCCATTCAAAGGCGAGAGGTGCGGACCCGTGGAGGAAAGTTGGAAAATTTTCCTTTTGAGAGAAAAGAGTTAAAAGTAAAAAGGGAAGTGCGTTCCATTGGGACCCACATTGGGACACGTGTGTCAGAAGCATTTCTCAAGGGCGGAGATATGGAAAAAACTTGGAAAAATTCCTTTTTTAAAAATAAGAGGTAAGATGGAAAAATTTGGCCGCATAGGTTCTTTTGGGACCCACCTCAGGACACGTGTTAGGCTCATTTCTCTAGGGTAGACTTTGGAACAAAATGTGAAAAATTTCCATTTTTCCAAAACTTGTAAATATTCAAAGTAGACCTCCGAGTTTGTTTTTAAATTTGAATCTTCCACGTGGACAACCCAAATTCAAAGAAAAAATAAACGACAATTGAGATTCTGAATTTGATTTTCCCCCTTTTTCTCGAAACATGCACGTAAATGAAAGTCTTCATGATTTATTAGTTTTTGTACACGCCAACTATAGAAGCGAGTTAATGTTGATATCTGAGTTTGGTGGGGAGATCTGGAAGATGTCTTTTGCCATTAAAATGGTCTAACTATCGAGCTCGATCAGATTTTCCATTTTAGTTCTCCCAAGCACTCAAGGAGCCGATTTGTGATTTGGGGCAGAAGTGGTTGGCGAATTGAAGGAAGAGTGATGTATCATAGGAAGGAGTTCATTACGGGAGATATTCGAAGAGATCTCGCTACCTTGAGCACCTAGCGACTTTTCGTAGATTTGATCCTAGAAATCCTGATTGTGATCATGACGAGTATTAGTGTGCTCAATGTCAAGATTTTTTGGGGGAAAGGGGCTCTATTGTAAATGTTATCAATGGAAAAAAAAAATTCATTCAAAAGGTTTGAGTGTTAGAGACCTCGAAGAAAATTCCTACGAGAAAAATTTGACAAAGCATGTCTTTTGAGAATTTGTTTGAGAAACTCCGGTTATCTCTTTTTATATTAAGCTTTATCATGTCAAGGTGGTTGCAAGTTTACAGCCATTGAAAAGCTCGAGACTGCTTTTAAAAAATTTCCCCTGTTGATAGATTTAATCAAATATGAGCTATTCTAGTGTTGTCTTGAGAAAATGTTCTTGTTCTATCTCTGAATGTATGTGAATAGTTTTTCTTTTTTTTGTTGCAATCTTGTATTAAAATATGTTCTAATCACACAGGTCTCAATCCTTGTGATAGTTTAGTGGCATCTACAATTTCATTTCTTGGAAGAGCCTTCATCTGGGATTGGAATAAATGATTTAAAATCACCTTTCTTTCATTTTGTTTGACAGAGATTGCATGTAATCCATTGGGTGTACCTTAGGCGTGATTTAGCTTAGATCTTGATGCTTTGTTGGGTTCTCTAACTCAAGCCTTTGTGTTATAATCTCGTAGGTTGTGTGAAAAAGTGCTGATTTGGGCCTCCATTAAAGCACATATTCTAGTTAAAGAAACATTTTAGCTGTCTTGTGACATCTTGTTGGTCTAATCTGCCATTTTGTAATACTTCTCAAGGATTTGGTGAACCAAGTTCATTTTGTCTCGCATCCCACAAAAAAATTATTTTTAAAAACAAAATAATCCTACCCATACTACCCCTATTTGTCATGTGTGTATGCCAATGCATAATCCTCATCACAAAAACATGCGAAACAATCAAGGCCCCAAATTTCTTTAGTACCACAGAACCTTGCCCAAAAATATCTCCACTATCTAGAGTGACAACTCGTGAGAGTTAGATTTTATTGCATTGATTATATTTTCTCCAAGGTCTCCCTAATATCTTCATTAGGAAGGATATCCCATCCCCTCTATAAACAACAGGATACAAAAGGGTTCTTTACCTTGGTTGAAAGTCACAACCTAAAATAGTGAGGATAGATCAAATCCTCTTGAGGTGTTATCTATTTCTCTCCATCTGAGTGACTAAGGGCCGATTAGATCCCATCCCCCGGCTATAAAATGACTCATCATGATCCTATTTGTCTCTAAGCTTCTGATAAACCTATGATGCTTCTCATATTTTGAGGAGAATCAATTTGGGTACAAACATATATCACATATTATTTCTAAGCACCTCACAAAAACATTTCCATTTTAGTGGAATTCCTACTCTAGGGGCATGTTACTTGATTTTTAGGTTCTATCATTCCTACTTTTTATGTTATAATATTATACCATTTAATTTACTTATACATATACTTATTAGCTTATTTGTTCGATGATTACTTACATGTATGCATTATCTTATTTAAATTTACATGATCGATACATTGTGTGTTCAATTGCGTGCTATATTTTTCATTTTTGTTTCTGTGTCCCAGATTTCACCTCGAAATATGCGACTACGCATTTGAAATATTTCATTATTTTTAAATTAACAAGTTTTTCTATGTTTTTATTGCCAAGATGTCTCTATATTATGTTAGGATATTCCCGATGAATTATATGAGCCAATTTTTACAAATACCCGATGCTAAAACACATTTTATACCTTTGCCATGTTTTGTCTACGGGAAATTTTTATTTATTTATTTAATAAATAATGCCCCGTTTGAAGTAAATTGTGCTCTCGGTCGAATCTGTTGAAGTTTTGCATGCCGGTATTCACTCATCTCATTAGGGTTTTCACCAAGAATGAATTCTAGGCATAATCTGTAACTTCGGCAATGTTTTTCACTTCTATTTATTTCTTTTGCATTTTTCCCTAGTTTTCTCCATCAGATCTCTATGAAATTGCCCTAGGTAAAATACTTCATCAAGTATAGTTTGTTTGATTACTAGAATCATCTGGAGATCATCTATTAACACAAACCTAGATGAAATCAGCCTCAAAATGCAAGCTCCTGACCAAAAAAGATGAAGTCATGCACAAAAAGCCTCTCCCAAGAAAGTCACATTTTCTCGAATTAATGAGTGTAAGTTGCAATGGAATTTTTAGTAGTGACAGGCATGAGGGAATTTCTTACTTGGCTTGTATGGTACTTTTTCCCATGAATTCAAAGTCACTTAAGCTGTGATAGGAAAATTATAGGCGGCAAGCAGGTAGGAATTTCTTACCTATCTCGTAGGGTGAAAATTCTCATTATAAAATAAAGAAAAATCACATAAAGCATCAATGGGAATTTTCTACTTTCCTAATAGGCCAAATTTTCCCATCGAAAGCTTTATTCACCCATGTAAGTCACACTTTATCAAAGGAGGCTAATTTTTATGCAAGTTGCAAATTTTGGAATAAATAGATCTAAGTTACAATGAGAATTTTGGTAGTGGCGGTAGGGTGGGAATTTATTACCTACCTCGTAGGGTACTTTCTCCCATGAAGTCAAAGTCACTTAACTTTTAATGGTGATATTAGAGGTGGCAGGTGGGTGGGAATTTCTTACCTACCTTGTAGGGTAAAAATTCCCATTATAAAATAAAATCACTTAAAGCACCATCGAGAATTTCTTACCTGCCTTGCAGGGTAAAAATTCCCATGATGAAATTCAAACAACTTAAGTCAAAGAGGGGATTTTTGGAGCTGCAGTGTAGGGTGGAAATTCCCATCAAGTTGACTTCTTATTTTTAGTAACTACCCTTGCCAAAAGGTGTGACCCACCTTGGGTGAATAAAAATGTAATTAATAATATTTATTAATGGTTTATTCACCCAATTTTAGGCGCCATAAATAGAAGGAAAGTCAATGCAAGTGGAAGAGCTAAAGAGAATTCAAGGATGCATGTTATAAATAAATAAAATAAATTTATTTAAAATCAACCAACATCATGCATAATTGGGCACGGATTTGGGTGAATAAACATGATTGTTTATAAATTAAATTGCTAGAAATAGGAAGGGAAATTAAAAAAATAGTATGCCGAGGATTATATAAACATGGAATTTCATAATGAAGAATCAATTAATTATTTTTGCAAAGGATTGCATCCCTGAAAGGTTTTGGTGTTAAAGGAAGGAGGTTTTGGCATTAAAGAGTGTTTTTCATTGCCGGGGAGCTTGAGGTTTGGCGCCTTTAGGGTTGGTATGGCTTGATTCTTACTATGATAATTATTTGCATGTTGGTATAAGTGCTCTCGTGAATTAAATAATATTTTTTCTTGCTTTTCATGCAAGAAAAGCCTCAAATTTTAGGGTAGGAGGCTTTAGATGTAGATTTTGGTGATAAAAATCAAGTATTCATGCCATGGACTCCATCTTTGTCTAAATAAAATTACAGGTATTCATCACAGGTGCTCAAATAAATGTCAAGTACATTGAATATATCTTCCAAATCTGAAGAAGTTGCCAAATCTACAAAAATGGATCCAATTGCAAGGGATTCCAAAATATTTAAAAGAAAAGATCTTAGACAAAGATTGTTCCAGCCATGTTGAAGCATGATGAAAGAGAAAGATCAACATAATCATGCATAACTTCTAGATTTACTAAATTCAATGATATAGACATAGGCCCTAAACCTATCATCAATTTAATTGACAGATCCAGATCTCATAATTGCAAATACTTCTGAAAAAAAATCATCCTCTTGTTTCTAACACAACCCATGTAGAAGTTAGTGCATGGATAATTCCTTTCAAAAGCTTGTGCATGTGCTCCTAATCTTCCATTGAAGCCTTCTTCGAATTTACTTTGCATGTACTAAAGAAAAATTGCAAAATCTTAAAGGAGAAGAGGGAAGACAAGTCAAAGGAAATACACACACCCAAATCATAGTCGATGTTTCCAGTATCTAGTTTGTTGAGAATCAAAGGAAAGAATTCAACAACATATGGGAGTACTTAGATCTAAGATAGAGATATCATTCGGATCATTCATTGATAAAATAGATGAAGTAGAAATACAATATAGGTTAGATCAACATGCAAAGTATGGAAGGAGAACAAGACTGGGAGTGCTGCAATAATTGATCTTCTCCTCTCTCTCTCTCTCTTATTTTCTTGGATAAACTAATTGAGTAATCAATTAAATTATAAAACTTAAGTGATTGGTTTAAAATCTATTACTCAAGAAGTCAATTACTTGGTAATAGGTGGTAGACATGCAAAATAGAAGGTTTGGTTTTTCAGTTATAAATCATGCATGTCAATGAAAGAGGAATTTTAGGAGGAAGATTTCTAGTTGTTTCCTTTTTAAATATCTTCCACATGTGGAAATTAATTTAAAACTTCCTATTTGTAATTTCTCATTGTACACTATAAATAGAGGAAAAACCTATGGGCTAAAGGATTGGAATTTGTAATAAGCATTCTTGTGTTCTAGACTTTGAGCTGAAACCCCTGATTTTTGCAAGCAGAGGAATAGAAAAGATATTTCCAGAGAACTTTATGTCAACGGTGCATTTTGATTCTTATTTCTTTCTAGATCTATTCATAAACTTTGTATTATTATAGATCTAGATCTGAAAGTTTTATTTTCTTTGAATTATGTGTTTAATGATGTATTTGGTGTAAACTATATGCATGCAATGAAATCAGAAACTATTGCTTAGGTTACACATCCTCTCTACTTTCTCCCATTCCCCATTATTTTTCCCTTCCATAAATTTTTCCTTTCTTTTATAGCTTCTTACTTCTTTGTAGAACTATCTAACTATGGTTCATGAGATAAATAGTTAAAGTAATACCAACAGAGATAGATATTATGACATATAACTAAAAAAATCTAACACAGAGCCTCACCAAGAAAATAAGGGATATTTATTTCATGGTCGCTTAGGTTTTTAGTGTGTAAAAATCTAGCCAATAGTTTTTGGTGACTCACTGGGAACAACATGAATTAGTAGACAAGAGCTTTCTCAAGTTACAAGCTGCATATCTATCTTTCACTAGGAAGAAGAGTGCAAACTCATCCATATCTGGATCATCTTCAAAGATAATCTAAAGAATCGAATTATTCACCAAGTTTATTCTCAAAGAAGACGTGATCCATTCATCATGATGCGAATCAACCACTTTCCTCTGCAACACCTATTCCATGGGGTGCAACCTTTAGACCTCTGAATCTGACTCCTCCTATAAATGATCTACGTAAAGGGATGAGAAATAATTTTCCAAAATTCTTTGGAGATGGAAAAAAAAATCTAGATGACCAATTGGATGTGTTTTTATATCCTGTGGAGTGTTTCAGCAATGAAACATGAAATATGTGTCCGTCCGACTCTTCATAGAGACTCTACATGACTTGGCTGGAGAATGGTTCTACTAGCTAGCTCTTGGCACCATAACCAACTGGGCCACTATGAGAGATGCATTCCTAAAAAGATTCAAACCAGTTGAAGATTCAAGTACGTTGATAACTCAACTCACTTAGTTGAAGAAGGAACCACATGAGAACATGTGGGATTTCATTGATAAATTTCACATAATACTTTAAAAAAATTTGGATCCTTCTTCTCTGAATGATGAGCATCAAAAGGTATTCTTCATCAATGATTTACTTCCTGAAATAAGATATCAACTGTGAAGAGCACATCATGCTGACTTGTAAGAAGATCAAAACATGGTGGTTAAGATTGAAAGATGACCTCATTATGGTTGGAAAGATAAAAAGCTACACGTCTAGAGCTAAAATTTCATCCTCTCTTACTCCTTCGATTCACTATTACAAAAGTTAGCAAATGAGATGTCGTAGATGAAGAAACAAATGGATAACATAGCTCAAGGCAAAATCACTTCCCTTTCTCAAAATTTCAACAATAACAATCAGAACCACATTACCAATTCCCAAAGATTAGCAATTGAAGCTGCTCCTAGAAACAACGTCAAGATGAATAAAGAAGACCGGAAGTTGACAATGATCAGGTTTGAGAATGATGATTTTCTAGGTCCCGCCTGGCAACTACAACATTAATTACTTGAACTACAAATATGAACATGATGATGAGAAGCTTCATGAAGATTATTATGGTCATACGTATGCATTATTTACAAAACCACAAACTCACTAAGCTGAGGCAGTAGCTGACGAACAAAGAAGGGTCAGCCCTTTACCTTATTCTTTAGCTCCCAGAGATAAGAATGTGAGTTCTTCATCTCAACCATAGAAAGTAGCTCGGTATCTGAATCTATACCTTCCTTCGACATTTTTGATCATGTCAAGAAAACTAGGATTCAAATGTCAGAAGCTGAATACATGAGAGCCTTTCATGAGTAGTTAAATAAGCTAGTCAAATATGTACAATCACCAAGACAATCCAATACATCAAAAGGCCTTTTACGTAAGCCCAAAGATACTCCTCCCCAGAAAAAAACTACAGTTGTTAAATCCTCACCATCTTCTGAAAGAGTGGAACCATTCTATGTTTCACTATTGCTTAATGGTTTCATGTGAAACAACTGCATTTTAGATTCAGGTGTTTCGACAATGTCATGCCAAATAAAGTTGTAGATTCTCTTGGGCTTACCTTGAAAAAGACCATAAAAAGTTGTTATTCCATGGAGATACAAGTCCCTTTAATCAAACAAATCAAATATGCACAAGCTATTTTGGCATATTTTCCTAAAAAAAGTTTGAAGATGCCATCTTAGTTGCAGAGATATTCCTATCTCCTATGGGATGTTCTTTGAGTAGAAAATTATGCAAAGATTTGGAAGGATAAGTAAAGATGGATTGGTCTTGTGCCCATATTCCTATTAAGGGGATTAATCGAAGCTAGATCTGGAAAAGAAGTCCAAGTACACGGTTACAAAATCTGAGGATCCTAGATCTCATATTCTTTTCAGGAATCTGACCATGGTGTATACTTCTTGGAAATGGATAAAGGCGTTTTAGAGCCTAGACTTCAACTAGAGCTAGTACAAGAAGAGGAAAACATTTGGACACTGGAGTTTAAAGGAAGCTACTATTCTTTTGGATCGGAGCCGCCATTCTACTAATATCTCCATATTATGATATATTCCCATACTCCCACAAGCTGATGTTTAAGAACACCAACGATACAGTGGAGTATGAAGCATTGTTGTTAGGAATGGAGAAAGATAAAAATAAAGAAATAAAACTCCTCAAATCCCAAGGAGATGCTAAAATTCTAGTAAAGAAAGTTCAAGGGAAAAATCAAGTCAAAGGAGATAAGATGAAGCATTACAGAGATAAAGTGCTTTCTGCCACACTAGATTTTAGAGCCTTCTTTATTGACTTCATTCCAACCAATCAAAAATCCAAGGAAGATTCTTTGGTAGTCATAGCCACATTATTAAATCCAGATAGACCACCATCAATAATCAGACAAGGAAAATATAAAGTGGAGATGGTCTACCACCCTAAAGTCCTTGATAGTGTTGAATAATGGCAGAATTTCAATGATGACAAATAAACATCTGCATGTATAAAACAAGACAACTTTGGAAGGTTGTATGTTGAAGGGAGTAAATCAACACCACAATGAATAGTCATAAGAAAAATTGATATGGGTTATGATGATAATAGTGGAATAATCCAACCAAAAGGTAACAAAATCCCCAAGGGTTTAGTTTCCTTAGTGGATACTTTCAACATGCGTGATTTGTACTTGAAGAAGAACAAAGAATATGGTGATAGTTCTTCCTCAGAAATGTAGTAGGTAAATATGGGAATGGAGGAAATTGATGAAGACTTATTCACCAAAGAGAGAAGAAAGGATAAGCCACGATAAGATGAATTTGATAAGGAATTTCCCAAGGTGTTTGAAAAGAAGGTTAGAGAAAGTAAGTTTAAGATTAGAGACTAGGTACTTTGGTGGGACAAGAGACATGAACCAAGGACATGCACAACAAATCTAATTCACTCGAAAGGGCCCTATTAGTGTAAAATCACAAAGACCCTAAATGAGTTATGGATTTTCTTTTCTAAGGTAGTGTAATTTTGTGTGATTTTCAAACATTGAATCATTCCCCAAGTCATGGGACTTACAAATGGGAATGATCTTCCAGAGAAGGTTGGTTCCTCTTCCTAAACTACTCGGCCATAAGCTATTACAAAGGTACGCAAGCTAATATAATCCAATTTAACTTCCAAGGACACAAGGAGATAAAGAAAACTAGAAAAAATAGAGCCTCCACTAAAATGGTGATACACCGTAGAGAAAGAAAATGTTGATCATCTATCAAAACTAGCATGGAAACAAAGAGAGGTGAGCATAGGAGAGGATGGACAAGTGCATCACGGACTAGAGATGGACTTCACATAGAAAACATTACAAAATTCCTAAAACCAAAGCTCCAAAACCTACAAATGACATTCAAACATGCACAAATGCCCCGCAATAATGAGAGGCAAGACAAAACAACCAAAAACAAGCAAAGGATGGACAAATGCATCATAAAAACACGTCTTTATTGCTCCGTATTTACACAAAGGCACCATTTCATGTGTAAGAGGAAAAAAATGCCATTACAAAGTAGGGGAGGAGGTTCCAACTCCATTTTGACCTTGGGAAGAAAAGAATATGGAGGCATAGAAGAAGAGTGAACAACCACTAACTAACTTCTTGAAAATTTGGCTCATACAATATATAGAAAAATGGGATAAGAGGGGAAAACATGAGAAAATCTAATTCTCTGCTCTAACCATGGAAAACATTCATAAATTTGGTCAAAATTTCAAGGCTCCATAAGCAAATTCCATTCCTAAATGCATTTTGTCTTCTCAGGGAGAAAAGACCCATATTTCATTAAATTTGGTGGTGGAAAACTAGTTCTATGTTTTTTCCATGCTAAATTGTGTTTTGCAATTTTATCCCACAAATCTCTACCAAAATAAAAATTGAAGAATCCATGATGAAGAGAATCTCCAGATATTTCCATTGGTACCAAGATTGTCAAAAATGGAGCTCTGGATCAAAAGATATGGCCTTCTCGTAGTTTTTCCTTACATTTCCTACAAATTTGATTTAGGTGAATTTTGAGATTTTTCCCGACAAATATGCTAATGATGTGGCATCCATTGGGGTCGATGGAGGCAGGGGATTCCTTTTTTCCATTTTACATTTTTTGACAGAAAGTCAACAAATCCTATTTACCTCCGAAGTCCTGCATCCCTGCATTAGCTTTTTTATGGGTCCGAGGTTGCATTTTGATTTTATGCCTTTTTGAAGAAAAGGAAAATTTTCACTTTTTCCTTTGATGCCCCACCAGTCTGAGTTCCTTTGGAAAAAAAATCTCCCAAGCTCCATAGGTCTGCTTTGGGAAATTTTTCCTCCATAACTCCACCGAGTCATAACTTGAGAAATACAAGGAGTTAAGAGGAGTTATTTACCTTTCTGGAAAGGGGAAGAAATTCTCTATCTGATGGAGAAATTTCTAGAAATATTTGAGTTCCTGAAACTTGTGAAATTTTGACTGAGGAACAAAGAGGAGTAAGTTAACCCAAAATAAGAGGGAGCTTATTTTGGTTAACAACTTTGGTGACTCACAGGGGTCATCTACCTGCTAGATGAATGATCAGTGGCCTTAGTTGCATCCATTGGGCATGGAGTCAAGCCTGATAACCAATTCTTTGATCTAACTCTAAAAAATGACCTTTGAATCACTTGGAAACCCACTTAAACTTGGAGTTGATCTTCACCAAATTTCCAATGAAAATGTACTGTGCAAGAGCAATACAACAGCACCAAAAACTATATACTAACTGAAAATCATACATGCTCCAAATGGAACATGCAAAGTGTGCACAAGCACTTATTCTGCTGAAAACAAACCTACCTACTCTACTCTAACCAAGAGCAAAGGGAACTCAAACAAAACCCGCAACTGGTAGGGAGAAATAGCTTCCCTTCCTCAAAAATGGCAGCCATGCAACTGATTTGGCACTGAACATGGCTGGTTGGATGAGTGAAAAACTAACTACAAGCTGATCTTCCACCCAAATAACCAAAGTATCAATTGAAGACAAAACCAATACCTCTTTTAGTTGCTCTGCATTTGGATTGAAGAGGTACAACAGTTGATCCTTGGTGCTTTGTAGCTCATCCTCATGCCCTAAAATGGACATGACTAGTTTTGGCTTCTCCTTTGGCTCCAATGAAGCCAAATACCTGATTGGGAAAGGTATGGTCCATTTGATATGCCCATAGCTCTGATTTTCAACTCCAAAAATGGAGTCTTCTTGCAGATCCTCTTGAATGGATGGTGTGGAAGAAGTGGTGGAACTCTTCTACGCTCTTTTTCTTCCTCCATAGCAACATAAAACTCCTCTACAATTTACAGCTCTTCATCTCTGATTGCAACATCCATTGGAGCTGCTTTTGCATCATCATACTCTGCTGCTATACATTGTTGGCTCTGGAGTTCTTCTGCTGATTTTTGAAGATCAATCTGCTCTTGGACAACCCCTTCTTCTAGCATGAAGTTTGTCAAATCAAACTTTCTACTTTGTTGTTCTAGAGGATTGTTTGTGATAGCAATGTCTTCTTGGTGGTTCCCTCTCATGGTGGATGTGGCCTTTGGAAGATCAAAATCTCCCAACCTTGATTCAAGAAGCATGGTGGAAAACGTTGGTTGTGCTTGCAAGTTTTCTTTCATGGCAGCAGGCTCTTGAATGGTGAATGATGGGGAAGAAAATATTGCAACTTCTATGGGCTTCTCCCTATCAAAACATCCTTCTAAGTTTGATAAAAAATCAAACTCTATGTTGTCTTTGTTAGGAATATCTATGTTGTAGTGTGAACATAGAATATTATGTAAGTGATTATATTATCTAGGATAATATAATATGTGTTGTAATAATTAATTACATTATTGTAAATGTAATTATTAGTGGGTGAGTAAATATTGTTATGAGTTGTTGAGTAAACAAATCATTAACAATATTAGTTTTGTGAGAAAACAAAATCTCACGTATAATAGCATGGAGTTGTTTTAGGAGTTATGTGTGGAGATATTTATGGAGATTATATCTCCTTAAATATAGGAACAACATCTCCTATTTAAATGGATGTAATACTTCCTATGTATTGAGCAAGAATAAAGAGTAAGATTTCGAATTTTCTTTATGCAATTATGATATTAACTTTTCATTTGGTAACAGAGCCTTTCATGATCAGATCCGCCTCAAAGAATATATTATATTTTTCGTTTCAGATGTGGGTTTTCTATAATTTTGTGTGCAGAATCACGTGCTGGTCAAGAAACTACAGAAGAAATTTCAGAAGAACCCAGAACGTAGTTTGGAAGAAATACGGATTTTACTATGCAGCTATCAAATTAAGCACATCAATTCTTCTACTGAAAGTTTTCTCCAATTTTCAATAATGTTGAATTGTTAATACAAGTTCTTGACTTGCTTGGAGGTTAAAAGGTATTCAATATAAAATTTTAAAGTACTTGATTCAATTTTGTATTTTTTATCAGTATTGTACAAAATAATGGAGAAACTAAATCGATTGAAAAGTTTGAAGGACAAGATTTCCATACGTGGCAACTACGGATGCAATTACATTTAATAGATTCTTCTCTATGGGATGTGGTGAAGTATAATTCAACTCCACCCACTGGAGGAAATGAATTGGAAAATGGAATGCAAAAGATCGTGAGAGCATTGGGTACCATTGGTCTCTTATCAAAAGCCTATCTACATCATGTGGATTTCACAAAATCTGCAAAAGAAATTTGGGAGTCTCTTAACAAATTGTTTGGTTCTGAAGCTCTACATTGAAGCAACGCTTGTACGGGTTGAAAATGGAAGAGAACTCAAAAATGGCAGATCATATAAGTAAGTTTCGTTTCTTTTGCTAAATCAACTAGCCGGAATTAAAGAACATGTAAAAGATGATGATGCTAAAGCTATTCTTCTTAATAGCATGCCTAAGAGTTACTCAAATATTGTATTTACTTTGAGTAAAATTACTATTAGTCTAGAAGGAGTGATTTCTACATTGTTAGAACAAAGCAATCATGAAGAACATGAAGAAGTACTATATGTAGAAACAAACCGAGCTCCTCATCTAAGAAGGAAAACATAAACCAAAGAAGGTTCCTTCACATGGAAAAATAAAATGCTTTTATTGTAATGAGATTGGGCATGTAATACTTTGAATCAAAAAGAGAGCTCGGGATCTTCTTGATGACAAGATAGATCGTAAAGCCCTTCTAGCTGAGTAGAAACTGATTGGGAAGTCTACTCAATTGATGAAGAACTTTCATGTCCTAGTGATGAGGATTTCCTATGGTAGACTCTTTTCTCTTGGAGGAAGGAGGCAATGGAGGAAGGAGGAAAATCAGCGTCCTCTCGTCATTCACCAACGATGGGGTCTTGCATGATGTGGTGATATTTTATTTCAGTTATGTGGTGTGTTTATACACAAGAGGTGAAACTAGTTTCATGTTTTGATTTTAATGTGTTCACATAGACTAACAATGCCTCGAGTGTCTATTTGGTGTGGAAGAAGCAAACCGCATGACTTAGCTTACATCATCTACGACTCCTCCGACCGTCGTGCACGGTCCTCTGACTGCCATACTTCGGTGGAAGGTACTTCGGTGGAAGGTGATCAGTCGATGAAGATGTTCATACGACAAGGATGATCATTAGCAGCAAGATCCAGATAGCAAGATCCAGTAGCAATGAATACTCCGACAAGGTTGATGTTTCCAGGAGCTCTTACCCCATGTTCACACTAAGGGGGCGAATGTTAGGAATATCTATGTTGTAGTGTGAACATAGAATATTATGTAAGTGATTATATTATCTAGGATAATATAATATGTGTTGTAATAATTAATTACATTATTGTAAATGTAATTATGAGTGGGTGAGTAAATATTGTTATGAGTTGTTGAGTAAACAAATCATTAACAATATTAGTTTTGTGAGAAAACAAAATCTCACGTATAATAGCATGGAGTTGTTTTAGGAGTTATGTGTGGAGATATTTATGGAGATTATATCTCCTTAAATATAGGAACAACATCTCCTATTTAAATGGATGTAATACTTCCTATGTATTGAGCAAGAATAAAGAGTAAGATTTCGAATTTTCTTTATGCAATTATGATATTAACTTTTCAGTCTTCAGTAGCCAAGTTTCTCCCTCTTGCATGGTGATCTCAAAATCTACATTCTTTTCACCAGATGAAGCTTCATCTTCAAACATGAAGCTAGTGAGTTCAAACTCCTCCACACAGTCAGACTTTGGGAGAGATTGAATGGGGGAGAGATCTGCTATCTTATGTGCAACCAGCTCATGGTTCCATGCCTCTGAATTTGTTTTGTCCACCTTCATGTGCTCCTCTCTAACTGAACTTGGAGCTGTTGGTTCTTCCTCCCCCATGATGGATTCATTAACCAAATCAGGCCCTTCAAATGAAAGCAAAAAGTTTCCAATGATGCCTTCTTCTTCTGCTACTACAAACTCTGATTCGATTTCTTCCATTTTCTCCTCATCAATGGGGCTTTGAGCTGATTGTTCTTTCTCTTCCATGGCTGATTGTGCAACTTCTATTGGATCAGCATTTTCTTCAAGCAGAGTGCCAACATGGGCACTACATTCTGAGTAAAAAGGCTGTTGATTTTCTTCCCTTTGTCTTTGTTCTTCTTCTGCTGCAACAAACTCAGCCTTGACCACCTCTAGTTCCTCAACTTTTACCTCCTATATAGGCTTAACCAGCAAAGGAATCTCTGTTATCCCAAACCTAAGAGCTAAGCTCACTAAGCTCTTAACCATTTCTTCTTTTACCAGCTCTTCTTCTTGTTGTCCTTGACTAATTTTTGCAATCTCTTCTTCCCCACATGGAATTGGGAAGGCAAGAGGAGAAGTAGGTTGGGATTCAATCATTTGTGCATTTGTTTGTGGTAGTGGGAAGGATGGAACTTCTTGTTTCTTTGGAGGGGAAGGTGTTTCTTTTTGCTCTTGTGGAGGGGGTTTGGATTTGGAAGAGAAGAGGGAAGAAAAGATGAGATGAGATGGAAGACTAGGGGATGGTTTTCACAACTAGAGCATTGGAGAAACTTGAAACTTGACATTCAAATTGAGATGGTGTTGCTTGAGGAATGGAAAGAGAAATACAAGATGATGGTGTAGAACTTACCCATTGACAAGGTTGTTTAGCACCAAATTCATAGGCCTCTATCTCTTCAGTCCATTGTGCAAGTTGGGGCAACATTCCAATCATGAAGTCCAGCTTCTCCTAAGGGTTGTAGTGTCTTGGAAAAGGGCCTTCCCATGGGCAAGGTGTCCTACAACCAATCTTGAATGCCTTCATTTGAGCTGTTTCCCTTGAATGCACCATGCCAATCTCCATTTTTTGGATCTTCTCCAATAGACCAACATCTTGCATTTGATTTTCTTCATTGTTTGCATACCCCTGCTCTTGGAAAGCTCCATAGCCAAACTAATTTTGGCACTGCTGCTCATAGGGGTAAACATGCTGATTTTGAATTTTCTCAAAATGCTGATTTGAAGGAGTTGTAGAAAGCATTGGAGTTGGAATGTATTGTTGTTGTTGTTGTGAATTCCATGGTGGAAATGAAGTCATGATTGCACAACTTCATGGAATGGAAAAGAATGAAAGAGATGGAAAGAAGAATGAAATGGAAATGGATGGAAAATAGGTCTGCAACTCAGAGATGGGTTGTAAACTAGATGGAGTCACCAGATATGAAAATTGAAGCTTCTCATAAGCTAGAGATTGCAACAAGTGCACATCAACCTTGTTACAATGAAGTGAAAACCTCTAAGGTCCCACCCAAGTGTGCCAAAACTATTAGTGCAAAATCACAGCACCCCCAAATGAGTTATTGATCTAATTTTCTAAGGCAAGGTCATTTGGTGTGATTTGCATAACATTGGATCATTCGCCAAGCTATGGGACTTGCAAATGGGAATGATCCTCTAGAGAAGGCTGGTTCCTCCTCCTAAACTACCTACCACAAGATATTCTAGTGTAGGTAAGCTAATATAATCCTAATCTAACTTCCAAGGAGATGAGGAGAGAAAGAAAACTAGAAAAAAGCAGACCCTACATTAAAATGGTGATACACTCTGAGAAGGAAAATGTTGATCATCTATCAAAACTATCATGAAAACAAAGAGAGGCGAGTAATGGAGAGGATGGACAAGTGCATCACAGGACCGAGAGATGAACTTCACATAGAAAGTGTTCCAAAATCCCTAAAAACATCTCCAAAACCTACAAATGACATTCAAACATGCAAAGAATCCCTGCAACAATGAGAGGCAAGAAGAAACAACCAAAAACGAGAAAAGGATGGACAAATGCATCACAAAAACATGTTTTTATTGCTTCATATTTACATAGTGCACCATTTCATGGGAAAGATGCAAAAAAAATTCCATTACAAAGTAGGAGAGGATGTACCAACTCCATTTTCGACCATGGGGAAGAAAAGAAGAGGGAGGCAAATAAGAAGAGGAGGCAAATAAGAAGAGTGAACAACCACTAACTAACTTCTTGAAAATGTGCCTATGTTACAACATATAGCAAAATGTGAAAAGAGAGGGAAAAACATGACAAAATATGATTCTTTGCTCCAACCACCAACAACATCCATAAATTTGGTTGAAAATTCAAGGCTCCATCTGCAAATTCCATTCCCAAATGCATTTTTTCTGCTCGAGGGAGAAAAGACCCATATTTCATTAAATTTGGTGGTTGAAAACTGGTTCTACATTTTTTCCATGCCAAATAGTGTTTTACATGTTTCTCCCACAAATCTCTACCAAAATCAAAAATTGAAGATTCCATGATGAATAGAATCTCTAGATATTTCCATTGGTACCAAGATTGTCAAAAATGGAGCTCTGGATCAAAAGATATGGCCTTCTACATTTTTTTCCTTACATTTCCTACAAATTTGGCTTTGGGAGAATTTTGAAAATTTCCCCTCAAATCTGCTAATGACATGGCATCCATTGGGGTCAGTGGAGGTAGGGGGCTTCCTTTTTTCTATTTTAAATTTTTGACAAAAAGTCAAAAATCCAATTTACCTCTAAAGTCCCGCATCCCGCATTAGTTTTTGATGGGGCCGCAGGTCACATTTTGATGTTATGCATTTTGGAAGAAAAGAAATTTTTCACTTTTTCCTACGATGCCCTGCTAGTCCAAGTTCCTTTGGTAAAAACTCTCCCAAGCTCCGTAAGTCCGCCTTGGCAAATTTTCCTCCATAACTCCACCGAGTCATAACTTGAGAAATACAAGGAGTTAAGAGGAGTTCTTTACCTTTCTGGAAAGGGGAAGAAATTATCTATCTGATGGAGAAATTTATAGAAATATTTGAGTTCCTAAAACTTGTGAAATTTTGACTGAGGCACAAAGAGGAGTAAGTTAACCCAAAATAAGAGGGAGCTTATTTTGGTTAATGTGCCCTTCATGATCAAGAGAGCTACTAGAATGAATGCTTTCTTCCTTTCCTACTAGGATGGAATTGAGTTACCACTTCCTTTCAATGGGAAACATCTGAAGTTTTCAAGAACTAAGATATAAGGTAAAACCTATTTGTATATAAATAAAACTTTTGTTGTTTTCTTTCTTTTTCTTTTCTTTTTGTGTTGTTTTTGTTTTCCTGACCCCAAGCCCAATGGAAAAGACATGAAACCAGATATTTTGGGATCTCATCTTCACTCCTTTCATTTTGAAAGAGGAAAATATGTCCACAGACGGAGCCAATTGGTGTCCCCGTGTTTCACCCTGAAATTTGGGACTACCCATTTGAAAATATTTCATTCTTTCTAAAATATGGGGTATTTTTGTGTTTTTATTGCAAGAAGTTGTTTGTATTATGTTATGATATTCACAAAGTGAATCATATGAGTCAATTTTGGCAAATACCAGATACCAAACACATTTTATCCCTCCACCAAGTTTTATCTCTGCGGAAATTTTATTTAATTATTTATTGAATAAATAATGCCCCATTTGTAGTAAATTGTGCTCTGGTTGAATCATGTTGATGTTTTTCATGCTAGTATTCACTCATCTCATTAGGGTTTCACCAGGGAATGAATTCAGGCATTCTCTACAACTTCGCAACATTTTTCACTTTTTTTTCTTTTACATTTTTCCCTAGTTTTCTCTCAAGTATTTCTCTATGAAATTCCCTAGGTAAAATCCTTCACTATTATAGTCTGTTTAATTTCCTAAAGCATCTTAAGATCATTTACCGACACAACAGAAGAAGGAATCAACCTCAAAATGCAAGCTTAATCAAAAAGATGAAGTCATGCAAAAAAAGTCTCCCAGAAAGTTGCATTTTATGGAATTAATGAATGCAAGATGTAATGGGATTTTTAGTAGTGACAGGAAGGTGGGAATTTCTTACCTAGATTACTTGGGTAATTTTTCCCATGAATTCAAAGTCACTTAAGCTGCGATGGGAAAATTAGAGGTGACAGGCAAGCATGAATTTCTCACCTGCCTTGCAGGGTGAAAATTCCCATTATAAAATTTACAAAAATGACTTAAAGCACAAGTGGGAATTTTTTGCCTGCTAGCAAGATAAATTTTCCCATCAAAAAGTTTTATTCACCCATGCAAGTCACACTTCATAAAAGGAGGCTAATTTTTATGCAACTCGCACTTTTTGGAATAAATAGATCTAAGATGTAATGGGAATTTTGGTAATGATAGGCAAGCGGGAATTTCTTACTTGCCTTACAGGGTACTTTTTCCCATGAATACAAAGTCACTTAAGTTGTAATGGGAATATCAGAGGTTGCAGGAAGGTGGGAATTTCTTACCTACCTTGCAGGGTAAAAATTCCCATTATAAAAGAAAATCACTTAAAGCACCATCGGGAATTTCTTACCTGCCTTGCAGGGTAAAAATTCCCATTATGAAAGTCAAACAACTTAAGTGAAAGATGTGATTTTTGGAGCTGCGGTACAATGTGGAAATTCCCATCAAGATGACTTCCTTTTTTAGCAATTACCCTTGCCAAAAAGTGTGACCCACCTTGGGTGAATAACAATGCAATTAATAATATTTATTAATGGTTTATTCACCCAATTTTGGCGCCATAAATAGAAGGAAAGTCAATGCAAGTGGAAGAACTAAAGAGAAGTCAAGAATGCATGCTAAAAATAAATAAAATAAATTTATTTAAAAGCAACTAGCAACATGCATAATTGGGCACCCAATTTGGGGGAATAAACATGATTGTTTATTAATTAAATTGCCAGAAATAGGAAGTGTAATTATTAAAAATAGTATGCTAAGGATTATATAAGCATGGGCTGCCATAATGAAGAAGCAATTAATTATTTTTGCAAAGGATTGCAGCTCGGACAGGTTTTGGCACCAAAGGAAGGAGGTTTTTGCATTAAAGAGTGTTTTTCATTGCCGAGGGGAGCTTTAAGGTTTGGTGCCTAGGGTTGGAATGGCTTGATTCTTGCTATAAATAATTATCTCGCATGTTTGTATAAGTGCTCTAGTGAATTAAATAATAATTTTTATTTCTTTGCATGCAAGTAAAGCCTCAAATTTTAGAGCAGCAGGCTTTATATGCAGATTTTGGTGATAAAAATCATGTATTCATGCCATGGACTCCATCTTTGTCTGAATAAAATTGCATGTATTCATCACATGTGCTCAAATCAATGTCAATTACATTGAATATATCTTCTGAATCTAAAGAAGTTTCCAGATCTACACAAATGGATCCAATTGCAAGGGATTCTGGTAGAATTAAAAGAAAAAGATCTCAGACAAAGATTATTCCACCCATGTTGAACCATGATGAAATAGAAAGATCAACATAATCATGCATACCTTCCAGATTTTATGAAGTCAATGGTATAGACATAGGACCTGAACCCATTACCAATTTAATTGACAGATCCAGATCTCATAATTGCAAGGACTTCAAGAAAAAAATCATCTTCTTTTTTCTAATGCAACCCATGTAGAAGTCAGTGCATGGAGAATTCATTTAAAAGCTTGTGTATGTGCTCCCAATCTTCTAATTGAAGCCTTCATCAAATTTACTTTGCATGTCTTTTGAAGAAGAATTGCAAAATATTCAAGGATAAGAAGGTAGACATGTCAAAGGTAATACCCGCACGTAAATCATCACGGTCAGATGCTTCCAGATCTTTTGGTTAGAATCAAAGGAAAGAATTCAACAACATGTGGGAGTATCTCAGATCCACATGGCAGAGATATCATTCAGATTGTTCATTGCTAAAATAGATGAAGCAGAAGTACAATATAGGTTGGATCAACATGCAAAGTATGGAAGGAGAACAAGATTGGGACTGTTGTAACAAATTTTCTTTTTCTCTCTCTTTCTCTTATTTTCTCTAACAAAGAAATTGAGTAATCAATTAAATTATAAAACTTAAGTGATTGGTTTAAAATCCGTTACTTGAAGAATTCAATTACTTGGAAATAGGTGGCAGACATGCAAAATAGAAGGTTCTATTTTTCAGTTATAAATCATGCATGTCATGCAAAGAGGAATTCCAAGAGGAAGATTTCTAGATGTTTCCCTTTTCATAGGTTCTACATGTGGGAATTCATTTAAAGATTCCTATTTGTAATTGCCCTTTATACACTATAAATAGAGGAAGAACCTACGGGTTAAAGGATCGTAATTTGTAATCAACATTCTTGTGTTCTAGACTTTGAGCTGAAACCGCTTATTTCTATAAGCAAAGGATTAAAAAGGAGATTTCCGGAGAACTTTGTGTCAATGGTTTATTTTGCTTCTTATTTCTTTCTAGATCTATTCATAAACTTTGTGTTATTATAGATATAGATATGAAATTTTCCTTTGCTTTGAATTATGTGTTTAATGATCTATTTGTTTTAATCTATGTCCATGCAATCAACTTTTCAAACTATTTCTTAGGTTGCACATCCTCTCTACTTTCTCCTATTTCCCATTATTTTTCCCTTCCATAGATTTTTCCTTTGTTTTACAGCGCTTACTTGCTTACTTGCAAAACTATCTAGCTATGGTTCATGAGCTAAATAGTTAAAGTAATACCAACAGATAGATATTAGGACATATAATTGACAAAATCTTACACGGGAGCCTCATCGGTAAATGAGGGAGCTTTATCTCATGACTATCTAGGTTTTCAATGGTGTGCGAAAAATCTAGCCAATAGTTTTGTAGGCATGCATTATCTTTCACATGTCACATATCGTGTTGTGGTATGTCCATAGAGAATCCTCTAGTCATCATGTGATTGGTTGTTTCTATCATTATTTATCATGAATTTTTTTTTATGTTTTTAGTTTATTCACTATTTTCTACTTGTTTTCACATTGGATTTTTGTTTGGTTATACGACTACATTTGACTATATTTTTGATGTCCTAAGGTCATGTTTTATGGACTACCTCATGCACACTTTTACTATAAAACATGTGATGTATGGAGCATATGGTTCCATGGTCATTAGCATGCGTCTATTACTGAGTACTATTTTTTGTTCCTGTTTCTATATTTTTATTTACTTCAGAATGCCTATAACGAGTGGGAGCATATAATGTAATTATGAGCCCCTGCCCACCCTTATTTTGATATCTTGAGAATATAATATTTACATCTTAGCTAGTGATCTTTCACAATGACATATTTTACATACATACATGTATACCACGTGATTTTTGATTCTTAGTGATCATATATTTTCTAAAACATACATCTTGGATTACTTGCTACATGTATGTTTGCATGATGACATATTTTCTATGTATACATATCATATATATGTGTTTACATAAGTTTTTTTACATAAGTTTTCTTAAAATTATTAAAAATAGTTCTTTATGTTATACATATTACACATGACATTAATAATGATTCTATTTTAATATGAGTAATATACAGAACATCCCTTGCTCAAAAAGAGGGTAGATGGTTAACTTTTTCTCCATAGTAGACTAATGAGGAATTTTATGTAATCATAAAAATATTGATTCTTTATATTAAGATCAACTTATTTTGACATATGATGAACTAAGGAACCAAGGATTAGTGTCTCTACTTTGTTATCCAACAAGATGGAATATTTGGTGTTAATATTTCTACATTTAGAAGGTTTTAGATATACTAATGTCATTTTTCTTGATTGAAAACAAACAAAAATTCTTTCAATGTTGGGAGAAAACACATTCTAATCTCTAAATATTCCAAAGGAAAAATCGTGCTTTTATAAAATTATTTGTTCCTTGTCTAATTTCATTTTTACAATTTCTTAATTGATTACCATAGTTTCATGTTATCTATACATTAATCAAATTTCATACATTCCAATTTATATGTAGGTATATATAGAGCATAAACATTAGAATATTCATATTGTTCCATATAAAACATCCTCAACTCCCTCTCTAATTTAGAATCTTAAGTAAATTAGGGTACACATTTAGTTGTTTTTCATTTAATTTCATGTACACAACACAATGGGGGTTATATGGACACCTAATTATGTTACAAGGTATATGGTAACATTAAATATGACACATTTTAGGAGACATGTGGATCATTCTTTTTTTATTAATATCCTTTTTGGCATAGTTCCCCCTCCTAGTTTATTTCATACCACTTCTAATTACATTTATCACCCCTTAGACACTCTCGGGATCATCTCTATTTTTACTAGAACACATATTATACACCTTTGTAGTCTCATTTATGTGTGTTTAGATACTTATTTATAAAGATACAATATCTTTCATCACCAATAGTCACCCAAGATAATACTAAAATTGAATATAATCCTCCATTGCCAAATACTCATTTTTCCATTTGGGAACTTATTTAAGGTTAACCTATATTTAATATTTTGGGTTGACCTATGTGGTAAATAAACCTATATATTCCTATATAAAAAACCCTACAATCATTTT
Organism: Taxus wallichiana var. yunnanensis; assembly: GCA_018340775.1. Lineage (NCBI taxonomy): Eukaryota > Viridiplantae > Streptophyta > Pinopsida > Cupressales > Taxaceae > Taxus > Taxus wallichiana. The sequence continues at coordinate 78,945,040 of CM031236.1, read as the reverse complement.
ATACACCATATATCACCTCAAAGATTATTTTATGTATAACAATTACTCATGATTATCTAAGAGATCATTCCAAGTATTCCAAATACTTCCAAACCTATCCAATAATTTTACACAATTCAAGTGTTTTTATTCCAAGTACCTTGTGTCAAGAGATAGATATCATTGCATACATTGCATTTATAGGGATATTTAAGGACCACTTCGCTCACATAGGAAGTAAATCTACGCATAAGTGTATCAACCCCGATCACACTTTTAATTATTTTTAGAGTTGAATAATAAATAATATCATTGTTTAAGTGCATTTGGACACTATTACAAAATACACACACACACACACACAGGTAATTTAAAACTAGTTAAAAGTGTGCCACACCAATATACCAATTGAAATTACAATAGAGATAAAATAAATGACTTAAGTGGTATCAGAGATGTTTCAGACTGTGTCTCCAATAAACAGAACTATACAAGATTTTGGACATAGCCAAATCGAATGTTCTTTGACAATAGTATTTAGTGAAGGAATGTATAGAATGGTCATGACCAAATATCACAAATTAACTTTTAATAATTTTTTTGACCGTTAACTCAAAGTATTATTTTTTCTAGGTTCTTTTACGATCAATTTTTTGAGCGTTTTGTATGTATGGATCCACTTGTAACCCTATATTTCAAGCATGTACCGACAAAAAAACTCTATCTATCTTGTAACACACTTGAGAAATCATTATTTATAAAAAAAAACCCAAATCTTATAATGATGTCACTAATACCTTGTTCCATTGTTCATAAATCACATGTATATAAGTCTAATAAAATCATAATGTAATTTTTTTGTGAAGATTTTGGTATCTACAACTGACCCCCCCTTACGATAGTAAATTAAATTAACTAGTGTAAACTTGGAGAATAAATTCATTACTGAAAGAGTGATAAAGAAAGAACAACTACAATCATTCTAGGAGAAAATAACCATACATGGAAACTAATGAAAGCCATTGGCTAATGAAAATGGCGATAAGGGAGAAAAATGTATAATTATTTAAAAGGGGGTCTCTTTATTTCTAAAAGAAGTGTTTAGAGACATGGATATTCATAGTTGGCATGTTTGTAGAGTTAGGGGTGATCAAATCCCCAACAATGTGTTTGATTTTATAATAATGTGGGAATAAGCTATCCCGACATAAAGAGAAGAGTGTCATACAAATTTCTAGTTGCCCATTATAATGCTTCCAAATAATGGGATGACATTACTGCAAATGGATATGGGTATTAGATATATAAAAAACCCTATAAGGTGAAAAGGAAATGACATATCATTTCCCCACTATGTATTTATACATGTGTATTTTTATAAACCATAGTATTAGTGATTTGGTGAGTGTGTAATACTTGATTTGTTTACCTTGTATTTAAACCAAATATAGTGGTGTTATGTGTTTGTGACTATGTGTAATCATTGCATGGTGCATTTACATAATTAGGAGTGAATGCGAGAATGATGAAGTTGGATAGAACTATGTGACAAAGAGAAAAAAGTGGCCTTACCTAGCTAACATTGTTTGATATGTTAGTAATTTGTGTAAAGGAGGATGGCCTTATTGACTAATCCATTAGATGTTGGTTGTTAATTTTAGAGATGAAAAGGAGACATCCATATATGGTCATTAAATATAGTTAATCCCTATAGGAGAAAGGGAAATTTAAAATTGAAAGTGAAGAGATGATAATGTGTTAAATATTGTGTAAGGTATAGAAAACGAATTGATATTTGAGTAATATGATTTGTAATATTGAATAGATTGATTGGAAAAATTCAATGAAGTAGTATTAGTGTAATATATGTATATTTAGAGTTATTAGATAAAAAATTGTGCATATTCGTATATGGTGTACAATATAGTGTAGTGATGTTTTGATGTGGATGTAGTCAAAAGCATAATAGTAATGCCATAAACAATGTGTAAAATGGGTAAACATGGCTTAATATATGAAAGATACCATTATAATTTTTTTATTGGAGACATAGATTGAGAAAAAAACTATTTTTACAAAGTAAATAGAGAAGTAATGAGATAGAAATATGCTAATAAGAGTATGTGAATAGTTTTGGAAGATGTGTTGTAGATGGTAGTGATTAGACATAATGAGTATTGTGGGATAAAGTGCCAAGTAGTATGGATTTTGTACAAGGTGTATAATAAAGATTGGATCTTAATAAAGGAGTTATATGTGTATGATATTTTTAGTTAGAGTGTATGTGTGCCAAGATATGATAGAGGGTAGACAATGATTAAGGTAGATCAATTATTGATAGAATAGATATGTATTAGGTGCGTGCATGAATGTTGTATTAGGTTAATTTTTATAGAGAGCACATAAGATTAGCATGTGTAAATATACTTGCATAAAATGGGGGTAATAAGATCCAAATGAAGAGCCATCACAATTTAGTATAGGATTAGGAAAATTAACAATCGTAATGTTGAAGATGACAAAAAAATTAGAGAAATCGAGACCAAGATATGGTATGCGAAATGTAATACATGAAGAAAGTAATTGAAGTAGGTCAGGATATGTGACTATAGGCCCATAGGGGATTTTTACTATATATTATGGTATAAATTCTAATAATTATTATATTATTACGTTGGCTAATAGTGATGTTTTATTTATGATAAATTGGTGAGAGATAAGATGTCGCATGTTGGAGAGGCTTTAGGATGTTGATTGAATAGTGAATTCCATTTAGTCATAGACATGAGATGAAATAGTAAGTGCCAACATCTTGTTCTTGTGTTAATAAATACTAGCAATGCTTTATAATTGTGTAAATAGTTTAATTTTTCTAATTGGGTACTATTGATGCTACTTGATTTAGAAAGTGTGGAAGGGATGAAAAATGAAATGTTTCAATAGAAGATTATGCTATTGAGATTGGTCATGTAAATTTAGAGAAATGATAGGGGAGAGAGCTCATGCCCCTAAAATCCTATGTTTGTCATTAGATTCAAAATAATGTAGATAAGAAGTGGTGAAATAATCATGTCACTGTATAATAACTGAATTGAGTTATAGGTATCAAAGACTACAAATATGTTTTAGATAACATATAGTATTTGTGAAAATTAGAGATAATATATGATATGCTCCATATTTGGTAACATACATTACATTCAAGAACATAGTAAGGGCTTGAAATTCCTCTACGGTATAAACCTGTGTTAGAATTTTTAATTTTGGGTGTTTCTGTCGAGTTTTGAATATATGTATCCTAAAAATAAAGATGATTATATATTATGTGTTCTACCTATGGAGGTATAAAATAGCTCGATGTATTAGTCAAGTGGATGAGTAAATTAATGATGGTAGTGATGATGTATAAACATGTTGAAGAATGACATGGTCCTTAATGTACTTGTTATCTCTCAAAAGTGCACCATGTATAGAGATGGTTACAGGTGTTCTAAGCTTGAAAACTTGATCTCTCTCTTTCATGGATACAATGGAAAAACCTTAGGTCTGTGGGTATACCTATTTTCGAGGTGAGTCTCTGGTATCAAGGCTAGTTCCTTATTAATGTATCCTAAACTAATTTTCTAGGGGTGTGAGGGTAAAAATTGACTGTAAATAGATTCAAAACTAGGTTGATAAACCAAACTTGTATGAGGTCTTTGACTGAGAATATACACAATTGATATGAGAATGAATTGTTGATGCGCAAGCCAACAATTTTCTACAAAATATTAAGGGAAAACACTTTGATGTATTAAAAGAGATTACTGAATTTGCAATAGGGTAAGATGATTAATCAGGGAATTCAACATTCAAAAGGATTAATAAAACATACACAAGACTACAAATAATTGGAAAGGCAGAATATACTTCTCATTTAGAGGGAAAAACTGGAAAATAATGCTTCAACAGCCTGTATATAAAAATTCCTCCTTTGTGCTTGCAATTGAACAACATATAAAGAAAAATTTATAGATCCCACCCTTCCAAAAAATAGACTAAAATTGTACTACCCATGCATCCTATTTTTATCCTTTATCATGAATAAATAAAGGAATAAAATAAGCATGCTAATATAATGAGGCATTAATAGCCTTGGTTACAAAAATACAACTCAGTCAAACTGCAGTTGAATGTTCTATTTTTAATAAAGTTGGGTGAATAATTGGCTAATAATAAACTTTGCTTCATGAGCAAGTCTTCTCCAATGCATGAAATCTATGTTTTTAGGCGATGATGTGACATCTTCCACTTGATCTACTTGTAATGATAATTTTACATTCTTTAGTTATGCCCCCTTGGATGCACATGCAAAATAATATTTTTGTGATCAAAATAATTTCTTTATTTGCAATACTTTGCAAAAATCACCTAATGCATGGGGACCACCTTTAGGATTTGATGTTGACATTCCATTTATCTTCTTGTGGTCATATGAAATTGATTCATGTGTAAATGTAAATAATGTATTTTCTTTAGCTCCCATGTGGGGACCACATTGTGCACATGTAGTAATAGAAACTCCTCCCTTTGTATGGGATCACCTTAATAAGAGTTTGAGGTATACTTCGGAAGGTTTAAGGTATTACCTTATGAAAGGTCATATAATATCTAACATAGTTGTTCCTTTCAACTTCAACCCTTTTCAAAAACCATTGGTTGTTGGTTTTGGTTTTGAGGTATTAAGGTTTGAGACCTTAGAAAGGTCAAAATAAGTGATTTTAAACTAATTGTGTTGATCCCCTCCACCATGATGCTCAAACCTATGTAATTGTTGGTGATGATTCCTAACCAGGATGGAGTTAGGGTTTTCAATGGGCATGACACATGAATTTTTTGATGACCATGGTTGAGTGAAGTAACACTCCATGAGTTGAGGAGGAAAAAAAAAGGCAACCCTAATCATTTTCATTTGATGTTGAGCTCCGTTTGATCTAGGCAAACTTTAGAGAATTTTCTTATCCACCATTGATTCTCTGTGTGGAATATTTTGAGTTCATTATATGATCCATTTGGATCATTGTTTTGAGTTCATACTCCTCAAGCTCTTTTTCTTATTTTTATTTCTTCAAAATCGATGGCTTAAGGCTCTATAATATTTTTAGCCCCCTTATTTTTCTGCTAAAAACAAGCCATTTTAATAGCTCTGCTTGTGGTCATTGTTTTAATCAGTCTAGAGATCATTTATTGTGGTTTTTGAGCTCAAAATTTCTTCAATGATTTGGTGAGTTCAATGAGTGCTCAGTTTAGATCTAAAAATGGTTGTTGTTCTCGTATGTGGTGCTCTATTTGAACTCTATTGTGTGGTCTTCATAAACAAAACAAAAAGGTGAGATTTTGGTTCTACAAACTTGAAAATTTTTCATTCCTTAACTCCGTACCTTGTAATCGATACTTGATTCATTGTGTTTCTTTGTCTGTATGGTTCTTTCGAGCTTGAAAAGAAAATCCATGGGTATCTTGCTTGTATTCCACAATTTGAGGGTTTCATTGTCGATTCTAATCTGGTAAGTGCATAGTGATGCGAGAATCTTGTAATTTTTCAAATGGGTATTCTATATTTTATTTAAAATTCTTAAGATCTATTACATAGGTGACATTGATATTTGATTTTTTCATTTTCATCGATGCTCTCATATTTTTCCTTTTAACTATGGCCACCATATATGACCTTGGCCTTTCATGCGTTTGGAATTTCATTGTTTCAACTATATGCTTCCCTTTATAGCTCAAAACTGAGGGTTTTGATTTCATTTTATTTTCTCTGTCATTTTTGTGACTATGTTGCCATCAATGGGTCTTTTGGCTTTCTATAAACTTTGCATTTTTTTGAAAATCCTTTCATGGCCATCATTTGCTAATCTTTTGAAAACTTAATTTCTAAGTTTGAGATCCTATTTCTCCATTCTGTTTCAAATTTAGAGTTTTCGTTGATGTAGTTTATTTATCCTCTAACCTGCTTATGGGGTGTGAGCTCTAGGACTCGTATTCAAGTTGGGCCATAAATTCATCATATTTTTGGCTCTTGCGACCATCGGCGAGAATCTTCTAGTTCTGCATCCCGAGGACTAGATTGAGTTGAAGGTAAAATATATTTTTTGACTGAAAACAAAGTCTATGTGCCCATTCTCTTGGTTTGGGATCAAATTTGTTCCCTTTTAAAACCGCGGGATCTCCATTTCGGTGCGTTTGTGATTTTTGTTAGTAATCTTGCTACACTTTTGAATATTCCATTAATGAACAGTAAGTCACCTTCTTGTGTAACTTTCTATTCACTTTTGAGTTTGAAAATGTGAAGCTCTAGGTGTTCTTACATTCTAAGGTAAGTTGAGGGTTTTAGTTCTTTTTGATCTCTGAATTCTTTTGTATTTGATCTTCAGTATTGAATTTTCTTCACCGAAGAGGTTTTTATCCATCCACATTTGATTTCTCTAGCTATATGTTAGCAATGGGAAGAACATTTTGTTGTAAATTCACCATAGCTTATTCATTTTTGGATTAAATTATGTAACTTGGAATTATATCTATGTGAATCTCCATCTGGGTATCTCCTTCCTGAGGGGGTTTCACATTTCTATTATTTTGAGTTTTCTGATCTACATTATTTCTACTTGATCTATATGAGTCTCCATCTAGGTGTAACCTAGGCACCATTCAGAAGGTTACAAAACTATGATTTTCATGTTTTGAGTATATTCGTGTTCATAAGTTCTCGTATTTCCTTTGTTGTTTTGTGATCATAGTGTATCATCCAATTTTTTTAATCCATTTTGGTTGAAACTTGAGGATTTGAAATATTTTCACAAGTTGAACCCAACCTATCTACTACTTGTAACAAGTAATATTGTATGTCAGTTATTCCTTAGAACTTATCCTCAAACCTATGTTATTGGTGGAAACATGTAGCAAGCTGTAATTTGGCATATAAATAAGGAAAATCTGAATCTCCAATAACATTCCATTTATGCATACTGCTATGAACTCTGTAATATACTTGAGAGTGATGAATTTGGAAACCAACTTAGAAAATTTGTATTACTTTCCATCTTTATAGATTTGTATAGTTGTGTGCTTCAATTTATGTGAATCCTTGAGTTATTGTATGATGATATTCCCGGATGTTTGTTATGAAGGATTTTGTACTCTTCATGCAAGTTATATTCACATTAATCTATGATTTTCTTCTACTCCTTAGAGTTAGTTAGCTTGATTTTGATAAAATCTGTACCTAAGAATGGCTTACCTAGAACTCTGTATTGGGTGATGGATCTGTATCACTTCCTCTAGCTAGTAATTTCAGTCCATTTATTGCACTTGTGTAAGACAACTTCCATTGAACAGATGATTCTTGTGAAAAGTAATGATCCACTAAATATTGTAAAACTTCATGTATGTTTTTGAAAAGATACAAATTGCTTGAATTTTCACCTTTATCCTTTGGCATGATTGTACTTTATGTACTTGAAATTTTAACTGCATGACAATAGATGTATATTATTTCTGTACTGTTTGTAATTTCAGGTATGCTTGTTAAGAATGTCCATCTGTTTGATTTTGTCATGATTTCTAAAATACATTCTACTTATCATTTCCTTTTGTAATTGATCTATTGATTATAATGAATAAATTCATTGATATGCACTATGTGATTATTCTGTACTTTGATCATCTATTTGATCCCATCTACCATGCTTTCTAAAAATGGAATTCTTCTATGCATTTTATTGTACTTGTTTTTGCTCCATTTGTACTATGAGATGTTCTTCCTGATTCTATCCTTTATGTATCTTGTATGTGCCTTCCTTAAAAGATTCAGTTACTTAAAACTGTAAACACATGGATATAGACCAAACCTGGAGCTCTAACAATATATATTGTATGTTCATAGGTACCTATTGCTAGGAACTGGAGATGAGGATGAAGCAGCTGAAAATGAAGCAAAGCTAGAAGCACGAGAGAACCGACCCAAATAGGCAATGATGGGTTTCTTATCTCTCCATTTGCTTATAGTTTTAAGTATATGTATCTTTTATTTCTAGTACATACAAGTTATGTCCCATGGCTTGTGTGGGTTCACTTTGTACTTTTATTCCATATGAATAGATGAACTATTTTCATGTAATGAGATGTATATCTATATTTTCTCGTATTTTCTTCATTTAAATGGACAAAAATGAACTTATACAACTCAAAACACTTAAATAATTCAATTAATCATAGAAATTAAAAAAATCATGTGTACCTTAATGTTGCTCATTGTAAATGCAAACTATTTGTAAAAATGTACTTTTTCATTCAAACCTATAACTTGTTTGAAATTTAAGAACATCATGTCTGGTACATGCCACCATTCATACCTTCTTCAAGGAATTGCAATGGTCATTTATGGTTGTTGCATAGTTATGACGAGGGTAACAAATGGAATGGATGCATCTATGAGGCATGACATTCTGTAATTGCACACAAGTTGTATTTTTGATCTAAATGTGACTTCCAAGACTGTCCAAAACCTAAAAATTAAAAATGGTATCTTAATCCAAGGTGGCTGACCCAAACATAGCCAAACTCGTAACTCAACCAATCTTAGAAACTATAAAGTTTTGAGATGACCCTATTTCACACGGGGTGTAAAAAATGTCAACATTTCTAGTGATCCTGCGAGAAAGCTACCTACTAGCTTGTATATCAAGGCCTTGCTCTTGTCCATTGGGCATGGAGTCAAATGTATACAACAAAAACTACCTTTCTCAAAAAAATCACCATAACTAGAAAGGATCCGTGAATCGGATCACATGCACAAGTGCACTTATTGAATTTAAAAATGCATGTGCATGAACTACACTTATTAAAAGGGAAATCCTAATCTACCCTATTCTAACCAACTACAAATCGAGGCTAAATAAAACCTAAGATAGGTAGCTAAATAAAGCTTACTTCATTCTTTGTCTTTGAAACCCCTGAAGATAGGGATTTAATTTTTAGTCAACATTGGGTTTGGGGGGAACATGGGCTTATGTCCAAACCATGGTATCCATCTTTCGACCCATTAAAGGAGTCTTTTGATACCTACCCGATTTGGGTTCGTCTACCAGGACTCCCATTGCAGCTTTGGAACAGATCTTGTCTCATTGCTATAGGGGATACTTTAGGCTCATGTGTAGCAGTCGATGATAAGACCTCCATTCAAACCCATACTACTTATGCTCGAATCCTGGTTGATCTCGATACCTCCAAATGTTTACTAGCAGAAATCAATCTACAGATTGGAGCCAGGCTCTGGGTGCAGAGGATAGACTATGAGAGACTTGCCTTCAGATGTCGGCGTTGCTTCCAAACCGTCATGTTTCAGATGACTGTGAACACTCCAAACGTAAGACCAAAACAGCCTGGTGGAGGGATTCTCTACAGAACATCTTACAATCGACTCAGATCCGGCTAAGGAATCGAGTGCCCCCTTGCAAGCTAACTCACCCATCATGGTTGATTCACAGACCAATACAGAAAGCCTCAGTTATTCTTTACAGTCTGCTGATTCGGTGATTAAAGATATTCCGACCTCCCATTTGGGGTCACTCCCCATCAAACCTATTGCAATTTTTCCGATCAGTAGTGGATGTGGAAATCGGAATGGACAGGTGGTGGATCGGAAAAATAAGGGTAATGCCAAATCTAAATCCCCACCATATCGCACAAGATTTGATTCTTGTCTTTTTGGGCGCTATTATTGCTACATTTTGGCATATGGCCTGCTACGTAGTTCTAGCAAACATATGTTTGTTGTTTTGTTGCTTTGTTTTGTTGCAGTGGTTTTGCTTTTCTTTGGTTCCTTCCTTGGCGCTTTTGTTGGGCTCTTTTCGATGATCGTCTCTGGATGTTTTCTCCGTTAGTGGTCCGGGAGTACATTGTTATCATTTTTGTGGCCGGACCACTGCGTGTTTGCTGTTTGATCACCGCTATCAGCGGTGTTTATTTCTTTGTTGTGTTGTCTTCTTTGGTTGTTTCTTTGCAGACTGCGTTCTGCACTTGGTCCTTATTGTTATATCAGGATGTTGATCCTTTTTTTCGAGCTTTATTTTCCTATTCTGGCTTCTGAGCCTTGCTGTACAAGGGTATAGTCCCTTTCAAAAAACTATTTGCCAATAATAAAAAAAAAGCTTTCTTTTGCTAGAACCTGACAATGAATTTATCTTGCAAAAAAGTAACATAACATAACTAAAAATGAGATGTGTACCTTGAATTTGTTCCAAAACTCAGCCCAAAACATGAAGAATCTTTCTAATTGATCTGTAAACTGTTTTGAAGGGATTTGGAACTAATTCTTGAGTATTTAATGCTCATTCTTAGGCTCTAATACAAGCATGAACTCGGTATCATTGTGGCATGTTGTGAACCAGCAAGATACCGAATAGGAAATGGCCTCCAAAAAAAAATTGAAAAGCTAAATTTTGTGTCTAGTCTTGACACATGAATCTCCCTTTCGATAACAGGATTTTTCTAAAGTTGTTTTGAAGGCTATTTTGAGAACTGATATGCCTCTATAAACTGTTGTATATTCTTTTTGACAATCTAAAACCAATCTAAAAAAAATTTAGCCTCTTCAAGTTGTTGTATTTCATCAATCATAACATCGTGAAGATGATGAGATGGTTGTTCTACTTCTTTAAACTGTTTGAAAATATTTTCGAGTCTTCAAATTGTTGTTCATCCTCTTCAATTTGCTGATCCACTACTACCAAGACTGACATTTCAGCAGCACTTTCAAATTTTTCCATTCTATCCCTTCTTACAATGTTCTCTGAACATTTCATTTCCTCCTCAATCAAAAATAGCTGCTCTCGAATACTTGCAGTACCATCTAATAGTCCTTGTGAAACACTGTAAGTCCCTAATAACGCAACTATCTCCATGCATGCAGCACAACGAGGGTCTTCACCGTAACAAACCGTTACACCAAAACCTTGAGACATTAGTGAAATACACACATGAGGATCATAACATCCCACCACGCTTTCGTAGATCCCGACTCGGGTTGGGTTTGCGCTCGCACTCCCATACATACAAGCCCCACTTCACCGATGTTTAGGCACCCCATGGGCCCTAGCTACATGGCATAACCAACCGAGTGGGATTCAAACACGGGTGGTTTCTCTGATACCAAATGTAATGAACTATTAGACCAAAACCTTGAGGCATTAGTGAAATACACACATGAGGATCATAACATTCACACTCAATTATTTGATCATGATCATTCTGAAACTGATTTGTTTCTTTTTGGTCATCAACCATGGAAACTAATAAGCTACAAACCGAGTGCTCATCCCTTAGATCAGCTGATTTATCTTCGGAAATGATTTGCAAATTTCCTTCAGGTTCTACCAACTGGGATGAATTAGCAGTTTGTAGGAGTATGGTGCTTTCATGCACACTATTCTTGGAACAAAAAGACTGTTGATCATCCCTAATCTGCTTTAGATCTCACGTTGAAAAATTAGACTGTACCTTTTGAATGGGTTTCTCCTCTAATTCTAGAGTATGATCAAACTGAAATTTAGAAGCCCATTGCTCTATGTTCTGTAAAAACTCCAACCTATTGTTTTCTTCAATTGGCTATCCCTCCTGAATGATATTATGATCCTCTTTTTCCTAGATTGGAAGTATGAGTAAAGGAGGAGTGGGACTAATCTCAGCCTTAACTGGAAATTTTTTAAAGAGAGGCTGGTACAAACTCTATTTTTAGGACAACATCTGAACACCAATTTGGACACTTTATTTTGGGTTCAATGCATGATTGTGGGGTAGGAAAAGTAGGAATTGCAGCAGCCTTGATAATTTAAAATTTGATGAACGGATTGCTTTGGTTGATAAGGGGAATATATAGGCATTGAATTCTGATAGGGAAGGTAAGTGGGAAAACTTTTTTTATAGGGTTCAACAACCTGATGCTTATTAGTTTTCACTGCTAATGATTTCACATATAGATTCTTGACAACTCAAAATGATTTCTTAAGTTCATTAAGTTCAATTTCATGATCTCTTCACCTTTCACACTCAGCATAACCCTCTGCATAAATTTGACCTTGAAGAATGTTAAGATCATCATATTGGCAATCATACTTTTGATTTCCAAGGTTTAAGTCATAAGAATATTCATCGAATAGGGGTTATAGAACTGGTCTGAAGGTAAAATTGGATAAAAGGGATGTTGGTTTGGTTGATAACACTTTGCTGAAAAAGAGGGTTCATGGCTACAAGATATCATAAAATACTAAAACTATAAAAATAGGTATGTTGCTCATAAAAATAGCTGATATCAACAAAATAACGAGATCTATGTTTTCTTGATAAATACCTACAAAATGCATCTAATTTTTTTTAATTTTGTTGAAAAGTGTTGTAGTGATCTATAATCAAATTTACGGAGTCACCAGATGAGTTCTTCTTGGATCTTGAATCTTCATAACACACAATTAGTAGTTCTTATCCTTGTCGCATCAGGCATTCCAAAAAATGTTATCTCTCGAAAGTGCACCCTATAAAGAGATGGTTGTAGGCATTCTAAGCTTGCAAAATTGATCTCTCTCTTTTATAGATATAATGGAAACAACTCAAGTATGTGGGTATACCCATTTTGAGGTGAGTCTCTGTATGAAGGCCAGTTCCTTATTAATGTATGCTAAATTAATTTTTTGGGCATTTGAGGGTAAAATTGACTGTAAATAGATTCAAAACTGGGGTGATACACCAAACTTGTATGAGGTATTTGACTGAGCACATGCACAATTGATATGAGAATGAATTCTTGATGCACAAGCCAATAGTTTTCTATAAAATATTAAGGAAAACACTTTGATGTATTGAGGAGAGTATCACAACAATACTTTTAAGTTACACATGCACATTAATATCATGCAGAAATTACTGAATTTGCAATAGGGTAAGATGATTAATCGGGAATTCAACATTCACAAGGATTAATAAAACATACACAAGACTACAAATAATTGGAAATGTAGAATATACTTCTCATTTAGAGGAAAAACTAGCAAAATCTGCTTCACAACTTTTTATCTAAAAAGTCCTCCTTTGTGCTTGCAATTGCACACAATATATAGAAAAATTTATTCATCCCACCCTTCTAAAAATAGACTAAAATTGTACTCGCCCATGCATCCTATTTTTATCCTTTATCATGAATAAATAAAGGAATAAAATAAGCATGATAATACAATGAGGTATTAATAACCTTGGTTATAAAAATACAACTCAGTCAAACTGCAATTAACTATTCTATTTTTAATAAAGTTTGGTGAATAATTTGCTAATAATAAGCTTTGCTTCATGAGAAAGTATTATCCAATGCATGTAATCTCTATCTTTTAGCTAATGATGTGATATGCAACTTGATCTACTTGCAATGATAAATTTGACATTCTTTAGTTTTGCCCCCTTGGATGCACATGCAAAATAATATTTCTGTGTGAGAAAAATAATTTCTTTATTTGCAATACTTTGGAAAATTCACCCAATGCATGGGGAGCACTTTTAGCCTATGATGTTGATGTTCCATTTGTCTTCTTATGGTCACATGAAATTGACTCTGTGCAAATGGAAATAATGTCTTTTCTTTATCTCCCATGTGGGGTTGTATGGGATCACCTTAACAAGATTTTAAGGTATACTTCGAAGGTTTAAGTTATTCCCTTATGAAAGGTCATATAATATTTGACATAGTTGGTCCTTTCAACTTCAAAACTTTTTCAAAAATCATTGGTTGTCGATTTTGACTTTTGAGTTATTAAGGTTTTAGACCTTAGAAAGGCAAAAAGCAATGATTTTCAGCTAATTGGGTTGATCCCCTCCGCCATGATGTTCGACCCTTTGTAATTGTCGGTGATGATGCATAACTAGGATGGAGTTAGCGTTTTCTATGGGCATGACATGAGAGTTGTTTGATAACCATGGTTAAGTGAAGTAACACTCCACAAGTTGAGGAGGCAAAATAGAAGAAACCCTAATCATTTTCATTTTATGTTGAGCTCCGTTTGAGGTAGGAGAACTCTATGAAATTTTCTTAGCCACCATTGATTCTCTATGTGGAATATTTAGAGTTCATTCTATGATCCATTTGGGACGTGGTGGTTCGAGTTCATACTCCTAAATCTCTTGTTCTACTTTTTCTTTCTTCATAATCGATGGTTTGAGGATCTATAATATTTTCATTCCCCACTACGTTTCTACTAAAAATGATCCATTTTAATAGCTCCACTTGTGGTCATTGTTTTAAGTAGTATAGAGATCATTTATTGTGGTTTTCTAGATCAAAAATTCTTCAATGATTTGGTGAGTTCAATGAATTCTTAGTTTAGATCTAAAAAGGCCACCGTTCTTTGTCTCTGTGGTGCTCCATTTGAAATTTGTTGTGTGGTCTTACTAAATAAAACAAAAAGGTGAGCTTTCGAGTTCTACAAAATTGAAATTTTTCATTCCTTAACTTTGTAACTTTGTAACCGATACTTGAGTCCTTGTACTTCTTTGTCTCTATGGTTTGGTCAAGCTCAAAAAGAAAATCCATGGGTATCTTTCTTTGCATTCCACACTTTGAGGGTTTCAATTTTCGATTCCAACTAGTAAGTGCATATATTGATGCCACAAATTGTAATTTGTCAAATGAGTATTCTATATTTTGTTTAAAAATATTAAGATCTATTGTATAGGTGACATGGGTATTCAATTTTTCAGCTTCATCCATGCTCTGATAGTTTCCCTTTTACTATGGCTGCCATATATGAGCTTGGCCTTTCATGGGTTTGGCATTTCATTGTTTCAACTACATGCTTACCTTTATAGCTCGAAACCGAGGGTTTTGATTTCATTTGCTTTACTCTGTCATTTCTATGACTATGCTGCCATCAATGGGTCTTTTAAGCTTTTTGGAAACTTTGCATTTTCTTCGAAAATCCTTTCATGGCCATCATTTGCTTTGAGCTTTTGAAAAATTAATTTCTGATTTCAAAAATTTAGAGTTATTAGTCGATGTAGTTGCTTTATCCTCTAGCCCGCTTATGGGGTGTGAGCTCTGGGACTCGTATTTGAGCTGGGCCTTAAATTCCTCACATTTTTAGCTCTTGAGACCGTCGGTAGAATCTTCAGTTACGCACATCCTGAAGACTAGATTGAGTTGAAGGTAAAAAAAAAAAAATTTGACTGAAAACACGGTTGTGCCACCATTCTCTTCTAGTTTGGGATCCAATTTGTTCCCTTTTAAAACTGGGATCTCCATTTCACGGATTTTGTGATTTTCTGTTGGTAAGCTTGCTGCACTTTTTAAAATTCCATTAATGACTGGTAAGTCACCTTCTTGCATAAGTGATTCTTCTCTTTTGAGTTTTGAAATGTGAAGCTATGGGTGTTCTTACATTCTAAGGTAAGTCAAGGATTTTTAGTGCTTATTGATCTATGAATTCCTTTGTATTTGATCTTAAGTATTGAATTTGCTTCACCAAAGAGATTTTTCCTCCATCCACATTTGATTTCTCCAACTATATGTTAGAAATGGTACAAAGATTTTTCTGTGAATTCTCCATGGCTCATTCTTTCTCGAGATTTGACTCATGCAACTTGGAATTATATCCATGTGAATCTCCATCTGGGTATCTCCTTCCTGAGGGGGTTTCATGTTTGTATTATTTTAAGTTTTCTGATCTACATTATTTCTTCCTGATCTATACGAGTCTCCATCTAGGTGTAACCTAGGCACCATTAAGAAGGTTACCAAACTCTGATTTTCATGTTTTGAGTTTATTTGTGTTCTGAAGTTTTGTATTTCTTTGTTGTTTTGTGATCATAGAGTAGCATCCGAGTTTGTTTATCCATTTTGGTTGAAACTTGAGGATTTGAAATATTTTCACAAGTTGAACCCAACCTGTCTACTACTTGTAACAAGTAATATTGTATGCCAGTTATTCCTCGAAACTTATCCTCAAACCTATGTTATTGGTGGAAACATGTAGCAAGCTGTAATTTGGCATATAAATCAGGAAAAATGAATCTCCAGTAACATTCCATTTATGCATACTTGTTGTGAACTCTGTAATATACTTGAGAGTGATGAATTTGGAAACCATCTTCTAAAATTTGTATTACTTTTCATGTTGCAGATTTGTATAGTTGTGTGCTTCAATTTATATGATTCCTTGAGTTATAGTATGGTGATATTCCCATATGTTTGTTATGAAGGATTTTGTACTCTTCCTGTAAGTTGTATTCACTATAACCTATGATCTGTTTCTGCTCCTTTGAGTTAGTTATCCTGGTTTTGATAAAATTTGTACCTGAGAATGGCTTACCTGGAACTCTATATTGGGTGATGGATCTGTATCACTTCCTCTAGCTAGTAATTTCAGTCCATTTATTGCACTTGTGTAAGAAAACTTCCATTGAATAGATGATTCTTGTGAAAAGTAATGATCCACTAAAAATTGTAAAACTTCATCTTTGTTTTTGAAAAGATACACATTGGTTGAATTTTCACCTTTATCCTTTGGCATGATTGTACTTTATGTACTTGAACTTTTAGCTAGATGAAAATAGATGTATATTATTTTTGTATTGTCTATAATTTCAGGTATGCTTGTTGAGAAAGTCCATCTATTTGATTTTTTCATGCTTTCTAAAAGACATTCTTCTTATCAATTCCTTTTATACTTGATCTATTGATTCTCATGACTGAATTCATTGATATGCACTATGTGATTATTTTTTACTTTGATCATCTATTATATACCATCTTACATGTTTTCTAAAAATGCAATTCTTCTATGCATTTTATTGTACTTGTTTCTGATCCATCTATACTATGAGATGTTCTTCCTGATTCTATCCTTTATGTATCTTGTATGTTCCTTCCTTAAAATATTCAGTTACTTAAAACTATAAACACATGGATATAGACCAAACTCGGAGCTCTAACAATATATACTGTATGTTCACAGGTACCTATTGCTAGGAACTGGAGATGAGGATGAAGTAGCTAAAAATGAAGCAAAGCCGAAGCAAGAGAGAACCAACCCAAACAGGAAATGATGGGTTTCTTCTCTCTCCATTTTCTTATAGTTTTAAGTATATGCATATTTTATTTCTAGTACATACAAGTTATGTCCCATGGCTTGTGTGGGTTCACTGTACTTTTATTCCATATGAATAGATGAACTATTTTCATGTAATGAGATGTATATCTTTATTTTCTATACTTTCTTCATTTGAATGGATAATAATGAACTTATACAACTCAACACACTTAAATAATTCACTTAATCATAGAAATAAATAAAAAATCAAGTGTACCTTATTGTCACTCATTGTAAATGCAAATTGTTTGTAAAAATGCACTTTGTCATTCAAACCCAGTAATTTGTTTGCAGGTTTAAGAACATCATGTCTACTACATGCCACCATTCATACCTTCTTCGAGGAATTACGGTGGTCATTTACGGATGTTGCATAGTTATGATGAGTGTAACAAATGGAAAGGATGTATCTATGAGGTATGGCATTCTATAACTGCACCCAAGTTGTAGTTTTTATCCACATGTGACTTCCAAGATTGTCCAAAACCAAAACATTAAGAAAAATGGTATCTTAATGAACGTGGTCGACCGAAACTAGCCAAACTCGTAACTTGACCAATCGAGAAACTAAAATTTGAGTTGACCCTTTTCACACGGGGTGCAAAAAATGTCAACATTTCTGGTGATCTGCAGGAAAAGCTAGTTTCTAGATTGTAGATTAGATTTGTGCTCTTGTTCATTTGGAATGGAGTCAAATGTATACAACCAAAACTACCTTTCTAAAAAAACTCACCAAAACTAGAAAGGATCTGGTGAACCAGATCACATGCACAAGTGCACTTATTGAATTGAAAATGTAATGTACATGAACTACACTTATTGAAATGGATATCCTAATCTACCCTATTCTAACCAGCTTTGCAAATCGAGGCTAAATAAAACTTGAGATAGGCAGTGAAAAATAGCATTCTTTTTCCCAAAACCGAGGCAATGAATTCAGCTTGCAAAACAAGTAACATTACTGAGAACTAAAAATGATATTTTTAGACCTCTTCGAGGGGTAAACCACCTTTAAGAAAATCAATACAATAATATTCATGGATACCTTTATTGGCATAAGAACTCCTTAATATACTAGTCTTATTATAGGGTAAGTGCAACAAGTTGGTGGACAAAAAGGGGCCATAAGTGTATGTCATACTCAAAAAATAGTAAAATCTCAACTTGTAGGGATTATTAGTAATAAACGCACTCAAAATTAGAAATAAATAAATAAAAATGAATCGTAACATCTAGAATCTAGTTTCTAAACTACTAATTTAAAAAAGAAAGAGACAAGTTTAGCTATATTAAACACTCAAAATTATATGACTTTTTTTTTTTTTTTTGAAAAACCTATAAGATTGTTGTTCATTTTCCCGTGATTTGGATGCCCAAATATTGTTATATTTTTTTCCTTTAGTGAAAAGTTAGATGTCCTTGTCTATCTTGGGATGGATTTTATTTTGTACTTTTTTGAGCAATATATTTTTTTATGATTTTTTCTATGAAAGTGGTCTAAAAAATATAGAAAACGGAGCGCTTTCCGTTTGCTTACCATAACTATATCAAAAAATATTGAAATCAAATATATCTATCTATATATATATATTAATATATAAAGTGTATAGAATTTTTCACTCTTGGGATGGTATATGTTTTATCACATTTTTATAAGCGAAACAAAAGTTGTAGTCTTAAAAGTAGACATGAACATTCGCAGGAAAAATGTCTTAAAGACCTATTGTTATTAAAAATTATAAAATGATATTTATATTATTCTATTCACTTTAAAATCAATATTTCTATGAAGCTAACAGCCACCCCTACGCAATGACACCATTTTTGTGAGATGTTTTCAATTTTTCACCATTATTCAAGTCCACGGAAGAGAAAATTTGAAGTTTTTGACCTCTTACATGCCATAATGACCTCTCATAGATTTGGTTGGAGAAAAAAATGTTTCCTGAGCCTCAGGGTCAGATTTGATGATACAGATAGAATCGCAATCATAGTTTTGATAACAAGCACCACAATCATGCTTTGTAAAATATAATCACAGCTTATAAAGTGCGATCGCGGTTCTTAAATCATAGTTACATGCATCCCAATGTTCGAATTACTATGTGTTTTTATGTTTGACCTTACCATATGAATTACTACGAATTTTTTTCACTTTCTACACATTTTTCATATCATTGGAAGCAAAACATCATGGGAGATAAGAAACAAAGTCAAAAAAGAAATTCATTAAGTAAAAAAACACCAAATGAATTAAAGGAAAATAGATTTCAAAATGCTGAGCGAATGTGGAATCTTCATGAATGAAGAAGAGGTTCATCTTCAACTTGTACTATTGTAAGAAATGAGGAACCAAGTAATGTTTCTACTGTCAATGTTGAATATGAATTAAATATTCGTGATGAAGATATTTTTACTATCAATGTTGAAGAATAATTAGATATTCATGATGTAGTGAAGTTGAAATTAAAGGAGAAAATGAAAATGTGAATCGGAAATCCAGGTTGAATTTGTAGACAAGAAAAATTTGACAAAACACCTCCTAGTATTTTACGTAAGAAACCTAATTATTTTATTGAAATTGATGAAAACATTTTGAAATCAATGTCTAACAAACTTTTTGGATGGAAAATCAGAAGAAAAGCCACTGAAATTTGGGATAATCATTTTGAAATTTTAAATGATTCCCAAAGATGCAAGTTGTTTGTTAGTTTAACGAAATTGATTAAAATGATACCTACATTAAACACCTTAGGATTGACAACATCTAATATACATGGTCAAACCTCTACAATTGTTGGAAACCTTCATGATGCATATCACATTGTTGGTGTCAAGAGAAGCACTAGGGATAGTAATATTGTGCATCATGTACTTTCCACTAGTGTTGTAAGTGAATCAATGAAAAACAATGTTTGATTACGCAAACAAGTTGAATGTTGAAAGTTAATCAAAAAAATATAATGAAAGAAATTGAAAGACATAATATCCTTCAATTACTCAATAACACTGATTTTTTGACATTTTCTGCTAGAGCACCGAGTAAGGACAAAGATAAATCTTATTCTATGAAAGAAACTTTGTTATTATTTTTGGCATGATAACACTAGAGTTTCACCTAATACAAGAGATGTTGTAAAACATAGTGTTGGTTCTACTAATCGTGAACCACATCCAAAGCATTTCTTAGATATGACTCAAGCTCAATTTTTTCATAAGTTTGAACAAGAGAATCTAGAAATTAAAATTAGTCAACTTTTTTTTGAAATGTTGAAACCATTCTATGTGAAAATCAAACACACTTGCACCACTTGTTGTTGTAGGTAACATGTTGAATTTTCGATGCATAATGTTAATTTTTTACGTATTCATTCTAATTTTCATTAAGAAACTATGCTATCGGAATGTGGTGTTCAAGTTCCACCAATATCTTCCAAGGATTTCATTCCTACGATATTTTTTGAAAGAGAAGTTGGACAATTTTTTTATAATTAGGATTTTTTAGATGGAAGTTGTGGTACATGCGGTAGATTACCTAAATTGGAAAGTTGCATCCATGAGAAAATTGAAGGTGTAATAGGACATAATTTAGTTGAGTTTGATAAATATAAATCAATGCCATACTAGTTGAAAGATGGAAAGGAATCTAAATGGTGTGAGCTAGTTATCAAACATTTTCGTATTTTATAATTTATGAAAAAAAAGAACGATGAAATTTTTTATGAGTATTCTAGGCATACACACAGAGATTGATGGTTGGATGAACAATTCAAGGTAAGAAAGGACACATTTCCTATTGGTACTATTGTTTTAGTGGTAAACTTTGTAGAGAATTACACCTTACTGACACAAAATGTGGGTTTAATCACAATATCACAACTCGGTACAAGTTGCCATTTTTGTGCATATAGCATTTATACATTCTCCTAACAAAGATGAGATAATGATCAATTTTTTTAATAGAGTACCACTTTTATATCGGTGATGATCGTACTCATTATACTAAATTTGTACAAGGGTGTTTTCAGTTATTTTATGGAAACTTGTCTGATAGGGACATCCACTTCAAAAAAATTATATGGCCAGATAATTGTACATCAGTTTAAGAATGCATGAATGTTTTATTGGATGAGTAGGATGTACATGAAGATGGGTGTGCAACATATTTGGAGTTTCACTGAGACTAGACATGGAAAAGGAGAGCATGACGGTGTAGGGGCATTTTTGAAAAGAGCTCTTGGAAGATAATATTGGAAGTATAAATATGGTGCTAAATTGAAAGATGCAAAGAGCATAGTGGAATGGTGTATTGACAACATGGCACGAGGTTTTCAAGAAAATTCCACAGTTCGCAGAGATTTTTAATTGATATAGGAAAAACATTTGCTAACTATGAGGATTCCATGACACTCATAGGGTCCAGATGATATGCACTTATTTTTTAGCTCAAATGCTACTTCATAGGCCACATGGACAAGAAAGTTGGCATGTTTTTGTGCATCTTGTATCAAATTTTTCACTTCTGCATATGATTCACAAGAATGGGTGGATAGATGGATTTTAGGACTCTAACTCTGCTTCCCGGTTATCAACCTCGACATGCATTATGACTTATTTCTGCGGATGAAGTTGCAACATCCAAGGACTTAGACAAATTTTTAATTTTGGTGCAATAAGGTAAATGGTTATTTACAATTTTTGTATTGAGTTATGTCCATTGAAATTAATATGTAATTTAAATTTTAGTTTAAACCTTTAATTTTTGCGAGAACATGTTATTACAATTATTGGAATAGACGACAATGAAAAAGGAACAAACTATTTCTTATGTCATTGCATCAATGAAAGAAAGAAGTTGAATTCTCACGGTTATAGATGGAAAATAGATTGAGTACCATATAGGGTCAGTGGTAGTTCTTGGAACTTGTCTTCGATGGTATCCATTAAAAAACTCCTTTGTTTGGGTGTTTGAAGACTTTGATACACACAAGAAAATACTCTTATATTCGCATCTAGTTCTAGCGACAAATATTCAGTTGTATTGATATCGAGGAAGGCCTAATAACAAGATTCTTTGAAAGATTTGAGAGTCAAATCATTAAGTAATCTGTCTACTATTCGAGTAGATCCGATCCTAGTGGTTCATTGGAATGAATTTACATACAAAAACCTAGTTTATATAATTTCTTTGAAGTGTTAAAATTTTTCAACCGAGATAATTTAAGTTCATATATTTTATTAAATTTTTGTATTTTTTATATATCTAGTATACATGGTTTTGATTCAACACAAACTTCTTTGACTAGTTCACTTTTACATAGGTTAGTGGTGCCGAAAATGGTTGGACACTTTCACATCCTGATGGTGAACATTCCAATGAATTTACCTAAGCTCATATGGTATATATAATTTCTTTGAATTTTGTAAATTTTTAGTTCTAGATTGAAGTTCATATATTTTATTAAATTTGTGTATTTTGTACATATCTAGTATAGTTTTGATTTGAAACTTAATTTTTTTACTAACACTTTTATGTAGGTTAGTGGTATATGAAAAGCTTCCACCTTCATGTGGTTGGCACTGTTAGTAGATAAATTTATATTATCGAATCTAAGAGAATATTTCATTGTTTTACAAGAAAAGAGAAATAATTAACAACAATTTATGTACACATGGAGGGGGTTCTTAGCCCTAGAGAAGGTATCCGGAAGCACTTGGGCATAGATAACAAAAATATGCCTCCCCAAGTGTTTACAAGGCCATCCCTATATGTGTGCACTGATCGGTTTGGTGTCATGACTCACCGTTTACAAAATATAGTGTTTGACATCCTTACACTAGCTTAAACTGCACTATTACGCACGTTTACAAACAATAAGGCAGCAAGAGCACCGATTGGAGATGGAAATAACCAAGACATGGTATTGAATATTATCCCTATGCCAGGTGTAGGATCCAACGAGACATCTCTAGGTGTCACGGAGTCCTAGTAGTCACCCGTAGAAGTTGAACATTTTTTTATCTCGGGGCTCTTAAGGGACTACACCCAAACAAAGTAGCTCGAAAGCAATGACGTTGTCAACAACTGAAACAAAACTTCCTATGATATTCACTTGGCCACCTAGACATGTTGGCACAGTCAGTTTGGTTGCAAAACCCACCATTTACAAAATATAGAGTTTAACAGCCTTACATTGGCTCAATCTGCACTATTTCACGCATTTGTAAACAATATGGAAACAAGAGCACCGATTTGAGATGGAAAAAACTAAGAATTACTATTGTAGAGTGTCCCTACGATGAGGTGTAGGATCTAACTAGATGTCTCTAGGTGCCACACAGTCCGAGTAGTCATCGTTTGAAGTTGAATGGTTTTTGGTCTCGTGGCTCTTAAGGTACTACACTCGAATGAAGTAGCCCGAAAGCAATGACGTTGTTGAGCACAAAATCGATGCCTCATCTAGCATTCACTTGGCCACCCAGATTTTTGGAGTAGTCATTTTGGTGCCACATCTCACCATTTGCAAAATATAGCATTTGAAAGCCTTACACTGCTCAAACCATACTTTTTACATGTTTGCAAACAATAGGGTAGTGAGAGCACCGATTAGAGATGGAAAAAATTGATATAGGATATTGTAGAGGGTCCCTATATCAATCTTTATGATCTACCAAGACATCTCTAGGCACCACGAATTCTAACTAATCAACTTTAGAATTTGAACGGTTTTGGGTCTCGAGGCTCTTAAGGACTACCCCCAAACGAAGTAGCCCGAAGCGATGATGTTTTCATGCACTAGAATGAAACATCGTCTACAATTGACCTTTCCACTTGTAGGTGTTTTCACATTTAGTTTGGTGCCACGACCCACCGCTTGAAAAAGATAGCATTTGACAACCTTACACTGGCTCAAAATGCACTATTTTACGTGTTTGCAAACAATAGGGCAGCGAGATTACCAATTGGATACAGATTAAAAAGATACAAGATATTATAGAGGATCCCTATGCTAAGGTGAAGGATCCAACAAGACATCTTTAGGTGCCACGGAGTCCCAGTAGTCACCCGTGAAAGTTGAATGGTTTTTTTATCCGAGGGCTCTTAAGGGACTATGCCCAAACTAAGTATCTCAGAAGAAAAAATATTTTAACGCACCAAAATAATACCTCCTATAGTGTTCACCTAGCCACTCAAATGTTTTCTCGTAGTTGGTTTGGTGCCATGACCCATTGTTTGAAAAATATAGCGTTTGGTAGCCTTACACTAGCTCAATCTGAACTATTTCACACATTTGCAAATATTAGGGCATTGAGAGCACCGATTAGAGACGAAGAAACTGAGACATTATATTGTAGAGGGTCCCTATTGAGGTTTAAAATCCAACGAGACATATCTAGGTGCTACGGAGTATAAGTAGTCATCCGTCGAAGTTGAGTGATTTTTAGTCTTAGGGCTCTTAAGGGACTACGTCCAAACGAAGTAGCCTGGAAGCAACGAAGTTGTCTCACACCAAAAATAGTCCTCTTCTAGCATTCACCTAGCCACCTAAACATGTTTACGTAGCCGTTTTGGTGCCACGACCCACCGTTTGATAAATATAGCATTTACAACCTTACACTGGCTCAAACTACACTATTTCACGCGTTTGCAAAAAAATATGGCAGCGAGGGAACTAATTGGAAACAAAAAAAATGAGATAGGCTATTGTAGAGGGTCCCTACATCAAGGTGTAGGATCTAACGAGACATCTCTAGGTGCCATAGAGTCCGAGTAGTCACCCATCGAATTTGAACATTTTTTTGGTCTCAGGGCTCTTAAGGGACTACATCCGAATGAAGTAGCCTAGAAGAAACAATGTTTTTGCACACTAAAATGATGCCTCCTCTAGTGTTAACATAGCCACCTAGATGTGTTAGATCATTCGGTTTGGTGCCATGATGTCTCGAGGGATGACTTCTCACTACTCACCTCCATTCATTTCCTATGACTATCTATAAAAGGTATTTTGTAAGCAATTATGCCAGGAAGGCTCAATCGGGAGTTCTAACTCCAAACTAGGCCTCCCTAGAGCCTACCATAGCACTCGAAGGCATATACGCCCCCAAGTGATTGTGTTGGTGGTGAAATTTGTTTCCCACGATGAGTCGGGAACAACTTCTCACTACTCTACTCACATCAATGAAATTGCAACAAAGTTAACACATTACCATGTAAATACTTTAATTATTGTTAAATGATCTCTTTTTAAAGCATGTTAATACACAATAGAGTTTTAAGAATATTTTTGCATATCTTGTGCCGTAAGTTCTATAATGTTTAGATTTATTTTTTTACAAGTGAATTCAAATTAGGACCTTATTGTTAGACACATCAATAACAAGTTTAATTTGGACTAGTACTTAACAAATAAATTGTAAGTACACTAACAACATATAAAATTACTTGTAATAAATCCCTCAAGACCATTTTTAATTGTGTACATTTTTTCCCACTTTGGAGTGTGTTAATCACGTGCTTAAAATAAGAAAATTGATATAAGTCCGGACTTGAATATCTCGAAAATAAATGATCTTGCACTCAAGAACCTACAAAACCATTATATAACATAACATCATTTATCATATATCATAACATCAGATATCATATATATCATATTCATAATGGTCACATAATCGAGGCCATCAAATCAAATCAAACATATAGAACTAATATGGTTATGAAAACATGCATAGAAGGATATCATGTGTGTAATGAAATCAAATCAATCATATAAGTAATATTGTTATGAAAACCAACATGGATACAATGTATCAAACTAAGTGTGTTAGATGTGTCTCTAAAAATATAAGTTTAAAACATGTATTGAACTAAGTGTGTCATACATATAGGACCAATGTGGTCGCATAAGGCTATATACATGGACTATATAAAGAATCATGAACTAGGATGAGATGGTATATATATATATGGTATATATATATATATATACATCGAGGTCCTATGAATCTAATCATGAAACATCTTCCCTCTCTTTACCCCACTAGAAGAAGCATGTCCACGACCTAGGGATGTAGTGGATGGAGATGTCACTACGGATTTTATTCGTGTGATCCTAGGCATCTCTAAGTAGGCCTGCAACCTAGTCTACACATTCATAAACAACAAGTTTTTAACACCCAAAATTTTAAAATACATTCAAATGTTAGAAACTTAGAAAATTGAAAAACCCATGAAAATCACAAAAATAACGTAGAATGCAAGAAATTTGATCAAAATCAAGGGCTTACCGCTTCGTGCAGGCAGCATTGTTGAAACTTTTGTCATCCAAAATTTTGAAGAGTAATTTGTAGGGGTATTCAAACCTCTAGTGGAAAAAATCAAGGAGAAATCACAGTTCGCGAGGGTAAAATAGGAGAAAATGAGGGTTACCAAGTCTATTTTTTGTGTCAAAGCACCGTAATCGTGGTTTAACACCACAATCACGATTTTAGGTTTGGAAATCACCAAAAATAAAAAAATTCCGCGATCATGGTGTATAAACCACGATCACGATCAGACGTAAATTTAGCGTTTTTATGTCCTCTTAATTGTCCACTAACTTGCTACACTTACCCTATAAAAATTACTTCTACCCATAAATGTGGGATAAAACTTCATAGCTCACGAGATGTCTTACAAAGCACATGCATCCATATAATATATTACATTAATAATGCAAGGAGAAAGGTAAGATGAAGGGTTTTAACATCCCCTCCCCTTTAAAACATCATTTTCCTCAAAGATGCAATTGTGGGAACTGTTTCTGAATCCTGAGAAGAGGCTCCCAAATTACATCTCATTGGTTGTATGTCATGCCACTAGATCAAGACCTCAATGATAGAGCATTTGTGAATTTGGAAAAAGCACCTATCAAGAAATGTGGGAGGATCAAGAAGGATGGATCATTCATTTTTGATATCTAGTATTAATTTTTGTTTTAGTGATGTGTTGGCCTAGAACTTTCTTCTAATAAGATACATGAAATACAATATTAAATCACGAGATGGGTGGAAGTTCAATCTTGTATGTAGTTGCACCAATATTTTGGAGAACTTTGTAGGGTCCATAAAACTTAGGGGCAATATTTTGATGCCCTTTTAGTTTCAAGGAAGTTTTTATATGGTTGTAAGAAGAGAAAACAATATCTCTAGGCTAAAATTTCCGGTGTGAGAAGTACTCAAGTGATTATTATTTCATATGGTTTTGTGCCAAATAGATATTTTCACAAATATTATCAAGTGTTTGGTCCCATTGGGTGAGGGAGGAGTTGACATCCTAAACTGGAGAAATTCCAGGAGTTTGAGGGAGGAGAGGTGGTGGCGGTTGGCCATATAGTGATTCATATGGAGTCATATTTGTGGATGTGTGATATGATGTGTTATGCCATAATTCGACAAGGGGTAGTCACTTGACCCACTATTGCTAGTGCTTAAAGGTAAAACATCGAAGGAATGTTTCCAAACATTTGTTAACAATTTCAGTTTGACCATACGCTTTTGGATAATAACTTGAACCGATCCTCACTTGGGTGCATGTTCTTTGGATTAGTTTTGTCTACAAATGGCTAGTGAAAGAGGAATCATGGTTTGAGACAATAGAGGCTATGATCTTGTGTGGAGTGTAAGATTTGGATAAGTAGTTAGGAAATGGTTGAGGTTGTATATGGGTGAAATCAAGACCAAAATTGGGAATACTTGAAGAGGAAATTCACTACAACCAGGATCACTATCTTTTGTTGATATTTAGGAAGTCCTTCAATGAATTCCATGGAAATATTAGTCCAGATTTGGGTTAGAATGGGTAATGGTTGTGAACAACTTGGGGTTTCCAATGTTTCACCCTTGTTTCTTTTTTATGTATCACATTCCACCAACATATGTTTAATGTATAACTTCATTCTCTGCCACAAGATATTTTTATGAACCTAGTCATAGGATTTTTAAAAACCCGAGTGACCACAAGATGGATAATTATAGAGTTTGAGAACAATTGAATGAAAAATATGCACTTTATATGGTAACACCTATTTCCTTTAATACCATTTTGTCATGAAATTTAACTAGTCCACAAATTCAAAACTTGAACCATGACAACCAAACCATAATGAGAGAACTTGTTTCAATACTTTCTTGAACCCCTCTCCTAGATAGACTATCTTTCATGTGATTATCATCATGACTAATAATTCTACTAAATTACTTAATAATCATATACAAGTTTTCAAATTTCTTTGATAAGTTTAATTCTTCCATTCAACAAAATAAATCGAAAAATTAGATCTTAGGAAAGCTTAGAAAGGCCAAGCTCTGTGTGCACATTTCAAGAAGTTTCTAAAACTATCATAAACATTTGGAGGTGGTATTTGAGATATTTCAATGTCTTAGAATCACTTTAGGAAAATTTACAAAAATTTTGTGATTTAGGAGTAGTCTGTGCAAAAGTTAGTTTTTTGGGTGTCAGGAATGAACAATAAAAATGTGAACTGAACTTCTCTAGATGAATGTGAGAGCTCTATAAGGATTTAGGATTAAAAAATTTAGGAAATTAAAAATTTAAATAATCCTCTACATGGTGGAAACATATAATTAGATCCAAGGTCTGATGATTTCTTAAAACAATTCTAACTTTGCAGGTGTACCTCGTTGTTTGGATCAAAAGGGGTCATTATATGGATTTAAAAGAAAATTTAAGTTCTTAAACATGTTCCATTTGTCTTATAAATATATTTGGATTCATATTTATATATAATTTCATAAAAAAATCCATTTGGAGCTCTTGGGGTGAATATTTCTTGCTCTCATACAATTTCTGGTAAGCTAGTGCAAAACCGCCTTTCCAAATGAAGTAAGGAACAATTTTCTGCAATCCCTATCCCTTTATCCCCAACAAGACAAGGGGTAAAATAAATTTCACCCTAATGCATCGATGAAAATTTTCCCAACACCCATGTGTGGTCAATTTAACTCGGTTGAGTCAAAACCGAGTTAGAGAGAAGTGTTAGTGAAGGTTCTATCCGTCGCCGTTTTTCTCAAAGTGCCACATGTCAATGCCATTCTCAAAGGTTCTCTTTAATATAACTTATGTCACTTTTTCCCCAAGTATATAATTGGTACAATAACATGCACCCATGAAAAATCCTCAACTCTTCTTCGAGCCATGCGACCTCTTCCAGCTCCATAGGGTGCTTGTTTCGCTCCTCAATCTCACTCACCTTCACTCCCGGGACTACCACTTGTCACCATATTTCTCCAAGACACCATTTTCTTTAAATTATGTAATTTTTACCTAATGGTACAAGGAGGAAAAAAATTCTTCTATGAGCAAGCCCCCTCATTTGGTCTTTCACGTAACCTCTACCATTTTAGCATAGTGCTAGATTGGATCCTCCATCTCAATCATCTTCAATCCAGGATGTCACTTGTCTCAATATTTCTTCAAGGATTCATTTATTGTATCTGATATCTCTTTTCCCCCTTTTCTCAATTAAAAACCATATTTGAACCTTTCTTAAGCTCTCATTTAACCCGGGTTCGAACAATGGTCAACAAGACATCACAAAAGTGATTTTAAACCCATTAAAACACAATATTTTTATCATTCCTTTTGCACATTTTTCAATTCATCAATTATTTATTATATCATAATTTATAACCTCTGTTAATTTATTCCATGTTATAATATAATAATTATACTAATACCCTTCTTTGTTTCCCCAGATCCGAAAGACAAAATCACTTGAAAATAGAGAAATGATAATAAAAATTCTACTTTCATGCAAGACAATTTTTGAACCATGGAGTAGATAAATTTTAGGGATATTGAGGACTATGTTTATTTTCAGTATTCTTCCCTCTTCAAATAATTTTTCACTTTCCCAAAGATCCGACATGTGAAAAACTATGAAAGTTTGAATGAAGGATCATAGAAAAATCTAGTTTCATCTGAGACATTTTTTTCTCGATGGGGATGTTAATTTTTCAAGATATGGATGACTAAATTTTTTTGAGTATTGTACCCTCTCCTATAAATAAATCATTTTCTCACTCATTCAGATGAATGAATCATATTAAACTAAGAGCATTGAATCCTTAAATTAAAACTCAAAATTTCAAGACTCTTTTCATTTCAATCTGACACATGTAGTGCACTTACTAAAAATAGCATGTATTCATGATGATGCATGCATAAGAATAGAAAGTGGTAAAATGAGGTAAATTATCGGCATCTGATGTCCCCTAGAAAAGAAAGAAACATCAAGAAGTTAAAACATTGTAAAATCTCTAAAAATAATAGCTTACGGACCTACCGCTAAAAATAGAAAGTTTCCAATTTTAGCCCAAACAATTGTGGCATCTCCCATTTATCTCGTATAGTTTATATTTTCCATCACCATAAGATAAATAATATGTTTCATGGATAAATAAATACAATTCAATCCCTGCAAGATTTCAAAGGATCCTAAAGCATCATTATGATCATTTTTGTGTCAAGGAGCATATCAAGCCACATCAAGGAGAAACCAAGAACATTGTGAAGTCAAAAAAGAGTTAAGAGCTCCATTAAAATTAAAATTCATCAAGATGATCATAATCATAAGAATAATGAGAGAATATCATTGTGAGTGAAGGGGATGTCATCTCAAGAAATGCATACCTCGTTAACTGTCTTTTAACACTAGATCCATGCTTGATAACGAGCACACATATTACGGGACAGAAGAGATGGAATTCATAGTCTTAGTGTAATTTGCAGAAAAAAATATGTAACTCATCATCAAGATCCATTTAGAGGCCAAGCCTTCTATCTAGAGAGAGAATCCCATTTCCATAAGAATAAAATTGATCAAAAGGTTTTCCAGATGTCATAGCCATGTTTCCACTCAAGTGGCATCTTGGTCGAGGAAGTGAATCATGATGAGAAAAGGGGTGTCATCTTGCGCAATATTGAAATGTGAAGCTCGTGGAACAGGTTGAGAGTCATCATGTCATGAATCTTCCATCATCTCTCGAAGAAGAGGTTAAAGTGAGCTAAATGAGCTATCATGGAACTCAACATCACCATGTGTGAACAATCAAGAAATCATCTCATGAGAATCATATGAGCAATAAGGTATGTAGGAATCCCAAATTTTATTTCATTAATAATTTCTCTATAGTTGAGAAGAGTAAATAGATGATCTTCATGTGGGACGTGGTGTATGAAAAATGAGAAACCACCTCAATTCCACTTGGTAGTGTTCTTGAACACTCATCCCATACCTTTTAGTGTCATCACATCTCAAGAATGAAGCAATTGTAGACACCTCATTTCATTCCAACAATTGGTCACATGACAAGAATGGCATTCAAGAAGTAATCCTCTATCTACAAAGTGAGGATCTATCTTGGTGAATTAAATATAACCTCCAAGAGAGTCAAGCATCATAGATCAGATTAGTGATTACTAAGGTCAATCGTGAAATCATAACAAATGGTAAATTGATCCTCACTCTCAATGTGAGAGTAGAAAAGAACCATCATGAGTGATTTAAATCATCTTAGGCTTGCATTTTGATGCATCAAAACAATATTCTTCAACACAAATTTATTTTCTTGTATTATTTATACATCTCATTAGAGGATTAATTTGCAATCATGGTGCTTTTACTCCACATATGTTCACCTAGGAAACAAGTGAGATCATGAGCATCATGAATCCTATGGCATGTTGAAGGATTTGAATTCAAGTAATTAAGGTGATAGTCATAAGAAGCACAACAAGAGAAGACCATCATAGGTGATTTTGATGGTCATCCTTTTCAATTTTCAATACCTCACAACAATGTTTCTAAACAGTTATTTAACACTTTAGAGTGTCCTCATGTCTTATAAAATGAGGAATCATATGCATTATCGTATTTAAAAGTAATAGGTGTTGGTACGTCAAGACTACTAGTCATGCAACATTCACTCAAGGGATAGGAGATAATTATGAGAACTCTCACCAAAGGATCATGAATGGTTAGTTCTTCATTCACAATGGATCCATCTTCATCAGATCAGTCAAACCCTTCTCTCTTTACCACCTTCTCTCTCCTTATTCTAATTTTCAATTAAGAATGTTCATGTTTCTATTTTTTTTAATTCACTTAAATGATCCTCACTATTAAACATTATAAGAGTCCTTTTTTCATTAATAATAAAAATACTCAGCTGATAGGAATGTTAAAGGTCACAAGTGATTGGAATATGTGACAAGTCATGTGGGAGTACATGAAGAGACAATTTTTAATTCTATAAATTGGAATGGATTCTCCATTCCAAGGGGTTGGAAATTGTTTATTGAATATATGTTGTTGAGATCACCACTTCTACATCAAGAAATAAATGTTTTAATTCTTCTATTTATTGTCTTATGTTCCTCTACTACCTCTTTCCAAATTTTCATACATGATAATCTTCTAACACCAAGAAATTTGTATATGACTTTGATAAATGAATTAATGGAATTATGTGTCTATTATTTATTGGTCTTATCAATGTTTGAAGTTTTGTGTTCTTATAATTGAATGTGGACCTACACTTGTTACCATATGTGAATTCTATAATTATACTCACAACAATAAATCTCTCTCTCCTTATTTCCACAATGCCCCTTTACCTTTATTCACCAGTAAATTCCCCCTTATAATTTGTAAAAAAATTACCACAAGTTTAGTAGAGTATTCTTGTGTGATCCCCTTCCTCACAACCATCCACAACTTTAAGTTAGTTTACATTCAATAATGGAATCCACCCCATACATAAGAATGAGGGGCTTAGCCTCGTGACCAATGGTGAAAACTCAATAATTTGGAACATGACAAAGTATTTCAAAAACAAACCACAAATAGCCATCATCTCATAAATAGTGTGGGGGTGAGGAAAGATCAAATGTTAATTTTTTCATGAGGCATTACAAGATTGCATCTTTGTTCCACTCTTATTGGAATTTTGCAGGTATATTTTCTTATATGCATAAATATTGTGTATAGGGAGAATTGATCCTCAAAAATATGATAGACAACATAGAAATTGTATTTTCATTTTTATCGGTGATCTCATAGTAATATCCCATAATCTTTGAGATGCACTTTTGTTTAGCAGCATATGCAACCCATTTTCAAAGAATTACTTCAAACTATGATGATTTGTATTGATCAAAAAATTCTTTCGTATTAAGTATGGTCGTCACTTCTCTACTACATTTAAAATTTACATCATCTCCTTCTCATAGGTAGACATGACTAAATTCCTTCCTGAGATAGATTTTCCAGTGAAGGCAAGTGTATGACCTTCTTGGAGGAGAACAACACCAAGGCCATTTCCACAAGCATCACTTTTGATGATGAAATTCTTGGTGAAATCTGGCATGGATAAGACAGGTGTACTACACATAGCTTGTTTTAAGGCCTCAAACACCTCTTTAGTTACCTCATTCCATATAAAAGAATCTTTTTCAATATGGTTTTCAAGGGGTTGTGTTTTTACCACAATCTGAATAATTTTTCTATAGTATCTTGTTAGACCCAAAGATCCAAAAGGGCTTCAAATTGTTTTGGGGAGTGACCAATTTTGCATAGGAATGATTTTATCTAGGTCCATGTGGACACCATTTGCAAAGACAATATGTCCCAAATATTCAACTTCAATTTGGCCAAAGGAGCCTTTAGAGGGTTTTTCACATAGCTTATTTTTTGTCGAAATTTGTAATGCCATATAAATGTGTTGTAGATTACCAAAGAATAATAATATGTTTGAGATGGCGTAAGTTTGAATATATATCAATATGTCATCAAAGAATACCTAGATTAAATGAAGAAGGAAGGGTAAAATAATCATATTCATGAAGTATTACAATTTTGATTGGGCATCGGTAAGACAAAAGGTTGTGACTTAAAAATCATATTGACCATAATTAATGTATGAGGATATCTTCACAATATTTTCCTCATGAAGGAGATATGGTGGTACCCCAAGTGGATATCTACATTAGATATAATTTGAGCGCTACGAAATTCATTTGGAAGCTCATCTATCACCGGAATAGGAAATTCTACTTGATAGTTATATTATTTAGCTCTCTAAAATTAATAAAAATATCTCTTGAGCCATAATTTTTATGGACATGTAAAACTGGTGAGGAATATGGGTTGGAGTTAGGGCGAATGACTCCCACCTTGAGAAGTTATTGAATGAGATTCTCAATTTCTATATTTTGTAAAAAAGGATATATTTAGGGCCAAATGTTTGGATGAGAACTTACTAAGAGGAGTTACATATTATGATCTTATGGGCATGAAGGTGGAAATATATTGGGCTCGAAAAGTAAAGGAATTTTTTTGTCCAAAATTACTTTTAAATCTATTGGTGTTCTGAAGAAGTAGGTTGATTCAATTAGATGAAAAACAACTTAGAAGTGACCCCATGTGATTCTTTCATAAAAAATAATTCCATATTATGGCAACCAATAATACAAGTGGGTCATGGAGAAAGACCTTTAAAGGAATGTTGGAGGAT
This sequence comes from Taxus wallichiana var. yunnanensis, assembly GCA_018340775.1. NCBI lineage: Eukaryota > Viridiplantae > Streptophyta > Pinopsida > Cupressales > Taxaceae > Taxus > Taxus wallichiana. Next base: position 78,910,316 of record CM031236.1, on the reverse strand, counting down.
TGGCCAAAGTGTGCGCACCATTAAGATCTCAAAATGACATCACATCCACCCAAAGGTAGGACAAAAAAGTCATAGAGAAGATTATAATATCCCATTACAATATGAATATTACAACAATTAAAAATAAATGTATCACCATTAACAATTATAACTTAAAACCTAAAACAAGAATAAATATAGTTTTCTAGTTTGGAAAACCTTTGATCAATAAAGGTATGTGTGATACCTCAATCAATAAATATGGTTAGATGAATAATTGTAAAATTCCCTTTAACCCTCATGGTTTGAGGGTGATGTCTCTTACTATGGTGTGAATGTAGATATCGAGTTGAGAATCCTAAGGAGGGGTTTCATCTAGCGGAAAATGTTGTTCTCGAATTCCTAGGAATCTTCATAGTTTTCTTATTTTTGAATTTATTCAACATCTAAGAGGTACAATTTTTGTTCCACATCGATTCCCTCAAGTGAATTTATCATCATAATTTTAGCAGTCCTTTTCTCTGCGCTCTGCATTTCTTCTTTAGTAAGATGTTTAATTGGGGATGGCTTAAGGAAAGGAATCATGAGACAATGTTGACTAACTAGAGGTTTGAATGAAGGGAAATTAGAAGGTTGACGTTGTTCTGTGATTCTTTCCTCTACCAATTTGGCCAAGCCCAATGCTTCCATCATGGAATTAGGTTTAAACTTTTTGACTTCTGAGTGTATTTCCTCCTTGAGGCCACTAATGAAACAAATCTTGAAAAATTCATCAAACAAGCCTTTTGTGTGATTTTACAATCTCTTAAATTATGTCTAGCAGTTATAGACCTAGAGTGATTATCTAAATTTAGTTAGAATGTCTGTGAATTCATCATAAGCACTCGGACCAAATTGCTCTAGAATGAGAGATGTGAGTTGCGGTAAATTTGGTTCATCATGAGCTATTAAATACCAATGATATTATTATAAGGCCTATTATTTCAAGTGAAATTAATAAATGGGAACCTTATTCATACTTTGTAGGTATTATAGAGACTAAATAATTGTTCTTCCCCCAATATCCTTCCAGTTAGGTACATCCCATTAAAGAAAGGAAATACATTTTGGGGCCACGTGGCATATTTCACTTACGAAAATTGTGGTTTTTAGTGGACTTAATATTGAGTTTCTTAGTGACGATGTAATTTAATTTATTCAATCCTTGCGCCACATGTGTGAGATCATACATTTGTTCCTTTAAGGAGTGATTTACTTTTTCTTGTTCCTTCATGGGTGATAAGCTGTTACAGGATAATTTATTTTACAAAGGATAGAATTTTTTTAATAAACTCACAAAAGAAAGGAAAATTTGAATGTGAGCTCAATAAGAATGGGTAAATGGACTTTTACTAGTTTTTGACACCTCTTGATTAGGGTTAATGAATGTAGGGGAAAGTTTGGAACTAGAATGGGAAAACTTGGAAATTGTTCTAAGAGGAACAAAGGAGAAGAAAATGGAGGGGAAAACTTTGCAAAAATTTAAAAGCCATAGGAGAAAAACTAAAGAAGTTATGGAGAAACTTGAAATATAAAAATTTAAATTTGAGGCTAGTAAAAGTGGAATTTGGATATGGATTCTCAAGGAAAGAAATGCGTAGAATAGAATTTTAGGTGTTTCAGAAATTTTAGGAGTCAATGGAGCTATAAAATGTAATATCTAATAAAAAAACATAATTCCTTTCTTCCCGATTGAGTTTTATTTTTGAATTCGATGGCCACTTTTAATTCCTATTAACATTCTTCCTAAAAGTTTATAGTTACTAAGGATTCACAATTGTTATCTCTGTTGTTTTCTTGTTGAACTATTATGTTGGATATGACCCATCTGTTGGGCTTCCTAAGGGTTATAAGGATTTTTTCTACCAATGTTATATGAACAAGTACCGCTCACTAGAAATTTTCTTCTCACACACTTTACCCCTTAATTAATCAGGATGGGATGGTTACCACAAAAAAATGTTGGTTTACCTCACGGTGAAGACTAGTAAATCATGATAGGATGGTTTAATTTTTTTATTATAGGTCCTCTCAATGGGCCAACAACTTTTGGGTTTATGTGGTACTCCTCACAATGAATTTTAGGGATTATACCTAAGTACTTCCCACGATTATGTGGATGGGTATTTACCCTTATCTGAACCTGCAATAAATATTTTAAAGACAATTGCAAAGATAATATTTCTTCAAATGGCGTAGATCCTAGGAAGCCATGCTAAAATTAAATCTCCAAAATCTACCTGCAAGACCAAGATACTTCTAGGATACCATATGTGAGGATCATTCTTCATAGATTTAAAAACTATAGAAAATAAAGGAGTAATAAAATATATTTTTCAAAATAACTTCAATAATTGTTATATCACAATCCACTTCAAGGGGGAAACTTCATTTGATCAAGCTTAATACAAATATATTCATGGATACCTTTCTTTTCCTAAGCATTCCTTAATATAAAAGTTCTATTTGATAAATTACTAGTTCCCATGGATTTGGGATAAAAAAATATTATCTCACAAGATGAATTAAAAACCATATGTACATGTGACATCTATTACATTAATAATGCAAGGATAAAGGTAAGACAAAGGGTCTTAAAATATATGTATAGAAATTAATTTTGTGTTATTCAAAAATTATGTTTGGTGTAATAGTTATAACATTTGTAGCATAGTGAATGAGGTGGACAAATGTATTTGGTGATATTATGATTGCATGTGATTTTGTTTTAAATTGGTTTTTTATTAGTTGATGTTTAAAAATATGTGCACATTCAATTATGCATGTATATTGTAAATATTTGTAATTAATAGGAATAGTGTGTAAGAAATCTATCTAGTGGATGTTATTATAATAGTTGTGAGTTAATCTACAATGTATGATTGGAGAATAGGTTGTGGGATCATTGATGTGTATATAGTGATGATAAATTATAATGGGTTCTATTTATGTAACCTTTACATAATATCTCATGAGCGTATAGGGAGAGGAAACCTATTTTTATGAAACAAAGGTGATCCTCGTGTATGTTGTAAGGTACTTTGAAAAACACTAGAAGTAACAAGAGGCGTAAATAGTGAGTGTAATATGTGGGTAATTAAAAAAATGTGATGGAGAAACAAAGTCATACTATGTATGAGAAGTCATTCTAGAGACCAAAAATGAATTTTGTAGAAATCAAATGTGAATCTTGAGCTTAATGAGATGTGTCACTAATGGTGTGAAATATGTTGTATGAGTCACATTTACATAATTTTGTACAAACTTATGCTCCAAGGAAAGCCACTTGTATGTGGGTTATGACAACTATTGGGGAAAAACAACTTCATCGTGAGAATAATCACTTGATTTATCGAAGAATAATGAAGAGTGGGAACTTAATAATTATTCCAAGATGATGTTGTAGAGGAGGTGAATTAGATCTAATAGAATGATGTGTCTTGAATGTGATAAAGCCTTTTTCCTCAATAACTTAAGTTTCTAATCCAATGCATAAAAAATAAATGTTTTATATTCCCTTAATAAGATGGAAATTTAAAACATCTCTTCCTTTGTCTCATTGAATCCAGTGAGGGAGATGATGGTCATTAGATGATAATGAATTAAATCCTTATATATTAGTGTAAATAGAATGTCATATAGCCAATAAATATATATTTCAAAATACAACAATTTATGCTTAAGACTAGGAGGAGTATTTACGATAACTATTGGTCTAGGCTTGGGATGAAAAATGTTTTACCATGATGTAGAACTTTAACCGTAATATCATTGGGTACAGGATTTTGGCGGTTCATCATAGTCATTCATAATAGAATAAACTCCAATATTTGAATCCAAAGGATTAGGTTGATGTGGGATTATAATCTCTCATTCTAGATCAATAATATATAGATAACGATCAGTACATTCATCACATGTTTCATAGAGTACTTGTTCCTTAAGATGTCATATGAGACATCAACAAAAGATATATTGCATCTCTAGTTCAATAGTTTGATATAATAATAAGTGCACATTTTGTTTGAAATTTAATATATATTTAGATACATGTTCAATCCCATATTGATTTAAAGAGGTAAATTCTCATATTTAGCCTTATGACCTTAATTACAACTAAAGTGAGATAGAAAAAAATCTTCAAGTTTGGGAAAAGTATTTATAAATCCACTATGAAGGTGAATAAATCTTGTGATACTCTAAGGAAAATATTTTATAAGTAATCTATCATTGTAGTATGAGGCCAAAAGTTCCATATATTTCTTAAGATGTAGGTAATGATATCAGGTACCATCAAATAATTGGAATTAAGGAATTACAAAATTCATAGGAAATTGTGAGAAAAGATTTTACGTTGAATACGATTACCATAAATAGTATTGGAATCAATGATAGAATAGTAATATTTTCTCATGAGGGTCAAACTATATACTTTATTGAAAATATCCTAATATATGCATGATGGAGAGGACTATTTGAGGAGGTTTGGAATAGCCATTTACAGGCTAATTTAAATGTTTCACCCTTACCACTAATTGTGAGGCAGAAATGAAGGAGAAAGAATAGAGATATATTATTTCATATTATTCTATTAAAAAAAGAACCCACGTACATTATTTATAGGTACAAGATTGAACAAGACTCCCCTAAATGGATGGAGAAGTTACAAAATAGAGGGAGAGAATAATGGAATAGATAGAACAACTAGACTATTAATAAAAAAACAAGTACGTAGACTATGCTAACATTCCCCCCCTTATTACATTATTCTTGCAAATGTGACCCCTAAAAATTCAAACTTCACTTTTCCAAGAGATTTAGTGAGAATGTCGGAAACTTGTGCTTCAGTAGGACAGTACTGGAGCTGAATTTGATGGTTCAAGATGTGCTCTCAAATGAAATGGTAGTCAATTTCAATATGCTTTGTTCGTTCATGAAAGACTGGATTCTACACAAGCTTCAACACACTCTGATTGTCGTAATAGAGAATAGGTGACTATTTTTCAAGAATTCCCAGGTCATCCAAAATGTGATGTATCCATATCACTTCACACACAGCTCCTCATGTGGCATGATATTCTACCTCTGTGGATGAGATAGAAACAACATTCTGCTTCTTGCTTATCCACAAGATAGGTCCAGATCCGAGATGAAATATGTATCCTGTAGTTGACTTCTTGTCATCAACAGATCTAGTGTGGTCCAAGTCGACGTATCCTTGTAAGAAGAATTGATCATTCTTCTTATATTCCAGACCATAATTTGTTATTCCTCAGACATATTTCAAAACATGGTTTGTTGCATTCCAGTGACATTTCTTCGGCTCCTGCATGAACTTGGAAAGATAGCTGACAACATAGCAAAGATCTGGTCTGGTATATGTAAAATAGATGAGCCCTCCAAAAATTTCTTGTAGAGAGTAGCATCTACTTGAGGTGAGTCCTGGAATCTTGAAAGTTGCAAGCCTTTTTCCATGGGAGTGGATATAGGTTTACAATCAGACATTCTATACTTTTCCAGGAGTGTCTTGGCATACTTTTTCTAGGAGACAAAAATGTGATGCTCCTTTTGCCATATCTCCAAGCTAAGACAATAATGTAGTAGCCCCAAATATGTCATGTCAAAGGTTCTTTTGAGATCATTCTTTACAATATCAACCTGATCTTATGAACTGCTAGTGATCACAAGATCATCTACATAAACAACCAGAATGAAAATTTCTTTTCCTACCTTCTTTATATAAAAATTTGAATCTGAGAGGCTATGAGTGAACCCATGCTACAAAAGGTGATCATTGATCTTGATATACCATGCCCTGGGAGTTTGTTTCAGTCCATAAAGTGATTTGATGAGGCCATATACCTTCATAGGCTGCTCTTTATAAACAAATCCTTTAGGTTGGGTCATGTATACTTCTTCTTTCAGATCACCATTTAGGAAAGCACTCTTGATGTCCATCTACTGAAGTCTCCATCCTTTATGTCTTTGCAAGTGCACAAACTACTTTAATGGTCTTTATCATCGTAGGGTGCGAAGGTTTCTTCATAGTCGATGCCTTCTTTCTGAGCATATAATTTTGCTACAAGTCATGCTTTATATTTGTCGATGGATCCATCTGCCTTATATTTTGTCTTGAAAACCCATTTGCAGCCTATGGGTTTCTTTCCTATAGGTAGATCGATAAGTTCCTATGTCTGAATTTTCATGAGCGAGTCATATTCTATATCCATGGCTTCCTTCCACTGAGTTTGACTGAGTACTTCACCAACATTATTTGGCTCGGAGCTATTCATCAGTGAACTCATGAGTGCAAAGTTTACCTCATTTCTTGTTTGACTCCTTTTTTGACTTCGGATGATGTATCTGGGAGTTGTTGCAAATGTGAGTCCTTGATAGTGCTTTATACCCACTTTGGACAAGAACTTGGCTGCTTTTGAGAAGAAATATGTTGTTGTCATGTGGATTGATGTGGAGTCATATTCTCTAGTTATCCAAGGTCAACAAATAGTTCTCCTGGCAGCATTTCTTTTCTCTGAGTAGTCTCCTCTGGCTCATCATCTGATTCAGAGACTAATCGGTGAGATGTGGTTGGAAGTGGATATTTTGTTGATACTATTGAGTCAAAGGATGACTCATCACAAACCACATCCCGACTCTCATATATTTTCTTTGTCTCAGGATTCATGAGATGATACACCTTCAAGGTAGTATTGTAGCCAAGAAGGATACATAGGAGTGTTTTTGGCTCTACCTTCTTTCTCTTTTGAGCTGGGACATGCATGTATGTTATGCAACCAAATACTTGTAAATGAGAAATTGATGGCTTTCTACCACTCCATACCTCTTCTGGAATCTTGTTCTATAGAATCTTTGTCAGTGCCCTATTGAGAAGATATACAGTCATTTGTACTACTTCAACCCAATAACATTCTCCTAGCTTTGCAATTAATAGCATGCAAAGCCAGCCATTTTTTGGGGCGTGTATGGAGTAGTTAGGTGCTGCTTAATGCCGTTTTAATTCAGGGCAAGGCAAAGAACCTATTTGATGTGAATTCCCCCCTCGATCTCGAGCGAGTAGAAGAAGTGGTTGGCAGGACTCTTTGACAACAAGATGATAGAAGTTTTGCAAGTGTTGAAGAGCCTCACTCTTCTTCTTTAGGAAATATACCCACATCTTGCAAGAGTGGTCATCCACGAATAGTTGAAAGTACTTGTATCCTGAAAATGAAGCAGGAAATGGGCCGTTCAGATCGGTATGAACTACCTCCAGACACTTCTTGGCATGGAAGGTGCTTGCTTGAAATGGATCTCTGTGTTTCTGCTGCAAGAAAGCTAGGGTAAATAGGCAAGGAACTAGACAATTTGGGTAGTCCACGAACCATTGCTTTTGAACTCATTTGGTGCAATGAACTGACCGACAAGTGTCCATATCTAAAATTCCATAGGGTAGTTGATTCTATTGTTGAATAGATAAAGCTACTGCAGAAGATGAAACAATATCTAAAGCAAATAACTTATCTTTTACAAAAGCTTTAGTAAGAACCGTACCTTGTTGGGAGATTAAGCATGATTTAATGCCATTTTGCACAAGAAATTCTACCTTAAGGTGATGATTCAAGAGTTGAGTAACTGACAAGAGGTTGCTAGTCAAGCTAGGAACATATAGTACCTTTGTAAGTGTACATTTTTGTGGTCCCAGGAATGGTGACATTCCCTATTCCTTTTGCAATGTACTCTTTGTCATCCGCTATCCAAACTCGATCTCTAGTTGGTTCTTCATGTAGTGAATCAAATAGCTTCTTGTCACCTGACATATGCTTGCTTGCACTAGAGTCTATCAACCAAACTTTCTTCATGGGTTGAGAAGTTTGAGAGATGAATACAAGATTCTTACTATAATGGTCTCCTTCTGATGTCTCGTCATCAGAGTCACCATCTTCTTGTTGACCTGTAAGATGTCCCTTATGTTTTCTCCAGCGGGGACGTCATTTGGAATTTTGAAAATCTTCATGCCCAGATGTGCTTGTATGGCTTGAAGACCCCTATTTCAAGCTATTGTGCCAGTCAATGATCAGTGTCATGAGTATTGGTTCTATAAATGTGACACCATCTCTTTGACTTTTGATCTTTCTATTGTTGTTTGGGTTGCACTGGATTTGGCTTCTCTGGGGACCTTTTCGATTCTTCTAGCCATGGTAAGGCTTTGAGAACAAGGCTTTGTCCTGAGACTCCTCATGCGATGAAGTGATGGCCTCTTCCTGCTGCAGAAAATTCACAAGCTCTTCGAATGTCACTGTTTGTTTAGACACATTCAGTGTCATAACGAACATTGAGAATTGAGAAGGGAGTGCTCTCAAGGTGATTGTGATGAGAATTTTATCATCCACCATTTCACCGAGTGCTAATAACTCTAATCTCATCTCAGCCACGTGACACAAGAATTCCTCCACTTTCTCGTCTGACCCCATAGAGAGGGTGTGCAGCTTTGACTGAAGATGAAGTATCTTCATCTGATTTTTCACTTCATAAATGGTTTCCAACTTGTCCCAGGCCTCCTTGGGTTTCTCTGCATTCCTAACATGCGGTTGCACATCGTCACTGATACTGAGCATTATCAGCATCAAGGCTTTAGCACTAGCCATTTCATATTTTATTAATTCATCGGGGGCTGGGAGTAGACATAGACCCTGTGACAATTCCCCATAATCCTTCAAACTGAAGGATTGTCTTCATTTTTGTCTTCTAGGCTACAAAATTGGACCCTTTGAGCAACTAAGCATCAAACAGAAGTAACTTTGGAGTAGACATCGTAATAAAAAATATTTATTTATTTGAAGATTTATTACAATTTTGACTCACTAACGAGAATTACTTGGCTCGTAGATGCTCACATATTCACGTGCTATGAGACGCAGCGATGCTTTATAGGACATTCTTCTTTGTCGTCATAGTCAGCATCGTACCTAGCTTCTAATTCTTCCCATACTCACTTTTCTTGGCAGCTAACGTCAAAAAGAAAGTATCTAAGAAGTCCTCGAACTAGCTTGTCGAATGCAAGATTTCTAGTATTCTGAAGCTCGTTCAACAAAGTAAAGTAGAACCCAGAGCTCTCAGAAGCTTCTTCACAGTTTCCTCTGGCTAGCAAGTTGATATTTCAATTTTCAGTTGTGGTTACCATGTTATTGATGCTCTCAATCGAGTTGTCTACACTCGACATTTGACAAAGTGTTGAAGTATCTCCAAGTTTCTTCTCCTCGTGTTGTTCTACTTTTTCACACAATTAAATGTAGCTTGCTCCTCTAAAACACCATGTGTCCTCCAATGCAAATTGTAAAGCTTCAGTTCATTCTCTTACCACTTGTCTCCACATAGACGTGGCTTATTTATTGACACATGCGACTGGTCTATGCATACACGCCCTCACATAGAATATTCAGGATGTTGTTGACAGGCTTAAATGTGTAGGATCCTTTTGAATATCTTGTAGCAAGATGATTGTATAGGGGTCGCAGTTACACTAGGAAGATATAGATGCCAAGATGAAACTTGGATTAATTGCATGCAGGTCACTAGAAAGAGAGATAATGCAAAGAGAAGCTTAAAAAAAACTTTGCACACTGTTTCTACGTAGATCTCTTGATGAAATCCCATGTTTTCCTTCCTTCCACGTAGGTTTCTAGGATAGTTCCCATGCACAATCTACTATAACTCCTCTTCCTCCACGTAGCAGGTGGATAGATACTTTGTTTTTAGTGCAGAAAACTAGAAAAAAACATGCACAGAAAAAACAACATTTTTTTAAAAAGTCCACATTTTAAACAAAAATTTTTTATCTTTTCTCACGCCCAGTCGTTGTAGCCTCCTTCCACGCAGGAGCATTTACATTCATGTAGCCTCCTTCCAATGTCAACTCGCACCAGGATGCCTTTCAGGTAGCAGCAACAACAAGATTAATATTCTTCTTTCACGCACAGTTAGAGATCAAGAAAGCTCTGATACCAAACTGTGAGGCAGAAATGGAGGAGAAAGAATAGAGATATATTATCTCATATTATTCTATTGAACAAATAACCCATGTACATTATTTATAGGTACGAGATTGAACAAGACTCCCCTAAATGGATGGAGAAGTTACAAAATAGAGGGAGAGAATAATGGAATAGATAGAACAACTAGACTATTAATAAAAAAACAAGTACGTAGACTATGCTAACATTAATAGTGGCCATATGAACACTATTTAATTTAAAGAAAATATCCAAGGTGATGTGTCAATGGGTAAAATTTATGGTTCTATGGAATTCTTTGTTCATTAACATTTTAAATTATTTATTTTCATACAAAATATCTAGCATGAAAAATTGAGACTTTTCAAAATGACAACTAAGCCCATAATTAGAAATTATGTTTCCCGTCATTGTGCATCCTTCCTCTAGTCAACCTTTCCGTAATCTTACCCTCATCTTGGATAAGTGGAAAGTTTTAACAAGATTATTAAATGTTTTTCAAAGTGTGCAAGGAAGAGTTCATAAGGTGGTTGATGAACTCATCCAATTTTGATGAAAGATAACTTCCTCTTAAAGCCTATAAAGACAATTTTTATCCATTTTGTGACTCATTGAACACCCTCTCGGGAACATTCATGGAAAATATAAATAATCTGAGACTGATGTTAGAGATATTGAATATTTCCAAACTAATTTAGGAATATTTAGAAGAAAATAAATTGATTGAGGAACAATATGTTTAACATCGGGTAATTAAGGGTGTAGGAAATGAAAGCTATGAGAGTGAAAGATTCCCTCTCTAGGTGATTTCATGATTTCAAGAAGGAATTTAGAAGAAAATAAATAAGCATATAAAATATATTGGAATCCTCTTCAAGGTGGAAACATCAACATTTCTCTAAGGTTCAAATATTTCCGAGGTATTTCAAAACTTTGCACTTTCCTCTCTCGCTTTAAAAATAGACCCTAAATTTGGAAATTAAGGAAGAAATCTATTTTGATATTGGTTTTAATGATACTAAAATGTTATTTCGTGTCAAAATCACATTATCGTTTGCCCTAAAACATCTTCCTAAGCTCCCGAGGTGAAGAACTCAGTTCTAGTGTCCCAATTTAGACATCCAAGGTAAAATCTACTTTCCTAATTTGGATAAGTCACACTTCTAACACCTAGGTGTCCCCTCTATGCCCCAAGTGAAAAGGGGGAAAAAACCATGACCCACTCATCCATGCATCCCCCAAACATCATGGGACCACCTTAAACTCCTTTAATGCCATTTCCTAGCCCCGACATCTCATCCACCTCACACCACAAACAATCTGGTGTAAGTTACACTTTAGTGTCCTTGGTTTCCCCATGGTCCCATTGCGGCATGTGAAACCTCACATCCACTCCATTCAAACCTCGCTTAAGAATTAAAGCTACAAGTGAATTAAGAAACAAAATAAAACTTACTAATTACCGATTTATTAAACAATTAGCCATTTTCCTTAAAATTGCTATTGTATACCTTCTTAGACTTCATTTTTGTAGAAATGCTTCCAATTTTTTTCTCAGACCTCCATAACTAGCAAAATGAATATTTAGCCATACGTCCTTATCTCAAAACCTATTTATCTTGAAATTGTGCATGTGATCTCCTCTCCAAAATGCATTTGGGTAGATTGTCAAAGAAAATCCATTAATTCCATATAATTTTTACAACAAAAAAATTAAATTATGAAAATGTAAAACATGTTTGTATATATTTACTGGAGATCCAATGGATTGAAAACCATGAAATTTGGATGAAAATTCTTGGTGTAAAATAGGACAATTTCAACTATAGTAGTTTCGTTTCATGAACCCGACACTTGTAATTGCACTATATAAAAATAAAAAGTATTTAGAGTAGGGGTGGATCTAAAATAGTATGTTTCTAAAAATAGTGAATCCTTAATATTTTTAATATCATGAGTAACCAAGAAACATCAAAAAGGGATAATTTAGAAAACTTACTAAGCAAGGCTTAATTCACTAAATGAGGACATATTCCAGTAAATTTGGACTTCAATATTTCAAGTATTGGAAGAAATCCATCTCTATTTTTGCATATATTGGATTCCATTGTTACTATTATTGGAATCCATTAGTAGCAATATTAGATTCCAATAATGTCATTATTGGAATTATTCTAGTTCCAATTTCACTTTTATTGGATTTCAATGTCCTTATTATTGGATTATAATATTGTGATTATTAGATTCAAATTTGGCTATTATTGGATTTTAATTTCACCATTTTTTAGATTTTCAATGTTGAGAGTATGTAAGGCTAGCAAATACTAACTATTATAAGGCATGAGCCCATTGGATTAATAAAAATAAAAATTAACAATAACTTCCTGCAAAATCCAGTTCAAAGTCATGAGCGGACGCTAACTATTATTTTTTGAGCCCATTGTATTAAGGTGAGTGGTTGCTAACTATTATAAGTCATGAGCCTTGATGTAAGGTGAGCGTTCGCTAAGTCTTATAATTCACCACCTCAATATAAGGTGAGTGCTCCTTAACTATTATTTATCATGGTCCTTTTATATAAAATGGAAGTGAAAATGCCTCAATTTAAGGTTAGCTACTGGTAACTATTATAAGTCATGATCCCATTGTATTTAAGTGTGAGCCCCGCACTATGAAAGTGTGAGCCTTGCACTCTGAAAGTGTGGGGCTCACACTTTTAAAGTATGAGAGCCTCACAATTTCGAATTACGAGCCCCACGCTCTTGAAAGATCGAGAGCCCCGTACTTTCTAAGTGCGAGACCCACACTATGAAAGTTCAAGCCTCACACTTTCAAAGTGATATCCCCACACTCTAAATAATCCAAGCCTCACACTTTGAAAGTGTGAGCCTCACACTCTGAAAGTGTGAGCCCTACACTTTCAAAGTTTGAGATTCACACCTTGAAAGTGCAAAGTCTCACACTTGCACTTTCAAAGTGCGAATCTCAAACTTTGAAAGTGCAAGGCATGCACTTTCAATGTTTAGTATGCACATATCCTTAAATTTGACACTGGCCTTAAATGTTAGTGGTGTTATTTTGACTTCTGGTGGAACTCACAATAAAATTACATTCTCACCCCAAAATATACCTTGTAACAACTCAAGTATTGTTTTTTAGATTGTACAAGTTCAATAGTGTTTATTATTATAAATTATATCTCCGAGTAATCATTAAAATCAAACAACAAAGTTAGGAGTTTATGTATATCACAAATTCTATTACTCTTAAAGATAGTATAATTTATGCTTGTAAATTGTTCCATTCTTCGTATAAACAATGAGCCACTTCCATGAGAAATAAAATGAAATAATCCTTAAGACAATGCATTTTTTTGTGTGAGAAACACTTTCTTACACCTTTAAAGATACATTGAACTATTATTTTATAGTTTACATCAATCAAAGCACTCATTGTCCCACAATTGTATTTTTTTTTAGTCAAGAAATAACAAAACATATCTTTCATAATATTTATATTGAAAGGTTTTATATGTACATTTGAAATTTATTACAAATTCATACATATAAAGTTGTAAATATTATATCAGGATCCTTTGCCTTTTGTGGACAATTTTATTTCCACAAAACATGAATACATTTTCTTCCTCTAGAATGGGACTACAGGTTTGGATACAAAAAGTGTTGAGTAAAGTAGTAGTTGAGGTGATATCAAACTGGAGACTAGTATTTATGAGATGACAATAACACAATAGTGTACTACTACTACTATCAAAATTGATTGATTTATCTATGATTACAACAATCCTATTCAAAGCAAGTGGAAAAGGAAATACTTTCCCAAAACCTAATATTGCCCCTTCTAAAGAAATTTAAACACACTTTTATCTCTTGTAAGGGTTCAAAGTGGTTTGTATTATTACGGAAAAAGAACTTGAATGTAACAGTAAAACTAGTCTTTGTTTACTTGAGAATCGGCTCACCATTGAGACAAGAAAACCCTACAAAGAGAAAACTCTAGGGGATGAATTTTTTCCCATCACAACACCATCTAAGTCTCTCTCTAGTTAAAAAGTGTATTTTGAAATCACCTTGCTAAATATCACAAACAAATGTCTTTGAGAAGCACATCTAGTGCTACCTATAACATCTCTCTTCTTAGCATCTGTATATCCATGCAAATACCTCATGTGATTATTACTAGGGGTCATTTGGTTTGTTCCAATATTAGAAAATTTCTTAGGAGAAGGCACTTGACATCGTTGAATTTAGAACTCTGGAAACGTTATGCATGGTTGGTAGAATAGATGGCAATTTCTTGGTACAAAGAAAGGCCAACTAGAAGTTTTTTCTTACAATACCAAGATCCTTGCAGGTTTTGAAACTTATATATCAAAAATTTCCATTAGTGTGTTGTATTCTAATTTTGATAGAATATGTGGTCACTTTTCAATGTCAAAGACAATTCCACCCACATTTGATATCTCCTGACAACAAACCTTAAAAATACTTAAACACCATACAATGTAAGCTCCGAATGAAAATTAACAAACAAAAAGCTTACCAACTTTGGAAAATTTGAGTTATTAGCCACAACTTCCTTCCCGTCAACAATGCTAGAAGAGAAATCTCATAACTATATACATAAAATTTCTTATTCATCCTTGATGTTCTTGCATATTTTGGGTAAATTTAAGAAATTTTACCCATAACATAGGTAGAGGTGTGGTGTTTGGCCAAGGAAATGCACTTGGAAATGCTAAAGTTTGAAAATTTTACATCAAAATTATAATCCAAAAGAATGTTAGAAGTCTTCACATCCCTGTAAACAATGTGTGGGTTACAATCATAATGAAGATATGGATATCCTTCTTTAGCACCATGAGAAATTTATAATTGATTGTTGCATTCTAGCTTAATCTTCTTTGATGATCCTATATGAAAATAAAAATTAATTAAAAAACTTGTTAGATTTTCCAAATATCCATTTTAATATGAAGGTTAGAGGTTGATTGGACACTTCTATTTCAAAAATGAATCTACAATGTACATATACATTTTTCTTCATAACATAATCATTTAACTTACCATGTAGGATGTCTCACAGATTTTTTTACCATATAATCATAAAACATAAGGTTTCCAAGTGGAGAAATCTAACATCCATGCGAGACTCTCAAGATTCTGATTATTGATGCTTCCAATTGTTTCCACATTGGTTTCAAACGCAAACAAGCTTAGTGGGTAGCGACTGTACATTCTCTTTATAGAAATTATCTAAGTATTCTTTAGATCAAACTTTAAAATATTGCTTGTAACACCATAACAAATTACATATTTCTCTTCAAGTTTTTTTATTGTCATTATATCGTCGTACATGTAGGAGCCATTTTTATGTGCAGTATGACCAACCTTGAGAACCTAAATGTAACAAATAGATGTGTCAATAAAGAAATTGTAATATGATATTGCTTTCTGATTTGTCATCTAATAATCTATACAATATGAAATCATGTCTTGTCATGTTAGTTTTAACACCTTGATCCATGTTGTTTATAGAGACTTTTGTAAATACATTTGGATGATTTAAATAGTATAGAGCTATAATTATGCACAATAGTAGTACTAAACCCTAATAGATGTAAACAATTTCTTTTTTGAGATGGATGTTGTTCATTACATTGGGCCACAATTTTGTTAGAAAACATCATACATATCCAAGTTTTCCAAATTTTCGATAACAATAGAAGAATGTCTCTGGAACCCGATCTATTTAAAAGACAATTACTATTTCTTGCATCAGTTAATTGGTGATATCAAAAAATCATAAGAAACAAAACTTAATTGGTACATAGAGAAAAATTGTGTTTATATCTACAACTGTATGGAGGAAAACATGAAAAAATTTTAATGACAGGAATTTCCCAAGACAGATTGTAGGAGAGGTTTTTGTAATAGAAATAGATCCATTTAGAGTGTCTTCTATTATTAAGGAAAGAGAATTAAATTTATTCTATTCTCAAACACCTCCATAGCTTTCAAAAGTGAATACCTCCAGGTTTCTACAATGATGTAGTATAACTCAATTTTTTTAAGTGATGGGATGATAGCCATTACTTTATAGTTAGCTCCTCTATACTAAAGTTGTACATATTTTTTTAACATTGATGCTAACATCCACTAGAATTCAGTTCTAGCAATGAATTGACATCTTCAAACAAACCAAATTTAATAGTGATTAATTGTTGAAATTATTTAGTGCAACGCACAA
The DNA here is from genome assembly GCA_018340775.1 of Taxus wallichiana var. yunnanensis. Lineage (NCBI taxonomy): Eukaryota > Viridiplantae > Streptophyta > Pinopsida > Cupressales > Taxaceae > Taxus > Taxus wallichiana. Next base: position 78,894,021 of record CM031236.1, on the reverse strand, counting down.
CAAAAACTTTTATTAATGATTTCTTGATTTTTATAACTGAAGGAGGGTTGAAGGGTCCCTTTCCCTTTACATTACAAATACAACGAGAGGATCAGTATAAAAACCCAAATGATCTAGTAATATTTTGCTAAAAATAGCTTAAGCGCCTATGCCAAAAAAAAAGCGTTGTTGGGAATAGAAAAAAACCCAGACCAATAAGACAAACATGATGATTTGATAACAATACAATTGGAAAAGCTATATAACAACTAAAACAAAGCTACAAACCTAATGCATTTTATAAGAACTTATTTATTTGAATCAGATGACACCTTTGTAACCTCCACATTAACTGGGATGAAAATGGTTTCCTCTCGATGATTCCGAGAAAAAAAGATTCTCTTTTCCAGTAGTAGTTTGAATATTTAACTAATCGTATGCCTCGTGACATTCCCAGTGAATAATATCCAAATGTGTTGGTTCTTTTTGTAACAAAGAACAAAAATCATCTAATTCAAGCAAGGGAAGGGAACTATGTCATGCCCTTGGTTACTCACCCCATTTGGACACACAAGACATGAATCACATTAGGACATTAAACCGTTTGTACAAATCTAAAAAGACAACCACATCCACCAAACCTTGCTATTTATAATGAGTCTTGGATAGAAAGGGCCATGACACACTTGTGGTTTTGTCCATTTTTCTTCCATGTCAACCCTATACGCTGGCTTGATCTAGTGATGACGGCCCATCTGTAAACCCCAATCCTTCGCTAGGTGTATGATAAGAAGATAAAAAATGAACATTGAAGTTACCTCCACATTTACCCTTAGACATCCTTCTAGAGAAATATAATCATCTCTAAGAACTCCCTCAATAGCAACTAGGTCTTGTTCTGTTTCAATTTGAAAAATGGATTTCGAAAGGTGACACAAATTTATGTATTAAATGCCATTTCACGGACCGACGTGAAAAATCACATAAAAGGAAACATTGAAAAGGCCATGAAAGACAAAATGAAAGCTAGTGAAATAAACGTGAACGGTGTGAAAATAAGGAAGAGTAGATTGGTAAATATATGGAGTGACTATGTCATTGCAAGCTTCTAATTATTATAAGCTTGATAGGCACTTTAATATCGAACTTTATTGGAAAAGGTTATTAGTTTGGGAAAATAAACATATTTATTTCTATTCTTATCATAAAAATATTTGACAAACCCATGATTTTCTATTAAATCCGCCTTTTTAGTAGCCTCTCAATATATAAGATTTAAGTTCCAATCAGTAATTAATGAAAACATAAAAAATGAATTTTACTCACACAAGTTTTTTGATGGTGGCATTAGAAATAATATGAGAGTCACCTCCAATAATTAATTCATTACTATTCAATTCATTAGCAATGAACCAACAATGTTCCAGCACTTTAATTTATTGATTCATACTTTTATTAATTTAAATTGGGTGGGAACAGGGTCTGTAATGTACAATTGGGGACAACCTTGGTAATCATTATCATGATACTACACAATTTAATCTTCAAACTATTAATAATCATTAAAAAATTAAAATTCTATACTTGGTCCTTCAATTAATCTCAATAATTTTTACATATAATTTTAATTTACTAATTTGGAATTGATGGTGTGTTTTATTTATGAATAACGTCTTATATTATATTAACAAGTAAAATGATAGAAGAATATTAACCACAAAAAGGGTAGTATGGAAGCACGTCCGAAATCCATGAGTTCAAACTAGGAAGACAAAAACCTAGGAATACATCCAATTACAAAAAATCAAAAGAAAAAAAAGCAAAAACGTTAAGCCTCAACTATGAATTACTGACCAGAGGGCACAGATCTTGATCATGCCCTCAAGAGCTAGCATAGTCTTAATGATAGAAAATTCCCTTTTGTTTCTTTCCTTCAAATACCAAATATCAATGTCGTCAGAACAAAAAGAAACTCATTACTTCAAATATAATGAAAATAGTCTAAAACTTCCATATTACATCTTGTTTCATGATACAAATCATATAGTTGGGCAATACGAACCACTATATTGGAAAAAAATTTATTGATACAATATTGTATCGACAGGGATGGTTATAGACAATTCCTTCTACACAAATTATACACAACATAACATACTTTCCACTAAATTCCTTTTCTCAATACCCTCTTTAGCATTCTTTGTAATAACACCATGCACATTTATGAAATGACTTCTTGAAATTTACTACATATCTAGACAACCACACTTCTCTTACATCAATCAACATTATCAACTTCTTTAAATCCAAGAAACACATTTAAACAAAAATTATAGTCATTAGTCATGTTATTAATTATGCGATTAGCATTTGGAAGAAGGTCACTCTTTTTTTTCACGACTATCTTACCAAACTAGCTTTGAGGATTGGAGAGAGTCTCACATGCACATGTAGTACTTAGACCCAATATTTTAATTTTCCTAGGCCTACAAAAGTTTTTTTAATCAAACACACCATTGGGCATACTATATATGAAATATTTGATCAATGCAATAGAAGTTCATCATTTAATACTTGTGTGAGAATATTGTTCACCTTCACCCTATGTATGTGGTTGATCCTTTAGGTATATTTCATTGAAGGATGATTTTAAGAAAATATGCAAGGCCAAGATGGACAAAACATGCTTCAGTATCAAATCATGTATATCTCATTATGATGATCTAAAATTTTTCATATTACTTGGCTACATTAATTACAAGAAATTGTCAATCGTAGAAATAGAAAAACCTTCCCTTTCACTAACTAACAACGCTTATCGGTTGCAAAAATTCTATTCGTTAGTCATCCTTCTTGAAAGTTTATATTCAAGGACTTGGCTCTACCAAGGATAGTCCATCGAATATAATATAATTACAAATAATGACTTCAAACCTGTTGAGATTATTTTTTTGCATTGTTAAAATAGATTCGTCGACAATATAGAGGATAGTGGCGATAGCCTTCTCATAAATGAATAATTGGAAAACATAAAACATGCATTTCTCTTCACATCTTAGATCATTCATTCTTGAGCAAGACCCGTGTTCATCTTTTCCCTCCATTTTTAGTAAAACATTTAGGACTATTTTGTTTAACGGGTTATTTATGGAAATATGCAGGGCCAAGATGATCATGATACATCTTCACATTTAAAATATGTACTTATATTATTATGCTCTAACTCTTATCTTTTTCGCAAAGATAGACATTGATTTTTATTAGGTTGATATTTTTAAAAAATAGAAATAGTAGAGCCGAGTGAGCACCAAGCCACTCCTTTCAGTAAGTAATGTAGCTTAAGGGTCGCTATGTATTTTTTTTTATTCGAATTGACATGAAAAATTCTTTGCAACGTCATTTCATCCATTCATATGATCTGTTATCGAGCACTATGTTCTGAAAGTATCGTAGCTTAGCGGTCACTAAGCATTTTTGTAATATGATTTTTTTAATTTATATTTTCTTGATTAAGAAATAGTTTATCCTAGAGGCCGCTAATCCATTCCTTTCTCATTTAACAATAAAAATAAGCATAGAGCATTGTTTTCTTTACATATTTGAGTGTAGTTGTTCTTTAGGCATTTCTTGTATACGAACTATTTTTTATCTCTATTTTAAAATTTATAAACCGTTTAGCCTTCGGCCGCTAATCTATTACTTTCTTAAAACATCTATGTAGCTTTCGACAATAAACAATGTTTTATCTCACATATTTTGCATCTAAAAATTAAAAAAAAATCCTAGCACCTAATAATATCTATTAATATGATATGTTATTATAGTGTTATGTTCAAAATAAGATATTGTTTATCCTAGTTACCGTAACATCATTCCTTCCTGTAAGTATTCGAGCTTAGCGGTCATTAGGAATTTTCTTTAATACAAACTGCTTTGTGTGATCTCTATATTCAAAATAAAAAATCAGTTAATCCTAGAGTTCACTAATCTACTCCTCATGACAAGTATCGATATTTGTGGTAATTAATCATTTTCATTGATGCACACTAATGTGTAAAAAAATAAATAATGCAAAGGTGTGTGCCTAGCAATCCCTATGATGTTATATGAGCACCCTAAAACATTTTTAGTAATCATATTTCTTCCCAACTATGCAAAGACATCCATATCTTTCGACAATAAAAAATTTTCATATCTCACATATCTTTCATCAAAATATATTATGGAAAATTCCTAGTGACCACTAATATCTATTACTATGATTTGTTCATAAAGCATCTATGTTATCAAGAAATTGTTAAGCCTATTTGATGCATAATCATCTTTTTTGGTAAGTATTAAAGCTTAGCGGTTCTAAGAATTTCCTTTCACTCCCACTTTTTGATTGATCTTCTTCAAGTAATGGAGCTTAGCATTCCTAAGTATTTTACTTGATATGAACTGATATAAATTATGTGTTAGACATAAAAGAACTTATGAGTAATATAGAAGTTGAGAAATCTTTCAATGGTATGTAGTGCCACACTTGGTTGTGGAAGGAATGTATAGTCAATAAGATAAGATTATAGTTAATGAAAATACTAGTGATCCAAAAAGTTTAAAGATATTTATTTACATTGCTAGAAATGAAACCTAAGAGTTGTAGAGGCTAGCGATTGCTAGCTTGCTCAAAAAAAAATGGACAACATATGACATGTAGAGTTGTTCATTAACACGTGCTGAAGAGAATACCCTGATCCCCTATAAAATCTAAGTATTTATTATTTTGAATTCGGTGTTGCAAAAATATCATTCTAATGGAGCTTAAGCGAGTCACTATTTTATTTCCTATCTATAATGTAATCTGAAATTTTGGTGAAGTGTAAAAGAATGTTTTAGTTGTTCTAGAGTAAAGGTGTAAATAACTCAAAATATCGACGATCACGAGATATATTATAAATTTTATGCCACGTCTCAACATTTTAATGGATTACAATTACAACTTAATAATGCAGATTTTTATAGGTAAAAAATATTTATTAATTCTATCGCTAATTAAAAACTTTTTCATGAATGTGTCAATTATATAATTGTGTAATTAACTGGTTCAAACTTGCAAGATGCCACATTTTATTGAATTTTTTAATTAATGTGGACAATAGCTAAAAATATCAAATTCACACTTGATAAAAATTAATAATAAACGAGGCGTATGTCGCTCTCTTAAATTTTATTTTATTTTCATAACATTCACTTCTATTTTCTAAATGGTTTTTTATTATACTTAAATTAATATTTTTCATTTTCCCGTGAGTTCACAAAGAAAATTTTTGACGTTGTCCTAATAGTTTCTAAATTAGATAGTATTAATAAATTTGATTTCCCTGTATCCCACGCTATTCCCCTGAATTAACGCAAATTATATTTATAAAATACCGAATTTGCACTAGATAAAAATTAATAATTAACGAGGCGTATATCGCTCTCTTAAAATTAAATTTTTTTGTTTCCTAATGTTCACTTCTATTTTCTAAATGGTTTTTACTATGCTGAAATTAATAATTTTTGTTTTCCATGAGTCCACAAAGAAACTTTTGTCGATGTCCCACTTGTTTCTAAAGTAGGTAGTATTAATAAATTTTATTTCCCCAAATCCCACACTATCCCCGAATTAACACACATTATATTTAAAAAATATCAAATTTGTACTCGATAAAAATTAATAATTAATGAGGCGTATATCACTCTATTAAAATTTAATTTTTTTGTTTCCTAATGTTCACTTCTATTTTCTAAATGGTTTTTATTATGCTTAAATTAGTATTTGTGATTTTCATAAGTGTTCACAAAGAAATATTTTTCATTGTCCCACTTGTTTCGAAAAATAGGTAAAATTAATCAATTTGATTTCCTGTATCCCACGATATGCCTCAGTTAAATGTAAATATTAATGATGGGTTGATTAAAAGAACGATATGTGAAATACCTTGCATTAAATGTCAATATTTGCAATAGCAAAATCCCGCACTTTTGCTTTAAGTAATGGAAATTCAAATTTTGAAATTTCCTATTCCCACATTTTTCAGTTTTTGGAAATTATTTCATTGAATGCATTTGGAAAAAACTAAATAAACTAAAGAAATATATATTAGGTTTTCTTTTTTATTTTGTAATCGTAGAAAAGGAGCTCTTGAAATCAGAATACAACATGTGTAGGCACTAATTTACTAGTCTGAGTGCTCAATTCCTGGAGATTTTTTTAATGGTAAGTTGAGGTGGCGATCATAATTGCACTTGGGGATGCATAAACAAGACATAAAAAAATGATTTTTGATAGATCACGAGTGCGAGTGAAGATCAGGAAGCCCACAATGGAATGAATCGAAAGAGGCAAGAAAAACATGTTGTAGATAAAATCTCATTCATACTGTGTTTTAGAGAGAATACGTAATTTTAACGAGACATTTTCAAGTACATCAAAATATCAGATAGACCTAAAACAAGTATTTATCAAAAGCATCTATGTTATTGTATGTGTACTATAGTTGATGTTGGGCACTTGTAGCCACTTTGTATTCACCTAGTTCTTTTGTTTTGCACTACAATCCATATGTTCCTTTCCCTTTGGCGCCTTTGCAGTATTGTTCCATCTTCTTATGAAAACATGTCGCTATGTATGAAACCTTATTTTTTTCTGCTCATGACCAAAGATTTTGTAATCCCTTTTAAAATATTTATTCCTTCCAAAAATACATTTTTATGTTCATTCATCACTCAAGTATTCGTGTTTGTTAAACGGGTTCCCTTTTTAGCCCTTCTATTTGTCTCTCTAGTTATTTTTTTGTTGATTTTTTATTCTTCTTCGTCCATTTTTTTCCCGTACGCACTTTTCGAATCTATCTCTAGTAGCAAAACACGAGTCATATATTCTTTTTTTGTATAAATCGTAATGGTTTGATTTTGTATAGTTTAGGTAATCATTTTGACTTCCTTTAATGATTTTTTTAATATGAAAGAGATAGTCGTGACTAATTCGTCAATATACAATTCTCACTTGATTACCACGTTGATATTTATAGTTTTTAATATTAATTTTCACACACGTAAATAATTAAATGTAATGTCTTTACAAAAACATTTATTTTTATTGAAAGGTAAGTACACTATATGTACTTGTAAATATTATTAAATATAAATTTTAATCATTCTATTTACAAACATATATTTCATTTACAGTTAGTAACGACTTACTTGATAAATGAGCCAATATAAAGTAACAATTTTTAAATTCTAAAATAACATATTCCAAGACTAGAGGCCACTAAGCTCGATGTTTATGACATTGCCTAGCTATTACAAGACAACACAAGGAAACAAATATTCCAAGACAAGACAAATATTAAAGAGTTTCCTGAATACATTTTTCAAACAAGAATGGAGATTAGCGAATCATTCATGATTCTGGTTGACTCACATATGATACAATTATGATGGCTTGCCTAAAAACCAAGCTAAGCACCATTATTATATTTATATTTACGTATTAATTTATTAGAATCCTACCATGATATTTGAAGCCTAGTGGCCACTAATGTCGAAGATTAGTAAATAACATTGGTGCAACATAACAAAGACTTGAGATTAGTGGCCACTAGGATATTTGTTTCCTTACATGAGAGATAATTAGTAATGACCTAACTAAAAACTAAATAGCTCCTTTATTATATTTGGATGTTACAATACTACCTTATAAGACTAGTGATCATAGGGTGGATGTTTACTTTCTTTCTTTGATGTTCCAAGAAAAAAAAATCAATACAAGATTAATTTAAATGATTTTCTAGAATACACATATTCCAAAATGAAATTTTCTATATTGTGGCCGTTGAGTTCAATATGTTATTCAAATTATATCACATGATCTTCGAAGCCTAGCAGCCGCTAATATCATAGATTATTCCATTACGTTGGTGTAAAATAATAAATACTTCAGATTAGCGGCCGATAGGATAATTATTGTGTCGCGTTCAAGATATTGATTAATGACCCAACTAAAAACTGAAAGCTAAACTAAAATCCAACACCAATCATTTAGTCAGGTGGTCTCTGAGTACAAAAGGTTATTCAAATTTTATTACATGACATTCCTAGTGGTAGCTATGGTCGAATATAATTACATAGTGCTATAGGAAAATAACAAAGACTTGAGATTAATGGCTGCTAGGATATTTTATGTCCTGCATTCAAAACAATTTATAATGACTTGATTGAAAATCTAACTATCCTCCCGACAATTATATTTAAATTTAAAAAGACTATTTTCAATGACTAGTGACCGCTCACGTGGTTTCTCACTACATTTATTTCCTAAATACTCGTGATTCCAAATGAATATTTAAGCCTAGTAGGCATTGGGCTCAATAGGATATTGGAATTTTATCACATGAATTCCAAACGAAAAATTAAGCCTAGTTGTCATTGTGTTCAATTTTAAGCCTAGCGGTCGTTGGGTTCAATATGTCATTTGAATTAGAATTGTTGCAACATCATAGAGGATTGAGGTTAGAGGTCACTAGGAGGATAGTTGTTGTCTTGCATACAAGACAATTTGCAATGACTTGATAGATATTCAATTACATGACTAGATAAAAAAATATTTGAAGATAGGAAAATTATTTTAAAAATTCCAGAGTTCACGTAGCCTTAAACATCAAGCTTATTATAATCTCTTCATGTAACATAACAAATTTTAACTAACTTTTCATTACACATATTCCAAAAATAAATTTTCAGCCTAGTAGCTATTGAGTTCAATATGTTATTCGAAGTCCACCACATCATTTTCGAAGGATAGTGGGTGCTAAGGTCGTAGATTATTTTGTTGCATTGGTTTAACGTAAGACAATCTTTAGATTAGCGGCTGGTAGGATAATTCTTGTCTTGCATTAAGGCCCCTCGAACCCAAACCTATAAAGATTGTTTTTTTACATTGATGGAAATATATCCTAGAATATATAGATGTTAGCAGCTACTAGTATTCACTTCTACCAAAAAATTAACAACTTGAAACAAACCAAATTTAATAGCAATGCAATTGTTTACATTTCTTAGTGTAATGCATAACATAAACTTCTACTAATGATTTATTGTATTTTATAATTAGAGGGTTGAAGGTTCCTTAACCTTTACATTCCATATATAATGAAAGGATCATTATAAGAACCCAAACCATCCAAAATAATTTGTTGAAAAGGTTAAAGGGCCTATGCTAAAAACACAAGTGGTTGGGAATACGAAAAAACCCCAGAATAGTAATACAGACAAGATGATTCGATAACAATGGAACTTGAAAGTTTATATAACAACTAAAACAAAGATACAACCTGACATATTTTTGAACCACTTATTTATCTAAATCAGATGACACCTCTGTAACCTTCACCTCATCGCATGAAAACAGCTTCTATTGGCAGTTCCAAAAAAGATGTTCTTTTCTAGTAGTAACCCGACTCTTTAACGAATCGTATGCCTCATGACCTTTTCAGTGAAGAACATTCCAATGTGCTAGTTCCTATTACATTGGAGTAAAAAATGCATCTAGGTTACTTAAGTGGAGTGACCTACCTCTCACCACCGATGTTTGGCTTCATTTGTCCACTTCATATAAGAAACGATTTAGGGCATTAAACCATTTGAATAAATCTGAAAAATTTTCCACGTGCACAAAATATTATTTAATTTATTTCTTTGATGTTTAAAGATATTTTATTTATTTCTTTGATGTTCAAAGAAAAATTCATCCTAGCAATTGTTGATTTAGTATGTTGGTAGGCTGCTAGGATGATTCTTGTCTTGCATTCAAGCCCCTATAACCTAAATCTATACAGATTATTTTTTACATTGATGGAAATATATCCTAGAATATATAGACACTAGTGGCCACTAGTCTTCACATTTGCCAATAAATTGACAACTTAAAACAAACCAAATTTAATAGTAATTAACTAGTTAAATTACTTAGTGCAACACATAACATAAACTTCTACTAATGATTTCTTGTATTTTATAATTAAAGGAGGGTTTAAGGGTCCCTTTCCCAATTCCAAGAAAACGAGTGGTTAGGAATACAAAAAACCCCGCACCAAAGATCTAGACAATATGATTAGATAACAATGGATCTGCAAATGCTATACAATAACTAAAACAAAGATATATCCTGATGGATTTTAGAAGCACTCTTTTATCCAAAACACAGGACCATTCCTAACCTCAACCTTAACAGCCCGAAACTAGTTTCCACTATCAATTTTAGAAAAATATGCTCTTTTCTAGTAGCATCGACTCTTTAACCAACCATACACCTCACGACCTTTCCGAAAAATATTATCACAACATATTGGTTCTTGTTATAGCGGAGTAGACATAGCATCCATGTCAGGAAAGTGGAGCGACCTACCACTTATCATTGGTGTCTTTCCCCATTTGTCCACTTCATATAAGAAACAATTTAGGACATTAAACCGTTTGAACAACTCTATAAAAATGTCTATGTGCACCAAACCTTCTTATTTATATCCAAAGATCGTAAATCAAGGGCCATGACGCACTCAAGGTTTTTTCCATTTTTACTTTCATGCCAACCCTATATGTTGGCTTGATCTAGTGATGACCCATCTCCAAATCCCAATCCTTCACCAAATGTATGATAAGAAGATGACAAATGAATATCGAAGAAACTTCCACATTTACCCTCGGACGTCCCTCTAGAGAAATATAATCATCTCCAAGAACTCCCTCAATTGCAACCAGGTCTTGCTTTGATTTAATCCAAAAATGGATTTCAAATGGTGACGTGAAATTTTGGTATAAAATCCCATTTCATGCATAGTCACGGAAAAATTGCATGAAAGGAAACATTGGTTTGGCCATGATAGAATAAATGAAATCTCATGAAAGAAACCGAAGGTTTTAAAATAAGGGGGTGATTAGATAAATATATGGAGTGAATATGCCATCGCATGCTTGAAATTAATACAAGCTTACCAGCGGCTTTAATATTAACCTTTATTGGAAAAGGTGATGAGTCTTTCCAATCAACATATTTATTGCAAATATTATCACAAAACACTTGGTGATTCCCTCGATTTTTCACCAAATCTACCTATTTAGTAGTTATATTAGTAAATAAATACTAAACGTCCAATCTAGAGTTAGTGAGAGCATTTAAAGGGAATTTTAATCACACAAGATTGATTTTCCATTCCAAGGTCTACATTTTTATGATGAAGTTAGCAATAATATGGGAGTTTCCTCCAATAAATAATTTGTTACTATTTGATTCATTAGCCAAGAAAAATAACGTTCAAGTGATTAAACTTACTGATTTATACATTTAATATTTTACTAAATTTCTAATCATTAGTCACCCATTATTTTTTCGCAGCTACCATGTCATACAAGCTTCAAGGATACTTCTTCTACTATGATCTACTTCTATTAGGGGAAAGGAGCCAATAATCATGCATGGGTCAATAACCGTGAATGGGTATATGAAATAAAGTACCATTAGTTGTTTGAATTCAAGTTAAAAGTTAAATAAAAACTAGCCAAGAAAGTAAGTCTCATCAATAAATTATCTAATGAAATGGTTACACATAAAAAACCCATAAAAGGTGATTTTATTCTCAAGTAATGGTTTACCTTAAATTCCTTTTTATTCAAAAGTGATTATTTTAAATCCCTTAAAAATGTGTAAAAAAATTTATCAAAATATCATGATCTATTAAAGAGTATTTAAAAAAAACTATGATTGTTAAGTGGCTCTAGCAACCTCTTACATTAGAATTCATGATAACTGGATAATTTACTCTACTATGATCTAACCTTGCCTAACTATGTGTCCATATTTATTACCATCCTTAACTAACAACTCTCACATTTCATTAACTAACGACGCTTACCGGTTGTAAAGAATTTTTGTTTATATGAAAATATATGGATTACATTTTATGCACAAAATATCAAATGAGAACTACATAAGGCATCATCCTTCTCAAAGTTATGTATTCAAGGACTTGGCTCTATCAAGGATAGTCCAACAAATATAAAATAGTTACAAAAATGAAAAAAATTGTTGAGATTATTTTTGCATCATTAAAATGGATTCCCCAATATTGTAGAGGCTAGTGGATGCTAGCCTTCTCATCAACGAATAATTGGTAAACATAAAACAAGCATTTATCTTCATGACCTCTGATCCTTTATTCCTAATCAAGTTTTGTGTACATATTCTCCCTTGATGTTTAGTAAATTAGTATTGACTATTTTGTTTCGTGTAATTTCTTAAAATATGCAGGGCCAAGATGAACATGATACATCTTCAGGTTTAAAATATGTACTTCCATTCTTATGCTCTAACAGTTATATTTTTTGATAATGTAGACAATTATTTTTTCATTTATGTGGCTTAGCCTTCACTAAACATTTTCATTTATACCTTATCGGTTGCCAATTATTTTCCTTTCTTTGATGTTCCAAGACAAGAGAAGACAAAAATATTCAAAGACAAGAAAGATATTTAACACTTCCCGAATACACGTAATTAAAAATATTTACCACTATTCTTGACAAACGTAATTAATACAAGAATATTCAAATTTTGTTACATGTTATTCCTACCCTAACATACTATCTTGATGTTGTTGGACATTAGGATATTCTTGTCTTTAATATGGGACAAGTAATAATGAGTCGACTCGAAACTAACTATGCTCCATTATTGTATTTAAATTTGACAAGACTAGCGACCACCGAGGAGGATTCCTACTACATATATTTGATGTTCTAAAGAAAAGAGAAGACAACAAATAATCCAAGACAAGATTTTTTTATGAATTTTTCTTAATAGACGTGATTTAAAATGTAGATTCAAAAGAATATAATACATGTAGTCAAACACGTAATCTTAGGCCTAGTGGGCCCATTAGGTATATTAGTTGACGTAAGGATCCTAGTAGGTGTCGGGGTTTTCTATGATTTGTTTGTTATTTGATGAATAATTTTAAAATAAAAACTATTAAGGTTTGACACTGGAAAACATTACTCTTGATTACTAATGGAAACTAGCAATTTCTTGGACATTTTCCTTTATACTAGTCAATTTCAATTATGTCATATACAAGATATATCTAATGATAACTATAAAAGGAACATAATTACAACACCCAAACACATCATAGCATGTAAGATTTGTTATTATTAAATATTAAATTCTCAATCCTTATCACTCATGTTGGATTCCAAGTATTCCCAATGATGTAGTGTAACTCAAATATACTTTTACACTAATGGTAATATATAGATACTACCAGCTGCTAGTATTCACTTCTAGCAAGAAATTCACTACTTGAAACAAACCAAATGTAATAATGACTAACTGTTTAAATTGTTTAGTGTAAGGCATAACAAAAAAAAAAATATTAATGATTTCTTTGTTTTTAAACTAAAGGAGGGTTAAAGTATGCCTTGTGATTGCTATGCTATAAATATTTATTCCTATTGACCTTTATGATGGGTCATTTTATTCTCCAATCATTTAACTTATATATTCTTCCACTAGTATCATTGTAAAACTAGGGTTGTGTCCTAGGTTGTATGTCATGAAGCCCTATAAAACTAGTTATGTTGTTAGGTCTTTCTTTTGGGGATTTATGCTAGATCTTCCTTCATTTTATACTAATCTATGGCAACATAATTTTAAGCTATGGAAATTAAATTACCGTGATATAAATAAGTTCTAAAATAGATAATCTTAACTACATTGAAAATGTGCACATAGAATTGAAATAGAAGAACTAAAATTACATACTCGAAATTAAATTGCAATAAAAGTAAAAACACACATTAAATAGAATGTGCATAGAAGGAAATAAACACACTTTGAATGGAAATTGTAGTAGAGGAAATGAGCAAATTATGACTTATCGTAGAGAACAAATTCATGCGTAAATGTAAACAACCTCTAGCCGCCTTGGTCAAGTGGGCCCTTTCTCTTCCTTGGGACAGAGGTAATCTTAACAACATGAGATAATAAAAAAAAATCCACTTATATTGATTCAAATAAGTTCTATGACATATTCTTTGCATCTTGAAAGTAAATACTAATCTGCTACTTTAACTATGTTGCAAATTATCAATTTTATCCAAGTACTAAATTGTTCCACAACGAGGTGTCTTTATATAGACACGGTTACATATCATGCAAAAATGGTAGGAACTAAGTTTTTACACTAACAACATTTTCTTAAGGATCCTAAAACCATACAAAGCTGCTAGAAACAAGACCCATGTTTATAGGTTGTTAATGGAAAAAGTCCTCCACAATTGCATACCAATTCCATACTCGGGTTCCTTGATCGCACTCCAAAATCGTAGTAAATTTTCATTATTATCCCGCACATGTTACCATATTTCACTCACAAAGGAAATTAGTAAGAAGCTATATGGTCAACAAGTTGCATAAACAAGAGCAAGGAAAATTCATTAATTTCAATAAGATCTAACCATATAAAGAATCCCCATGCACTAGTAAACCATGTTTAAATGAAAAATTATAATTCATTTAATTTATATAAATAAGTCAAATACTATACTCATCATCTCCTCTACAATTTACCTATTGCATGTCCTCATGCAACTCATCTTTGTCTTGCCCTTTGGCCAAGATATTGAGCCATGTTATACTACTCAAATTGATCAGCATATTGTTTTCTAGTTCCCTTACATCCCCGAGTATTTGAAATCACTACTACCCAAGATGTGAAACTATCATGTGACTGGGAAGCATTATTTTTCTAGGTTATAGTTAGACTCAGGAGAAGAGGTGGCCTCACATGTAGTCCTACCCATTTTTCACCATATTACTTGTCATTCTTTTCTCGACAATTCCTGAATTATTGTGATGAGTGCATCACTTCATATTATACTCCAACTTAAATTTTTAGGGAGATAACCTCTCTCCTTTTCCATGGTAAACTCAAATTATCCCACCTTTTGTCACAAGACTTCCTTGCTGCTCTAAAATGTTATCGACTATAGGCTTAAAAGCCCCGTACACATGTTAGTAGGATTTTCAAAGTATTTTATCCAATACCATCCCGATAGTAAAGAGACATGAAATTATTTCTCATGGCCACATCATTATGATGGGTAGGCCTAATGTAGAACCCAATGGTTCAAGTTGTCTAATTGAAAAGGTCCATTTTATCTCCCCACACGCTTTAATTCCTAAGTAGTGACTCGGAAGGCCTTTTGAAAATATCCCACAAATAGGTTAATAAATAAGTCAAGAACATTGGTTAGTAGCATGTTGTGGAGGTAGAATTCACATAGTTTATTTTGTATATCAAGGGGGTTGTCTTGATAAATTCATAGAAATTTGTTACCATCACGAGCTTCATAAGGTTCTTGACTACACAATCTTAGTAACTACCAAGAGTAAAAAAATTTCTTGAACAAACATTCGATATATAGAAGAAGGTTTCCTACAGTCAAAAACTTACAAGCCAAAGAAAAAATAGAGTCCAAAAGAGATTTTAACTTCCTTTTCTCATTTATGCTTTGGCCTCAAATCTTTTAATTTTTTTAGTTCCATTTTTAACTCTTTATTTTGAAGAGATAATTTATTGAATTCATCCAAAACTCTAAGGCCTATATTTTTGTCTCTTTACACTAATAATTTCTACTTGTAAAGTAGTAATTTATCTAACTTTTCTATTGTTCTATGTGTGAATGTAGTTTGCAAAGATAAATTTGTTTCCCACATACCTTTCAATTTTTCTTTAAGGGAGGAAATTTATTCCAAATAACACTTTGGTGCATCATCTTCACATAAAACACGGCCATCATCTCCATCACAATTGGTTCTAGAGTTCGGAAAGTGTTTTAGGTACAAAAGGTATTTCCGAAGCTGCTGAAATAATTTCTAAAGATGCGGGCATATTTTTGCTATGTGTGCCGGGATAGTTGTGGTGAATGCAACATCCCGAGATTAGTTAGTAGGGACAATTGAGGTACTAGCCTTATCTTTATCCTCCTAAATGGAAGCAAAATCATCATCAAAACTTTCGGATGGAAACTTCCATGTCTTTGAAAAGTATATGACCATTGTTCCCTCAACAAAATAGAAGAATAAAGTGGCAAGGTGATCTTAACTTAGAATTATGCAGCCTAGAAGACTGGTTCCTAAATACTAGATTCATCCACATTCTCCTATGAAGGGCGAGAGGTTGACTCGAGCTTGGGTTAAATAATGGAAGATGGACCCTTTTAATGTTTCCTTGGTTTACAAACCCTCCCCCGCACTTATCTGTTTGATCCTTCTCTTCATTCTATAGAAAACTTGATGCGAGAATAGAAATTGAATAATCCTTGGGTGTTTTATCACTTCCTTACCACCTCCATTCTTATATTTTTTTCCTACTTTGATGACTACATCGACTAACTATTCAGGTAAATTTACCTTGAGTGTAGGGTTCATGTAGTCATTCCTTAAATGGATTAGAATTTTTAGTGAATCCCTGCCAAGCACAAATAGTTTTTCATCACAGATGAAGTATCTAGTAACCTATTTAGCTACTTCTTTCCAAATTCCGGGAAGAATTTACCTTTGAATCCACTTCGAGCACCATTGGGAGTGAGGATTACCTCTGAAAAATCTTCGCCATCCTCAAAATAGTGGAATCAGTCCTTAAGAAGAGCATTTTTCATAACTTTGAGACCAAAATCAGATAAACTGCAGACAGTTTAGAAATAACCTAAGGATTTATTTCTAATCGATTTCCCCAATGCATGAGCAGGTGGCTTAAAAATTTACCAGGAACTCATCCACTAAATTTTCATCAAATCCTTCAAATTTCCTAATCAATTCCAGCCAATCGACATCATAAAATACCCGAAATTGAATCATTCCACAAAGAAAGATGGATCCCGAGAGTCTTGTTCATATTTTTCTATTACCCCATACTCTAAACGAATCTAGATAGGTTGAAAATTTAAAAAAAAAGATTTTTTTAATGCACGAGTAATGATAGGAATCGATAATGGTGTGCTTGAATCCACAAAGAAATGATAGGAAGTGACTAGTGAGTCACAATTTGAAATAAACCACAATATTTTAGTTTTCCATAGTTGGTGCAAATTTTGGTGGCGTGAAAACTTGATAGGAATAGGTATTCCTTGGAAGTTTTAATGCGTGGAACAACATATATCCCATTATTTTGAATAGTAATTCCACCCGTCTTTCCTATAAAGTAGTGTGTCCTCTTCTTAGAAACTCGACACATGTGTTTTCCTCAATAATTATGATTCATTACACCCCACTTCGTATCTTAAGATTTGGAATGATACTCCCAATACGTTCATTGAACATTATTTAGTGATTTTATCATGTTAGGTACATGCAATGGGGAATTTCTTCAAAAGGAAATCTCCGTAGTGAAGTAAAATGCACTTCCCCTTGCTAGCTCGGTTTCTCGATATCCGTAGATTTGTGAATCCTACACTCTTAGATAAAATGTGATTGGTGTTCATTTAAACAATTAATATTTCTTCCTTATTGAAAAAAAAAAACATATAACTAAGGGAAAAAGATCGAAAGCATGATCATCTTCCTTTATTCAAATTTGAAAAACAATCACTCCTAATAGGAGTTGAGCCCCTACATTGAATTAATTTCCTCGCATAACATCATATCTTTGTGAAGGTTTCCTTATTAATAGGATGGTGATACATCCTGAGTATGTTCCCATTCACAAGAAGAGTTCATCTATCTCTATCAATTTTAAATAATCTCACAGAGCTATTATCAAACAATTTTTTGATCTCGTATGGTCCTAACCATCGTGTTTGCAACTTACCTTTGAAATGGTGATATTTTTAATCAAAAATTAAGACCCATTATCCATTTTTAAACTTCTTGTATTTGATATGAGTGTCATGCAATGTTTTCCTAAGATGTTGGAGAATTTTTTTTTGTTATTGTGCTTCCATCCTCATTTCATCCAATTCATTCAGTTGCATCACTCTCTTGCGTTGTACTTCATCCAAGTCAATTCTGATTTCCAATGTTGTTATCCATGTTCACAACTCGAATTCTACAAGTAACAATGGATTTTTCCCATATACCAATTCATAATGAATCTAGTAGTAGTCTTCTAGGTTGTGTTATAGGCCCATACCACTTCTAGGAGTTTTGATACCTAGTTCTTTTTGTCCGCATTGAACACTTTTGTCAAATTTTTCTCAAGTTCTTTGTTTGTGACTTCCACCTACCTATTGGATTGGGGGTGATATAGTGATGATTTCTGGTGCTTGATTCGACATATTTGCATAAAAGATTCAATCATGTTAGACATAAATTGAAGGCCTTGATCAGATACAACTATCCTAAGGGCACCAAATCTTAACATTATATGATTGTAAAGAAATTCAGCAACAACATCCTCATTGGCAGATGATCGATTACTTGAACTTTGGCCCATTTCATGACATAATCAGCTCACGCCAATAGGTATTCTTTTCCAAAAGATGAGGGATCAAAAGGTCGAATGAAATCAATTCCCCATTTCTCAAATGGTCCTAAGACCAGCTGAGGGTTGAGAGGCATTTCCATGGATAGTTTAGGATTCCCTATTATTTGACATGAATCACACTACCACACATACTTCTTGACATGATTGTTAAGAGAAGGACAATAATATCCAACTCCAAGGACTTTGTGGATTGTCCTCTTCACTAAGTAATGTCCTCCTCTAGGCTCATCACAACAATCTCTCAATATGTCATACACATCATCTTCTCAAACACACCTGCGAAGAACCATATCATGACAAAATTTGAATAAAATTCTATTACACCACTTATATGTTGCACTAATTTTAACTAATATTTTCACTCTTTATTAGTAAAATAGGCGAAACTTCCTTGTAGGTAGATAACTTGTAAGATCAACAAACCATGGAGGTTGAGTTGATATTGCAAACAAATATTCATCCGAGAAAATGATCTTGTACTACTTCTTCATCACCCTCAAACATTCAATCTTGAAATAAAATCATAAACAACACTAGCTTTTCCTAGCGTATTAATAATGGTCAAATTAAATTCTTGTAAGAAGAGTAACCATTTAATAATTTTACCCCCACTACTGATTTATTCATCAAATACATTATGGCTGAATGGTCGGTATAAGCAAATATTTTGTACCCAGGAATGTAATGTCTGAATTTATTCAAGGAGTAAACAACAGCTAAAAATTATTTTTCCGTAGTGGTGTAGTTTCTCTCTGTAGGGTCGTATTCTTGCTAATAAAATAAATGACATACATTTGATCTTCTTCATCTTTTTGTCCAAGAACATCTCCCATGGTTGTATTAGATGTATCGGTGTGAATATAGAATGACTACCCCCAATTGGGTCCTCTCAATCTTTGGAGTGGTGGTTAGCTTCTCTTTGATAATCTCAAAATCCTACTGACATTGAGGAGACCATTCAAAAACACAATCTTTTGTTAGCAAAGAAAACATAGGTGCAGTAATTTTACTAAAGTCTTTGATGAATCACCTATAATACCCTACATGTCCAAGGAAACTCTTGATATCGGTCTAATACGTTGGAGTAGGAAACTTAGTTATTACCTCAATATTTCTAGGGTCGACCTATATTCCTTTGGAAAAAATATGATGACCTAAGAGAATTCCTTGATCAACCATAATCAGACATTTTTTATGACTCAAGGAGAGTTGGTGTTGCTCACATCTAGTTAATACTTTTTCAAGATTATTAAGAGATTCATCAAAATTGGAGTCATGGACAAAGTGACGTCGTCCATGTAGACTTCAACACATTCATTTGTAAGATCTAAAAAATTTCCAAAATGCACTCTTGAAAGTAGTAGGTGCATTAAAAATCCCAAATGTAAGACTCTATATGCAAATGTAACCTAGAGACAAGTGAAGGCAGCTTTATCCTAATAAGCATTTATAATACTAACTTGGTTATACCCACTAAATCCATCCAAGAAGAAGAAATATTTCTTACCTACAAGATTGTCTAGAACATGATCAATAAAGGGCAAGGGAAAGTAGTATTTCTTGGTGGCTTTATTAAGTTCCCTATAGTCTACATAGATTCTCCATTTACTATTTTTCTTGGGAACTATAACTAGTTGTGATACCCAATGACTATCAGATATAAGATAGATGAATCCTACCTTCAGCAATTTTTCTATCTCGCTTTTGACTATGTCTCTAAGTGATGGATTAATTCTTCATTTTAGATGTCTTATGGGTTTAACATCCTCATTATAGATTCTTGGATGAATCTCGTTCATATCAAGATCATCCCAAGAAAAATCTTGGGAATGCTTCCTGAAGATTTCGAAAACCTAGTCTCTTGGCTAGCCTCTAAGTTATTACCAATGGTCAACTCTTTTCCTATATAAACAATCACCTACTTGCTATCTTTCAAAATAGTGAGCTCTGCATTAGAAATTAAAGAATTCAAGGGAAAAACATGAGGCTGAAGCATGTGTAAAATAGTCATATTTTCAAGAGACAAAATCTTGGTTAAAGGACAATAGAAATTTGTGACTGCACATTCCACATTATAAGCATAGGTTTCTTTAAAATTCTCATAGGAAATGTCACTTACCAAGGTAATATTATCTGATGTGTTAAGAACAGATGGTTTTTGTAGCCTTAATTCCAGTTTATGTAGCGTTGGTTCGGACTTTTGTAGCCATAGTGTCCTATTCATTAGACATTGTGTATGACTCAACAATTTTTTCATGTGATTTTTCACTGCAATGGTCACTAGATAAGAAGAATTCGGATGATTAGTATCTAGATATTCTACCCATACATGTTCATAATCATACACATGTGGTTGGACACTAGGATATAATGAAATATTCTTTGATCTTTTCCCATTTGAAATGGTCATTTTTCCTGACCTACATTCAATATATGCAGCAATAGTAGTCAACAAGGGTCTTCATAAGATGACTAAATATCACAAATTCTACACTTTGGGATATAAGACCATAAAATCGATGGGATACTCCCAATATTATACCATGACCATTACATCCTCTATCACTACATTTGTTATGGCAATATCTTGATCTCGCCAATTGAAGAATGGTATTGGTTGGCTACAATCCTATTAAGGACAAAATATTGAACATATTTGTTGTTATAACAATGATGGAAGCACCAAAATCCACCAAAACATTAGATATTAACTAAAATTTACAAAATAGTAATGAAATGATTCCAAGGATCCCCATATTTTGGTGAAATAAGCTTTCCAAGAACAAGATCAATGAGATTCCCTTCTACTTTGATCGTTTTTGGGTATTTCTTCTTCCTTCTTGGTGTCTTTACACACTCATTTCTAATGGTTTGGTTTAATCCAAGATTGTCCCTTATTGCTCTCAAAAGTGGGATGTCAATGTTCATATTTTTCAACTCTTGAGCTAGATTTGTTTCTTCTACAGTTCTAGTTTCCTATAATTTTTGTAGAAAAGGAGTTGCATGCAAATTATTATCTTTTCCATGACTGTTCCTAGTGTTTTGCATTTGTGGAACATGTTCGCTTTCTTCATTTTCTTTAGGTATTTCTATGATAATAATAGGAGGATGATTCAATGTTCTCCTAGACCTCGATCCACAAATTATTGATTGTATTAACATGCATTATATCAATGTGTCCTGCTTCATTAATTGAAGCTATCTACTAATATTTAGGGTTAACTATAGGCTAGGATGGAAGTTAAGTTTTTTTTTCTTGGCCATGTTGTTGATTGTTTGTTGGTGGGGCCGATTAAGCACATTGTGATTGTTGGAACCTCCTCTATTGTTATAATTTTGTTGAGGTTCCTATTATTGGTTTTTATTAGAATTCTGTTGAGGTACCCATTGTTGGTTTTTCCATGGATTTGCATTGGCTGGTAGTGTCGAACCCCGCTAATTGCGGGGATTTATACATGGTGGTGGATGTGGGTAAGCCATCCAGTTTGGTGGTGTCCACTCAAGTTTTCCCCAAGTAGGCTGAGGAGCCTGACTGGGCCATGACATCCTCCAAAGGCTTTGACCGGGTCGAGGAGCATACATAGCCTGATTATTTGGCCTTTAAACGAAGTTTAGCTATGCATTTTCTTGAGAGATGGAATTCAATCCTTCATTTAAGAGAGGTAATAAAGTGTAATGCTTAGGATCGTTATCAACAACATCATAGATCAAACACATGTCTATGACATCCAAAGTACACTCTCTCAAGGGATGTCTCTTTTTGTATTTAGGGCAATATATGTCCAAAGGTTCGTTTGCATAATTGGTTTTGGCCTTCATCCCATTTATGGTTGATGTCATTTGTGAAAAAATGTATTTTTCATGTTAGCCATTTCCTCCGAAACTCGAGGTACCTAAGGAAGGCTTTGATGTTGTAATTTTCCTTATACCTCCTCGTGTTCTAGAGTAATTTCTACATAACTTACTGATATTCTCCATACTAAGTTTTTGCACATCACCTCCTCCCATAAAATGGAAGGAATCCTTGGTTTCCTCATCAATTCCTTTAAGGAAAATGACTTAGTGATTTCTACATATAACTCATAACCACTCCTCCAATGGAGAATGATAAATCTATCCGATAATCTTCTATATTTTCATCTTCTTTTTGCTTTATCTGGAAGAAATCTTCTTTCCTATCCCTTCCCCTACAACAGTCTTGATATTTATCCAAAAAGGTTAGATTTAGCGACAATCCCATGAACCACCTCATTGCAGATTCCTTCAAAGTGGAAGGAAATAGTTTGAGTTTCTAATTTTTTGTTCTATAGTCATATGTTTGGCAAAGAAATTTAAAGTCAAACAAGAAGTGATATGGGTCTTCCGTAGACATTCCTCATAAGATAGGGAGGATCAATGTTGAAATATTTTTCATAGGTGAATCCTCATCTTCATCTAAGACAATGGGATAGGTAATGGTTATACCCAAGGGTCGAGTTCTCATTATTCCTATTGTCTCCCATTTCGAATTCTTTTCTGCTACTAAATAGAATAATGCAGAATGTTAAGAAGGGCTTCTAGGCATTGCATTAGATTTAGTTTAACTTTTAGTGTTCCCTACTTATACTCTGTTTGGAGATATTCTTTGGATATCGCACATGATAAATCTCCCTTGAATGTCTCGTGGCCTATGCATCAATATTGGTCATGTAAACAAGGCTTGGGACTCCTATTGATTGTATAGATGAGATTCATTAACACCCATAACAAGTAAGATAGATAAAATTTCATGTTTTCTTACGGTGTCCCTAAAACGGTGCCAAAAATGATGGCTCATTATATTCTCTACTCATTTAACTAATATATTCTTCTACTAGTGTCATTATAAAGCTAGGGTTGTGTCCTAGGTTATATGCAATGATGCCCTATATTACTAGTTATGTTGTTGGGTCTTTCTTGGGGGTTTCTGGTAGATCTTCCTAGGTTTTCTACTAATCTATGGAAACTTAATGCTAAGCTACGAAAAATTTAATTATTGTGATAGAAAGAAGTTGTGAAAGCTATATTCTTAACTCAAATTAAAATGTGGACACGAAATTCAAATAGTGGAACCGAAATTGCATACTCGAAAATTAAATTGCACTAAAAGTAAAAAAACATTGAATATAATTTGCATGAAAGGAAATACACACTCTGAATGGAAATTGTGATAAAGGAAATAAACAAATTGAATGAAAATTGTAGTATAGGAAATCAACAAATTATGACTTATCAGAAAACCACATTCTTGTGTAAACATAAACAACCTCCAGTCGCCTTGGTCGAGTGGGCCCTTGCTCTTCCTTGGGTGAGAGGTAATCTTAACAACATGAGATACTCAGAATGATATCCACTTATATTGATTCAAAGAAGTTATATGACATATTCAGTGCATCTATAAAGTAAATACTAACTATTACAAACTATATTGCAGATTATCAATATTATCAAACTACTAAATTGTTCTTCAAGGACATGTTCTTATATAGAAACATTCATTACATATCATTCCAAAATGGTAGGCACTATGTTCTTCCACTACCAACATTTGGTTAAGGTTAATAAAACCATACGTAACTGCTAGAAACAAGACCCATGTTTATAGGCCATTAATGGAAAAAGTCCTCCACGACTGCATACCGACTCTAGACTCATGCTCCTTGACTGCACTCCAAACTAGTAGTAAATGTTCATTATTATCCTACACACATTACCACATTTCACTCACAAAGGAAATTAGTAGGAAGTTATATGGTTAACAAGTTACATGAACAAGAGCAAGGAAAATGCATTAAACTCACTAAGATATAACCATATAAAGCATCATCATGCACTAGTAAATCATGTTTAAATGAAAAATTATCAATTGTATAAATGATATAAACAAATCAAATAATGTAGTCTTCACTTTATTCTATGAAAATAATGACATCAAGATATGACATCTCGTTGTTATTACTTTCCGAGAAACAATATTTTTCCTTTCAAATTACTTAGGACATATTATATTTTTTAATTCCTTTTTTAGGTAATATGTCTTCCATTAGTTGTACTTTTTCATGAAAATTTTTTTATTCAAGGACTAGAGGATTGGAAAGAGAGAGATGATGAATGGTTTATAGAAATGCATTCCCTAGAAAATTACCATAGTGATATGTGGTTATTTTTTATTGATGATGAAGTTATTAGTGAAGTTGGTAGAGTATTAAACTAAAAAGTTATTGATTAACAAACATTGAATATTCATGTTGAAATCATCGATGTCGTAATGAATAAGTGCCTTATTATGTACATGGATTTGTAATTTTCATTGTTATGGAAAATGGAAATGAAGGATTCTAGAAAACATATGGCATTCTCTTGTTTTTAAAATGGTTGGAATTTTGGGAAGTTCATATAGTCAGACAAAACAGGATGTGAAAATTCCCTTGAATTTCATACTAACATGAATTTGGTATTCAAAAAAATTTATATAACCTAGGATACCTCTTCTATTTTCTATTATTTGAATAGATAAAATTTCTTTCTCCACCGAAACAAGCAAAGCTATTTACATCACCGAGGAGATATTATTTTCTAAATTAGGGATAGATCCATATAAGATAAAGTTTCTAGGGCTTAAAAAGAATAAAAAATTGGTTTTTTTGTTGAAGAAAGTGACCAGTATATTTGAGAAAACAAAAACTTCATTTTCTCAACAATTAAACTTGTTTTTATTCAATGGTGATGTTTTTCCAAATTAAAGTTTCTAGGTGCCATTTGGCACCTCAAGAGTATTAATTATGTCTTATGCATGATGATAATCTTCATGTTATTGTCTATTCAATGTTGATTAATGTTATTCCTACACTGAGGGATGTACTTCTTGTTCCCTTTTTACCTTTTATAAAGGATCTTGTGCAACCCAGGATCCAGATGACATGAAGAGAGATGAAGTGTAGTTCTACATTATTGATGGCCAACATACCATTTGTACCCAAAATTTTCTTTGGCTCAAATAAAATATAAGTTATTACATACTAAGATGTAGTTTAGAAAGGTTTGAATTATGTTTTCACATGCTCCTGGCAGCTTCATTGTTAAAATTTTCTAGCAGCAAAACGATCAAAACAAAAAATAGATTGATACCAATTTTATTGATGTACTCTACAAGGCTCAAATGATTTGGAAATCCCTAGGATGTCCTCGAAGGCCCAAAGTGGGAAACTAAAATTCAGATGATTTGAAGGTAATGAAACTTAATTTTAACACATTTTTTCTTAAAATTTAATTTTGTAATATGTAGAAAGTAAATATACTATTTCCTCTTTCAATGTAGTGTTTCGAGATGTAATGTATTACTATTTTAAAAGTGGTTAGGGCTGAGAGCCTTTATGAAAAATAGACATTTCTATTTTTACCTGAGGATATATGGAAAATTTTGACAACAACCATTGAGTTATTTAAATCATGTGGGTTGGCTTGTTCTCCTTTAAGGATAACCAACCTAACTTTCAACCAAATTCATTGGCAAGGTTCACGGAAAATTACTTCAGGCTTGTAAGAGGAATGACCGATGAGGAGATATCAATTCTACTAGATAAATTACAAGTAGGGAAAGTATGGCTAACTCACTCTATTGAAGAAGGCATCATAATGAAGAATTTAGATACTTACTACAAAAGAGTAAAAGATGACAGAAGGATGAGAGAAAAAATTCTAAAATATATGAAAAGTAAATATCCAGGTAATAGTGTATTGGCAGAATGCACTAAAAACCTATTGTCGAAAAAAATTGGTTTTCATGATTCTCACTACCGAGAGTTTTGTGTACTCTTAGGATAAGAGAATAAAGGATAAAGAAAATCTTATTTTAAGGGAAGTGAAAAATCGGTAAAAAGAAAATTTATGTTGAAGTGGCAGAGAGGTTCTCTCAAATGGAAGCTAAGAAATTTATAGAAAACTATGTGATTGCAATGGGAGAAAATATTATAGAAAGGATGGAAGACATCAAATACTTTACCTATGAATGTGCATATCCCTTCCATCTCCAGAAGAAATATCTTCTATACCATCAACTAATCCATTCAATGTAGAATGTGTGATTGCAGATTTCTACAATTTTTCTAGTGTACTTACTTCCGATGCAATAATGGTCCTACTTACAGTTGTCGATCTATCTGTTAAATTGTGTAATTATTGTGCTCTTCCCGTTGCTTCTTCAAAATGTTAATAGAGATAGTAAAAAAATACATGTAAAAAGTAAAAGACAAGTGAGAATCACTTGAGGAAGGTTGGTATAGGTTTTATGACAACATAGGAAAATTTGATAACTTGTGTCTTATGTGCACAATAACTAATGTGAAAAATTGTGATGTTGATGATGAGGATATAACAGCAATCACCATGGATTGGATTGATAAACTTCCGCAACAAATTGTGATGGCAAGCAATATTGGCCTATGAGGAAAGACACATCCTTTTATTTATGAGATATCTTATGGGTTTTGGTCTCATATGTTCGGTGAAATCACTTCCAATAATTCTCTAGTTATAGTGTTTTACTACGGTACATTGTTGCGGTGCATGATTTGGTTGACACAAGTGTATATGCGATTTTTGTTGTTAAATCACATGATCAAGATTTTTTTACAACATTACTATTCTCATTTGAAAAAAACTACATTGATTAAGATCACTTTGAAAAATTCTATTAGTTTAATGAATTTAAATTGATATATATAATATTTATGCAGAAATCAAACAATAGAGGAAGACATCGTATCTTCCTCTCCATAAACAAATAGAGCAGATGATGTTGATCTTAGTATGACACAACCAATTCAACTTGTTGCCCCAAATTTTGTTGACCATAAATCCAATGAATCAATAAAATGTGAGTGGGAAATACTTTTGGTTTTAAAAATTTAATGCTATAAGATGTTTTCTATCGTCATTGTTTACATATTTTTAATAAAAACTTCAATTTTTTCAGATTTGATGCCAAATGGGTAGGTTTTTGGCACATCACACCCAAACTCATAGATGAAAAAATGGTATGATTCTCATTTACAATTACTAAAAAAACCATTTATAAGACCCTCATAATTGAAGGAACCTATAGCAAAGTAGTTTATTTGTAATATGTATTACCCTAGCGGTCGCTAACATACATCTTTTAATTAGATTTATTTTGAATTGAGTAAATTTTTGGTTTATTGGTTAATATTAAATTGCATGGACAATTGAAAAAATTTACTTCTGTATAGTTGGCTATTAGTGGTCGTTAAGCCCATCATAGACTATCAACCCAAACATAGTCCGGCATTAATGGCTTACGCCTACTAGTCACTAATATACAACTACATCTATGCAATATTGTATAAAATCAAGTTGTATCACGTATTTTTTTACATCGACTTAAAATTTATTTTGAATTGATTACTATTTTTTTAAATAGAACAAGCATCACAAGAACTTGTAGAGGGGGAGTGCGAGGGAATCCAAGATGGAGTCTCAATCAGTAAGTGTTAACATACTAAATTTTGATTATTTGAATTGGTTAATATCAAATTGCAGAAAATTGAGAAAAAATTCTTTTGTGCAGTTGGTAAAAGGATTATTTAATTATTTTAGATTTGGAGGGTTTTCTCTATGAGAAAACCAATACTAGAAAAGGGTTGATGATAATTTTTGCAAGGATACTCTCAACTTGCAATGTCGGCTCAAGTAGTTTTTAAAGATATTGATGAAAAATGTGAAGTGGTATTTTTGTCCAACTAAGTATCTTTGCACTAAATTTGAAAAGATGATTAAGGCTTTGAAAAAAAATTACCGTTTGAATTCAAACAATTTCTTATTTTGGGTAAAGAACATTTTTGTGTAGAAGACGAAATTGTAATGAAAGATCTCCAAAATATTTAGACTAGAGATGGTATTATTTTCGGCCTTAGTGACACATTATGTATTATAATGTGCCCAAATGGAAACCCTTTGGAAAATTTTATGGAGGGGAAGAAATCCAATGAACATAAGCTTTTCAAAGATAAGTGGTTGATGACCAGTTTGTATAGAAACATAACATTGATATTGTGTTAGGGTTTGAGTGTTACAGAGCATCCAAAATTGTAAATAACAGAAATATATAACTATTAATTATTTCAAAGTGTTTTTTTCTATGATATTCATTCATACAATTATATGGTCATTCTTTATTTTATATGTTGACATACAAATTTAAAATTTGGTAGTATCTATATCCTCACCGTGATTGATATTATATTATAGTTGTATAAGATGTTTTGAGTAGTGATTAAATACTTTTATGCCTTGTTTTAAATCACTTTTCAAGGTTACATTAATTCTGAATTGTTTTTATACATCCTATTCGGAAGCCTTGAAATTACTAGTTTTGGGAATTGAACATTTTTAATTTTGAATATCTGGTATTGGTGACAAAATACCTCATAATATGGTTATAGATTTTAGATGTAGGAAAAATAAATACAAAATATATTGACATTGCCTTATGGTAATCATCTATGGATTCTACAATTGTGAAGTACATGTTCATAAAAAAAACTAGTTGGCCACGAGAAACCCACTTCAGGTTCATTTGGGGATGCCAACAATGTAAGTTAAAAAAAAATACAAGTCAACAGATAGTAGACATTTATAATAATCTTTATACTAAAAACAATATGATTTTGATTGATGACGTGAGATTCTTGTCGCACGAGGTCAAAGAAGAAATTACTTTGAAAAATCCAACATACTAGAGATTTGATGGAAACTATAAGACTGATTCAAAAATTTACATTGAATTATGTACATGTTTGAAACATGCAAGAGAACACAAAAACGTGTGTAGATTATTGAAAACTTTTAAATGCACCATTGGCATTTGAATTATATACTTTTCTTCCAAATCCAACAATGTATTGTGCATTTTTATGGAATAAAATAACTACCTTAAGGTTCTTAAATATTCGCAATGCACAATCATTTTTTTCTTTCTTTTTGGAAAGAAAAACATTTTTTCTAACTTGGGTGAAGAGACAATCATGGATCATGGATCAATAAAAGAATGAGTTTTCCCAGATCTACATAGTTTAAACTTAAAAAATTGGTAAGACCATTATTCCCAATCAAAAATTAATCCTAGTGGCCACTAGCACGTAAAAAAAAGGAAACATATAATGTTTATCGTTTCACACATCGATGTTGGCTTCTCTGAAATAAAAAAAATTTTTTCCCCAGTTATGCTTGGTTTAATCTTAAAGACATTTTGAAATTGATAAGAACCTTATTTGCAAGAAAAAAATAATCATAGCAGCTCGTTAGACAGTATAAAATAAAACATGTTATGTTTATTGATTTGCAGATCCATGGAGGCTTCCCTAAAATCATAAAATGATTTTTTACCAGATCTTCATATGTTAATCTTAATGAAATTTTGAAAATGATAAAACCTTGTTCCAAATAAAAATAAAGCCTAGCAGCCACAAGCACATATAAAACTGAAACATTTTCTATTTATTGTTTTGCATATTGTTGTGAATAATATTGCATCATGATCATACATGAAGATTGCATCATGATCAAACATTCTGTTTATCGAGTATCCAAGATTCAAAAAAAAATCTCAAAAAACTTAGCACTATTTACAACAAGTGAAATGCATATTACAATTGTAAAAATATACCTATTGAAGGAAGAATTGTGGCCTATAATTCAAACTACAATTATTCTTAAGAGATGAATTGTGGCCTATAATGAAAATATTGAAGGATGTGGAAGATGATTTGGAGACGTACAAGATGTCATTAAATCAATAACCCAATTACAATTATGTAATTTTTCCATACATTTAATTGATAACACCTTTCTATATAATGTGTGTGAATGTATTTAGTAATGCGATTTTGTATAATGTGTGTTTATCAATTAGGGGTAGCCTTTATTCATTATCTAGCCTCTATTTTTGGTGTTCCTCAGACCCCCTTATAGTTGTTGCTTTTTTTTTTCTAGACTTGGCCTAGTGTGCTTGTGGCTTGGAGGCTTTCTCTCATACCATCCGCTTATTTTTTTGAGAGAATCTTTTATCATGTTGCATTTAATATAATATAAGATTCTTTTCATCAAATAATCTATCCAATACATGGGAAAATGTTGATGATGCCATCCATTTTTATTGCATCGACCTTCCTCACATGAGTCAAGGGACTATTTAATTGGGTTGTGATTTCTCATGTCCTCACTCATTTTCTCATGTTTTTTTTTGTTTTCCCCTTCCCTTTCATGGCATCTACCTATGTTCCATTCATCCTCTTATGCAACAAGAAGTGGAAAAGGTATTTCCTCTCTACTTTTTCTCATAATCATCTTTGTAATGTCTTCCACATAGACTCCACAAATGTTATGATTGTGATTTTAAATGTTATGGGTGTGGATTATCTCCGAGATCCTTTGGAGAAATTGTGTAAACTCTACGATTGTAGGAGTCTTCGTGTTAAATTTATTCATACTGTGTGGAGATAAAGTAGTGGTCATGGTGGTCATGTCCCATTTCATTTACCCCAAACATCGTGTAGGTTTGGTCAAAGATCTAGCAGAAGTATGTCTTCTGTGTATCTTTCCAAAGTTGTATCCTTTTCCGTCACCTTTTTGTTTTGACAGTAGGATTTGTGATGCCCTAGAATTGAAAATTTAGGTCTTGCTTCAATTTTCTAACTCTGTTCAAAAAACTTGTCAATCCAATGGGGCGTCTATCTCCAACGTGCCATACCTAGATCTATTCGTGCTAAAAAACCTACCTTTCCCTTTCTTGATCATGTGGTGTACTTGAAAATTATTGTTGGCACATTCTTTTCCTTAATCAATATTATTGCAATGCTTGGCTGGGTGGAACCCTAGGGTTTCTCTATCATTCCCACTCTTTTATTATGTATTCATGACTCTATGTTTTTTTGCAGGCCTAGTTATTCATGTTACATGTTTTCCTCATTATCTTTCATACTTGTTTTTAGTTTTTGTATGTATCCTTTCATTAATCAAAATGTGGGATACTTGTAGGGTGGGGACCCATCAACCCTTTGGTTCATAGCTTTGGTCAAAAGCGTTTAACTATCTAAAAAAGAAAATTATGTAATTTTTCCCTAAATTTATTTGACAAGTTTCTGTATAATGTGCGTGACTATGTTAATAATGTTTATATGCATAATATGTGTGATTATATTTAGGAAATTAATAATATAGTAAATTATTTAAATGATAATCGATATCTTAATACATTAAGAGTACATAACATTTTTATTTCGTGTGAGTTCTTATTTGATTAATGTTAATTTACCTCGATAAGCTAAATTTGCATTACCTAGCAAGCGTTAAGTATTAACTCTCTTACTTTGATTTTTTAAGGTCATATTATCCTCTTGACTTCAAACATTCCATTGCAAAAAAATTCACATCAGTTTAAGGTATATAAAGAATTGAAAAAAATTTAGGCACTTTAACAATCAATGTGTTCATAGATATCGTGAAAATAGTTTTAATTTGCAATGAATTATTCTGTGAATTTGGGATTCCAAAGATGATGAATAGTATTATAATGAAATTTAAATACTTCGCAAAAGGATTTAGCATAGTTCTACCTTTAGAAAAGGAATTTTAATTTATTTCATATTTATATTTAATTACAAAATAGATATTCTCTGACAAGAGGAGTTGGAGACTTTTAATTATCATTTAATGTGTCAAGTGTGGGAGGAAAATGTCTGTAATGATTCCATGTCCCTTCTTTCAATTTATGCGAGGATAGCGGAAGGTGACGTGGGGGTTAATGATGAATGACATCACAAATTTATAACTATTAAGGGGATGTTAATGTTCTTATAATCTGGGTTTATTCCTCTATAGGAATTCAAGTTTATAACTATCAATGGGATGTTAATATTCTTGTAATGCAAGTGGCATCGAGGTTTTTAAGCTGTGAAGGGGATTTTAATGTTCTTGTAATGTGAGTCCCACCGGGGATTATTCCTCTCTTGTAATTCCTTACAAGTGAAAGGTGCGTACACTATGCATGTAGTTTATTAAGGGGGTGTTAATGTTCTTGTAATATGGGTTTATTCCTCTCTTGGAATTTGGATTTAAAACTATCAAGGGGATGTTATTGCGCATTTAATCCTCTCTAGGAATCTTGGATTTATGTTGCTATTTCATATATTAGTATTCCAGGTTGTGTGGTTAGGTATTTGTAGCACTAAGAAGGATTTTTTCTTCGGATAGTCCGACTATTAATAGGGATATGGGAAAAGATTTCATTCACATTGAGCCCCAGGATCTCAATGGTTTTAAATATGAGGCTATGGAGCTGTTCAACTAAATGGTATGTTCCCCTTTCATAAATATTTTTGAGGGGTACAATTAGCAGCTCAGTAAGGATTTCAGATCAACATGGCAGCTAGCCAAGAAATGGATGGGGAAATGTGGTGTTGTGGGGAGTAAAGATTGAATTATCAATCAACACGGGGTCTTATGTTATGGGAAATCTCATAGAAGGATGTGAAGTCTACAAACCCAAAAAGGATTTAGCGGATGAAATGAAGCTATTTCTATGAGGTAAGGAAAAACTCACCCCTCATTTTGTAAGCTTTCTTAGGAATTCCTTACCTCCCCCATTCAACAAAGTGGCCCTTAACCTAATCCAGTTTTTCACTCTTGAGGGATGCCACAAATGTATCTATGTTTACCATCTTCCCATGCTCAATTTCCTCAGACATGGGCATAGTTTTAGTTTTCCATACTATATACTTTGTTCTCTATGTGCTACCCTAGACCACTACAAAAAAGGAAAAATCAGTATTCCCCTGCATCAGGGTTTTATTATGGCCATTGTGAAGAGATCAATCTTGGATATGGATAAAATGGTTAATGGGGATAGTGTCTTGTTAAAAGACCTTGAATATTATGTTGTAGAAGATGAAACTAATTCTGAGAATGAGGAACCTAGAGAATCCCCTGAGTCGAGTGGAGGGGATGATCAAAATTTTGTTGAAGTTGAAGCATTACAGGCCTCTAAGACCTAAAAGAAGATATCATGAAGGTGGTCACTATTAGGAAGGCTAAAAAAGGGGAAGCGAGTCAACGAGAGGAAGATTTTTAGATGACACCAAGGAAAAGACCCAAATAGAAGTGCTTGGAAAGGTGGTGTGGAAGAGGAAGTTGATCTTGTTAAAGTGGTTGTAGACCTTGAAAAAGTGAAATGTGACACTCACCTTACTAAAACCACTATCCGGTTTATCCCCAACGATTGACATGTAATGAAGATGAAAGTTTAAGATGTGGCTCAAGTTGTAAAGGGTGGCAATATGGAGGTTCTACAAGAAAAGTGTAATAATTTAAACAATGATGAGGATCAGCTTAAGCCTATGCTTCAGAACTTCACTGAGTAGAGTATTATCACTATCAAGTAGACTTTACAACACCTTCAAACTCTCAGAAAACTAGCTAATGCCTATAGAAAATGTT
Source organism: Taxus wallichiana var. yunnanensis (assembly GCA_018340775.1). Lineage (NCBI taxonomy): Eukaryota > Viridiplantae > Streptophyta > Pinopsida > Cupressales > Taxaceae > Taxus > Taxus wallichiana. The sequence continues at coordinate 78,859,945 of CM031236.1, read as the reverse complement.
AAGAGAAGGGGACATTTAAGAAGAGGAAAACAGAACTATCCAAAGATGATTGAACCACTATGGGCACTAATATTGAATCACTTGCTAAGAAATGGGCCACTCTTATGGCCAGCTTGGAGAAAATGAAAAAGTAGTGGCTATTGTTAGGTCAGTTGTTTAGTTTTTTTAGTTTTGTGTTTTTGATGTTGTTACTTTACTATATTAGCGAGTTAGTTTTGATTCTTTTTGGATCGTACTATATTTTTGTATGGTTTGGTATTGAATATATGATCTATTTGGGAGCTTCATTATGTATGGGGTAGGGTCCCCTCAACCCTCTTTTACCTAATGTCAAAAAAAAAAATCTTACTCTCTGAGTGGAATGGTCCACTCCAAGGAAAATGTTTTTAAAAAATTAAAGCAAGGCAGACTTAAAAGCAGACATCTTTCCTTCTTTCTATGGAGTCTTTTACTTATTTATGCTTAACATAAAGAGTTTATCTCACATTTAGTTCAATATTTCTTCAATGTAGACCAAACTCACTTTGGCTCTAACATGCTTCTTATCAAATCATGTGAAAGCAACAAGTATTGTAAAGTCAATTATTATTTGATTTTCTCTCTATGGTGAGTAGTGAAGAACTATGATGTGGAAGTATATGTAGCTATTCTATGGGTTATAATATGGTTCCCCCAAAAAAAATAATACATAATAAAAATATGGCTTTTAAAATTAAAAGGTACCAAAATATGCAGTAGATACATAGATGCACTCTACAGAAATTGAGTTAGTATGTTTCTTTTTCTAAGAAACATGTTCTCATAAAATTTCTTTGCACGAACATTCACACAAAGATCAACTTCCCGTGATGTCATACATTGTCACTCTCAAACAATTTTATCTCATTGTTGATGACATTCAATGATATCCACTTTAACAAACACGTTTGTTTAATTTTATTTGTAATAGTAATTTACTATTTAAATTCACTTAAATCTAAATAAAATATGAAGATTCAAAAGGACTGTAACCTTAAATTGCTTAATATTTTTGGCAGAGATAATAGGGATCCCGTAAACTTTACAAAAAATTTAACTCAAAAACCTTAACAAGAAGCTAACGCAAGCGTATGTATTATTATTTTTATTTGTAGGGTTTCACTATGATGACTAGTGATTTGAATGACTCGCAAACTGAAAAGAGTTTACGAGAATCGAATCGAAATGAGGCACCATGAAGTAGTTGCACTCCAACGGAATCATGAAAGCTCCAGCGATAGCAAGGAAAAAATGATCAGAAATGGAAGAACTTGCTCAATAGAAACAAAGCTTGCATAGAGGAAAGATAGCAGAGTGTCTTGGCATGCTCATAAATGAATAGAAAAGGGTACATATAGGGTGTTGAGTAACCCTAGTGCATGACACATATGAAACCCTAAACCTAACCCATGTGAGATGACCCTCCAACATGAGAGGAGGACACATAGGATAACTCACACTAACACCCCCTTCATCAAGCTAGGGTAGTGGTTGTGACGAGTCGAGATAGAGGAAGACACCCCTAAACAACTAAGAAAGATGTGTCAATGGGGCCTGGAAACTAAAGGCCTGATAAGGTGCCCATATACAAACACAATCTTCCTAGAAGAAGAAGAAGAAAAGAAGGACTACATAGCCCAAAGAAGATGGGTAGTTGTAGAAGACCTCACCCCAAGAAGAGACCGTAAGTGAAGAAACTTCATCTCAGTGAAGGGATTGGTGAATAAATCTGTAATTTGATCAACTGTTTGAATGTACTGAATGTCGATGATACGATCATGAATAAGCTTCTGTATGAAGTGCATATGGATCTCAATGTGCTTCCTCCACTGCTGCTGAACTAGATTTCTATAAATAGAGATAGTTCTCATGTTATCACAGTAGATAATGGTAGGCCACCTAAAGTGGATGTAAAACTCTGTCAGAATACCCTGTAGCCAAATAGCTTCTATGGTAGCGTTAACTGCTCCTTTGTATTCTACCTCTGTAGATGATATCGTAATCACATTCTGCTTCTTTCTAGACCAACTAATAGGACCTGAACCAAGAGAGAAAATGTAGCCAGAAGTAGATTTTTGATGATCTAAGTCACCACCCAATCAAAATCTATGAATCCAATCAAGTCGATATCAACCCCTCCATGATAGTGAATGCCATCAACATAAGTGCCATGAACATAATGAAGGATCCATTTAGTTGCTTTCCAATGCAGCTCATGTGGCTCCTACATGAATCTAAACATGATCCCAATAGCATACGATAAATCCAGTCAAGTGTGAGTCAAGTAGATCAAGCTCCCAACTAACTCACAGGTAAAGAGTACCCATCAACCAAGGGAGTAGACAATCTAAAACCAACTTCACCTTGGAAAGAAAAGGAGTAGGAGAAGACTTGCAATCGGACATTTGAAACCAAGCTAGAAAATCAAGAGCATGCTTAGGTTGTGAAATCAAGATTCCCAGTCGATTGTGAAATTTGGATCCTAAGGAAGTAAGGAATCGACCTAAGTCGGTCATGATGGAAAACTTGTTGGCTAATGTGATCTTCACGAGAATCAATAATAGAGGAAGAGCTTCCTGTGATCAACAAGTCATCAACATATAGAACAAGAATGAGTATGGAGTCATCTTGCTATAGAATATAAACATTTGGATCAGAGTGACACCTAGTAAACCCTGATGTAAGTAAGGAGTCCATCTTGGCATACCAATCCCAAGGGGCTTTTTAAGGCCATAAAGAGACTTCTTTAACTTACAAATGAGGGAGGAATCTTGGACATAACCCGAAGGTTGTTCCATATAGATCTCTTCCTCTAGGTCACCATGAAGGAAGGCACTCTTAATGTCCATTTGATGGACTTTCCATCTATTTGCTGCGGCAATGGCTAGGGTCAGTCGAATAGAAGTCATCTTCGCAACCGGAGCAAAGGTTTCTATATAATCAACCCTAGCTATCTAGGAGAAACCCTTAGCTACTAATTGTGCTTTAAAATTTTTGACGTCTCCATCTACTCCATACTTTGTTTGGAACACCCACTTACACCGAATGATTTTTCTTCCTTTCGAAGAGTGGTGAGATCCCAAGTATCGTTCTTCATGAGAGAGGAATACTCCTCATCCATGGTAGAATCCCACTCAGGAATACCAGAAGCCTCCCAAAAGACTGTGGATCAGAATCAGAGGCAAAGAAAGAGTGGGGTCCAACAAAATCTGAGCAAGTACATCTCATATCCGAAGTATCTCCAACTAAATCTCCAACACTTTGTAAAGTTTTCCTAGCCCAAAGGGGACCAAGAGGATCAGGCTCAAAGTCGGAAGATTCTTCACTTGAGTGAGAAGGGACATAGTCCTCGTCATCACTACTGTCAGAATCAAAAGACTCAAAGATCTGATGGTCGGGAGGATCTGGAAGAGGAGCACACTCAATAGTATCATCATCTGATGAGTCAGAATCCAAATCAGCGAGCTGAAGAACCTCTATAGGTGGAGAAGTAGAAGTCAAAGAAGACTCATCAAACTTAACACTTCTCTCAATATATAGCTCATGAGAAGTAGAATTCATCAATCGATATCCCTTCATGCCATCAGGATACCCTACAAAGATACAAGGTTTGGATTGTGGTTCCAAGGCCTTACATTTCTTCTTAGGAATCCAAGCCATAGCCTTGGATCCGAAGACTTGAAAGTGCTCAACATTAGGATTGCGTCCAAACCAGGCTTCAAAGGGTGTCATCCCTCTTACTACGCCTTGTGTGGAACATGGTTCTAAATGTAATTTTCACAATTCACTACTTTGGCCCAATCTTTGGGAGTAAGAGACTTGAGTGAATCATATAAGTGCCCATCTCCTTCAGTATAGTTCTTTCTTTCTGCAACTCCATTCTGCGAAGGGCTATAAGCAACTGTATGCTACAGAGAGATCCCTTCAGAAGTATAGAAATCCATGAACCTATTGTTTACATATTCACCTCCATTGTCAGTTCGAAGAACCTTGATAGACCGTTCCGCCTGTTTCTCAGCAAGAGCCTTAAAGTCCTGAAAATGTTCAAAGACTTCAGACTTAAGCTTAAGAAAATATACCCAAGTATATCGCGAATAGTCATCAATGAAGGTTAGCACATAAAGAGCTCTAGTAAATGAAGGAGAAGGAAATGGACCAGAAACATCACTGTGAACAAGATCCAAGGACGAGTGGCTCTCCAGGATTTTCCTTTGTCAAATTTCTTTTCAGGATGCTTTCCAAGGGTATAACCCTCACAAAGACCCTTAGAAAACTTGATGCGAGGCAACCCGTTGACCATTTTGTTTTGACTCAATTGTTCAAGGTAGCAATAATTTAGATGTCCAAAATGCTCATGCCATAGCTTACTAACCTCATTTGCATGAGTGAGCAAGGCAGTGGGTGTAGAATCAGAAGTAAAGTGGGAGAAGGTGTACAACCGTGAACGGTGATCTTCCTTTCCCTCAGCCACTGTAGTATCATTGTTAAGCTCACGAATGGTCAACGAGTTAGAACCAAATTCCACTCGCATTCCTTCACCAAGGTGAGTAATTTGGTAAACCGATAGGAGATTGGTAGAGAGATCAGGAACACTCAACACTTGGTTAAATGTTCCCCCATCCATCTCTACCGATCCACTACCGAAAACTCGACACTATCGTGTCATTACCCATCATGATTTGGGACATTCCACAAGGTTCAATGTTGGAAAACTCAACATGCGAAGAACCCATGTGGTGCGAGGCACCAGAATCTATAATCCATGTCGATGAAGGAGTAACTTTGGCTACAAGGGCTTTCCTTTCTTCTTATCATTTTTAGTACCTTTTGCAGCAGAAGACTCGGCCTTCGGAGAACTTTGTTTTATGGATTCAGGAACACTTATTTTATTTTTCTCAAGTAAATGAGATAAGTGATCAATCTATTTCTTAAAATAGTGTTGCTTGTCGTGACCAGTCTTCTTGCAATAGGAACACGAATACTTACTTTTCTGTGCCTTAGGCTCAGAAGTCGAAGTGTTTGTGTCATTTTTAGGTTTTATCTTGGTTTCTTTCTTAGGTTGATCCTTTGTTTCCTTATTCTTTTTAGTCTTCTTTCCTTTTCTAGTACTTGCTACAAGGGCATGTGACTTGGACTTGAGAGACCCCATTTGAATGAGTTTGTCCTATTCTCAAATGAGTTGGGATGAAAAACAATCAAAGGAGGGCATCGTCCAAGTATCACCCAAAGTAAATTTTGTAGTGTAGAAAGTTGACACGAAGACAGAATATTCGAGACCTAGCTTAGAGAGAATCGACAAGATCAATTGAGAATATTTATTTTCTACTTGACATCCTTTTAACAATAATCTAATGTGGACAAATTTCGAGAAGAAAGCTTGTAGGTTTTCAAAGTCACTAGGATTTAACCCTAGTAGTTTGTTTTCCAACTCATGTGCTCTCATGTCATCTAGTTGTCCAAACATCACATCCAACATTTTCCACACAGATGTAGGTGTTTCAAATGCCTCAATGTGGAAGAGCAAGTCAGGAGAAATGGACATGCAAAGAAGACCTAAAGCTTCATCACTACGGTTTAACCACTTAGATTTTCAGGTTCATCATCTGGTTCAGTCTCAGTTCCCATGGTGATGTAGAATAACCCTTTACCCCTTAGTTTCATTATTATTTTCGATCTCCATTCGAAAAATTTGATCGGCGTAAGAAAAAAATTGAAAGTGCATCCATAGTGAGAGAGAGAGAAGAAATGCGAGAAAAGAAACATAACCACCGGGATAATAACAACCCCCTACTTTTGGCACTTTATAGGTTAGTGCGTTGACTACAATCGGGTCCATGTGTGTGGTTTGAAACACTTGGTAACTCATCTTGCAATTAGCGTAATAACGTGCAGGAGAGGAGACCACAACAGTGTTTCGTGTAGTGCAACAAAAAAGGACACAGTAAACAAGCACAAGCAAAAAATAGAAAGGAGGTGAAAGCCAACCCTGGTGGTGAGACAAATTCTCTCATGTCACACGAAAGAATCCCTTTGTCGTAAGACTATGGTGGATGCACTCACAAGTCCACGAAAAAAAGAATAGAACAAAGCTAAAAAAATGAGCTAAATTAAGCAATACAAAGACACCCCCTCGAATGTGGCACTTTATAAAATTAGTGTGTTTATAAAGATAATGATCCCATCATCTAGAGTGCAAAAAAACATGCAACTTTGACTAAAGAAGTGCTCAAAACCGAGCAACGAGTCAAAAGTTATAGCAAAAACCAATTCCCGCAATTGATGAGAAAAAGCCAATAAGCCTGCAAACGGATTAAAAAAGTGCCCTAAACACATGAAAAGGGTATTATATGTATGCTCATTGGAAATGGCATGGAATTTGAGATAGGGTTTGTTTGTATTGCGAGGGGGGATTAGCCACCTGCCAATCTCGGACCTCACCCTTCGTCTTTGGCACTCGACGGAAGGTTAGAAATACAACAAGCCAAAGACCAAATTATAATGCCAAAGAAATATATTGTTTAGATAATGTGAAATTAAATTAGATCTAATGTAATTAAATCTAATGAATTTTGAAAAAGGCTTTAATTAAGCAAATCACTGAAAAAACACTTTTTTGAATATTTTCTAAAACAGAAGATTTAGAAAGAAGGCGTTTAAAACAAGAATTTTTAGATGAAGATTTTTAACTAATAAAGATTGAATGCGTTTTTAGAAAGTATCTTTTAAATAAAGAAAGATTTGGTGATTTAAAACGCATACTAAAAAAGAGATTGTTTGATTTTGTGTTTTAAAAGGAAGCTTTTAATCAAACAGAAAACTCAGGCCATTTTTGTAAAAAGCAGTGGTTTTTTTGTTGTTTTGAGTAAGATTAAAAGAAAGAAATGAATTTAAACTTACCAAACCAACTGGTTTAAGTGTACAGCTGCATATGAGTGTACAACCATGCACAGGAGTGTATAGTCACGTTTTTCGTTGCCAGCACCAAAAAAACGTGGCTGGGTTGTTGAAAATGCCCTTGCAAGCAAAAAAATGTGGCTGGGTTGTTAAAAACACCCTTGCAAGCAAAAAAATGTGGTTGTGTTGTTGAAAAATGCCCTGGCAAGCAAAAAAATGTGGTTGTGTGTTGAAAAACGCCTGCAGGAAAGCAAAAAAATGTGGCTGTGTGTTGAAAAATGCCTAGGAATGATCTTACAGTCCACGCATGATAGTTAATAGCCTGTACATAAGAGTTTACAACCCCTTCAAGCAAAAAAATGTGGCAGAGGTTAAAAACGCCTAGGAATGAATGAAAAAAGTGCAGGCCGCGCGTGAAAATAGTCCAAAAATGGTCAGAGGGACAACAGTTCGTTGATGAGCAACCACGACTAAAGAACTCAAAGATCCTGCAACCACAGACAACATGCATAGACAAATATCCTGCAAAAACCAGAGATTTAAAAAAAAATTCACTTCCATTTTAATAAATGAAAGGAATCTCTATTTTGGATTTTGATACATCCAACAAAAAAAAGAGAAAAAACCTGATTTCTCAAGGTATTTTGAAAAAACTGCACATGCACAAGAAAAAAAACACAAAAAAATTCTGAGAAAGCTTGTTAGAGATATTTGCAAGATAATTTCCAGAAAATAGTGATCAAAGGACTTGCATGCAGAGTAAAATAATGAAACCAAGTAAGAGTAATAGCAAAAAAAAATAAATCGAGTGCATGTTTACCCGATCTTAGCTCTGATACCATGAAAAGAGTTTGCAAGAATCAAATCAGAAATGAGGCACCATGAAGTAGTTGCACTCCAACGGAATCGTGAAAGCTCCAGCGATAGCAAGGAAAAATTGATCAGTAATGGAAGAACTTTCTCAACAAAAACAAATCTTGCATAGAGGAAAGACATTGGAGTGCCTTGGCATGCTCATAAATGAATAGAAAATGGGTACATATAGGTTGCTGAGTAACCCTAGTGCATGACACATATGAAACCCTAAACCTAACCCTAAACCTAACCCATGTGAGATGACCCTCCAACATGAGAGGACACATAGGATAACTCACACTAACAAACTAGCAAGAACTTTTCTCTTGATATGTGAGGATTTCAATGCTTTTCTCTTTTCTTGAGCTATGGATAACACTGCGATGGCATCGAGACGAGTGAGATGTGGGGAGCTTAAATAAGAGGGTAATTAAGATCTAATATTTCTTCTCCTAGCGTTGAATATCATCGGGATGGTCAAGAAGATTGTTTAATATATTTTTATGGATTATTTTACAAAGAATATGGTAGTTCCCACCACTACAATGTGCATCAAAATACAAATTACATTTAATTATATGCTCATAGTCTTGATCGACGCCCTCTGCTAGTTTCTTCATAATATCTTTAGTAATTCTCTAGTTACAGTGAGGTTCAATCACATCATAGTAAATTAACTTGGAATTGTCTCACATCTCTTGAAACACATTAGCCTAGCTTCCATTAGCTTATATAAAAATGATTAAAGGCATCTAAATGGGCATCAAATTTAACACCACAGTGTGGCTTTTATTACAACCATTGAAGGATAAGAGAATATGTTCATTATCCCATATAAATCGAAACATATTATGTACACAACATCTCCTAAATAGTGCCTAACACCAGCTAGACCATATAACATAGCATAAATAATGGTTGGTGGTCGCTAGCCCTTCATAGCATAAATAATGGTTTACGGCCACTAGCCCTTATAAAATAACATAACTAATTGCTATCGTCCATTTAGCCCATATAAATTTGAAACATTTTATATACATAACAAATCATAAATAATGCCTAGCAAACCTTGGCCTAAATAATAGATTCCATTTTTTTATTTTCTTGATTCCAATATATGGGACTTTGGGCTACATATAATTCTAATATATGTGATTTTGGATTCTAGTATATGTGATTCTAGATTCCAATATATGTGATATTGGAATCCGATATGTGTGATTTTGGAATCCAATATGTGTGATTTTGGAGTACAGATAATTTCAATATTTAACATTTTGGAATCCAAAAATGGCAATTTTGGATTCCAATATTGGAGGTTTTTATTATAGATCAGACTGGAATAAGTCTCAATTTAGTGAAATAAGCATTAAAAATAAGAAATATTTAGAAAATAGGTATCTAAATATAGTAAATTTCTAAAAAGAGTACATCCTCAACCTTTTAAATATTTTGAATAATCAAGAAACATTAGAAAGAGAGATTTCAGAAAACTTACCAAAATAAGCAAATATTTGGAGTAGTGGATATCTAAAAATAGTATGCTTATAAAAATACTAAACTCTCAACATTTGTAATAATTCAAATGAAATAGAAATATTGTAGAGCAAAAACAATAGAAACTTACTTAAAATGATTGTCCTGGATATAACCTGGTAAACATAGAAAGTTTTGGGTTTGAGTTCAGAAATTTTGTGGGGAATTATATTCTTCTTATCTCAATGCTTTTCAACACTATAAAGTGCAAATACTCAAGTCTAGAATCCATTTCAACCCTAATCACTAATTATCCTGGTGTGGGAGACACTAATGTCTCTCACACGGATCTTGAAGACTTGAAAAACAAGATGCTTGGTGGACCTTGCAAGATAGTGGAAGAGAATATCTTCTCGAGTCAGTTATTCTCAGCAGGAGGCCACCCATTTTCCATTCAAAGAACTAAATTTGTTTAGGCTTGTGCACAACACTATGAAGATGATTCCACAATAGTGTGGGTAGATGACAATTCCATCCTTGTAGTCTTCATTCCGAAGGGCATATCACAATGGCTCCATGTTCCCACTAGCGGTGACACGGTAATCATCAACAATGAATTTTGTTCACAAGAGTGAATGAAGACTGATTCATATTTTCAATGCCTTATGCTTCATTCATGGCTCAAACAAGGAGGAAATTTTTCTCGTGTTATAAATAACTTATTCAAAAGTGGATTCCATGAAGGTTATTCGATGTTAAAATTTTAATATGAAAAGTTATGGATCAGGAAATGACAAAATAATTCCAGGATTGTATGGATTAGTTCATCCTTGTTGCTACTGAAGGGAACAAATTAGTATATTGTGTACATATTAATAGTGATAACATTCATTAAAAAATTATTTAGTTTCCTTCAGAAAGGAAGTTCATCATGACTTCCTACCTGGTATATACTCTCACTTACACAATACCCTTTAAGGGATTTCTTGATTCTCTTAGTGTATCCCAAAAATAACCTTCCTATGAGAAATACCCACATCTCACTCACATAGAAAGAAACCATAATTTTGATAGGGTGAAGGATGAATTCACCATGTTCATCATCCAAATTATCGAAGGAAAAAACTTATAATATATTATCAATAATTTGTGTCAATCAAGAAATATGGGAACTACTTCACCTAGTTCACAACCTTCACATACATTATTGTTCTGGGCTCTTATCTTGCTCCTTATAGACTACCTAGGTACACTGGTGATAAAGTTGTAATTTTTGAATTTTCTAGGAAACTTTCTTATGTTCATACTAGATGTAAAAACAACACAAAGAAGCATGAATCTTTCCCCATTTATTTTGAAATATATTCATGAGATAATGTTTCATATGCATCAATTATTGAATATTGTTTTTCTTCTCTCAATCTCTATTCCTATGCATCTATGCCTGATTTTCATATCAAAATAAATCTTGTGATATTTCACCACACATCTCAATTGGAGGACTACTAGGCTAAATATATTGATGAATTTGAAATAATAAAGAGGGACTATATGTGCTTTGAAAGTTGATCGATGAGGGCATCCAATTTCATTTGTTCATTAAGGGAATAGAGGATTATGGATAATACTTGCTTTCTCCTAAGTATAAATCGATGAAAAATTCACCCCATCCTCCGATCTAATGTAATATAAGAGAATCATGTGACATCAAGGAAAATAACACAACAATAATTAATATATTAAGAGTGTGGTTCAAAACAATAATAATTAATTTCATCAAATCTAATGGCCTCTTGACTTTATGAAGATGAGCATCCCACATTTCATCTATGAAGGCATCCAAGAAGACCTTAAGGTCCACTCAATTAGAAGATCCCTCAAAGATAAAGATGATGGAGGAAGATAACGTTTAATATTCTCACCCTAAGAGTCTCTACAAGAAAATTAAAGTCACTAAAATCCCCATTGAAGCTCTTAAACAATGTATGATTGATCCTTCACAATCCCTAATTTAGCATCAGTTCTAAAGTGTGTCTTATTTAGTAGCTAATTCATCCCACCAAGTGCAAGATGTGATTCCCCACCATTATCTTGAAAGTGATCCCATACCTAATATTGAGCCCACATAGCTTGAGGCTTTCCCATGGATTCAGGATTTGATCAAGAGTGAGTCAAGGATAGTTAAAAAACCATCGACACCTAATTATAGAGCAATCTCAAATATCATGAAAGCTAACTAATGAAAGAAGTCACATGTAACCTCTTGTTTCTTGATGGAGCTTCTCACGACCAATGTGTAGAGATTTTTCAACCAAAGGTTATAAATCCTATGAAATAAATTAATCGGGTGACTATGAGATGAATAGAATTTTTTTAGGTCATGCTACACATGAGGGTGATACACACACTTTCAAGGAATCGGTTTCCCTCTTTCTTTCTTGAAATGAGGAATACATGGAAACAATGGAAAAGATGGAAGAGCATGTGAGAGCTCTTACTACTTATGTAGAAAAATTCTTGGATCCTAGTGTAGTACCACATCCACTTGTGGAAGCCATCACTCCTATCACTAGCTTCATCTTTGAAAGAATCAAGGAAGCTCAAGTTTACTCAATACAAGGAAAGGATAATTACGAGTGGGTTGAGAAGGTTCTTAAGAAAGGAAAAACATTGTTTCAAGGGATTCACTCATTGTTTGAGTTCACCTTCGTCACCACTTCTAAAGTGAAAATGACTAAGGAGGAGATTGACTGATGAGAAATTCCATTGGGACAATTTCCTTCCATTGGTTTCATAAATGTGAAATATTGATTCTCATTTATTGGTGAGTAAAAATTAATTCTCTTTCATAAAGGATAACTTGCTTTTTATCTAGTCTTGTGTGATGAGTTCTTGGTATGATATGTTAAATGATGATATCTCTTAGTTAGATTCTTATGGAGAGATTACATTATATTTTTTTATCAGCAATAATGTGCAAAGGCTTGGGTTTCCTTTAATCAATGGAAGAGAATATGAAATCATTATAGAAATTGGTCATAAAAGAGGTAGGAGATCCCCTATCATTCAACAAAGATAATTTGGAGTCTCTCGCAATAATAAAATGTTCAATTTATAATGCTAGAAAGGATCATCAGGTTTACTTAAAATAATGTAAGATCATCAGCAATGCTTCTGAAACATGGATCAATGCTTTGAGCTTTGTTCATATTTCACAAGCGAGAAAAGTGGCACTTGTAGTAACCCACTTGATGAAGGAATTCAAGGGTGAAGAAATATTTTAAGGAGTACTCCTAAGGGTTCATGAGTAGCCTGATCTTCACCATAAGAGGATTCATATTCATCATATTGATCATCTCCTCTCTTCTTCATTCCTCCTTTATTCTCTCTCCATGTTATTATTATTCATTAGGGAGGTACTTTTCATTCTTTTTCTATTCCTTAAGTGCTCTATAATATACCATTGTAATGATTTATTTTCAATTATTGAGCAAAGGATCATTTTTGTTTCCTACAAATATGAAATGTCACAAGTGATGAGGGGAAGTGAAAATTCATGTGGGGGGTAGATGACAATATTTTTGTAAGGCTATAAATTGGAATGGCTTCTCCATTCCAAAGGGTTGTCAATTTTGAGTTTCTAGTAGATAGCTTTACACTACTAAATACAAGAAAGAGATTACATTCTTCTATTTCTTTACATTCTCAACTTGTTAAACATGATGACATTGTAAAACCAAGAAATGTGTTATTTCCATTGATAAATGAATCATTAGAATTTATCACTATGGGTTGTAAGTATTATCTTATTTTGAAGGTTGAATTATTCTAATTGATTGTAGATTTTCTATGGTTGATGTTAAACTCTATAAGTTGTTATTAAAATAGATAACCCTCCTTCACCAAATTCTTACTCTCCTCTACCTCCTCTCACTAAGAAAATTCCTCCCTTACACTAGGTGTAAGAAATTTTCCATGGGTCAGTCAAGTATTTTTGTGTGATCCCCTGCTTTATGGCCACATGCTAATTTGTTTTTCTAAATTAAATAAATGGGATCCTCCCCATTACCAATAGGATGGATTTAGTCCTAGAGAATTGGTGAAAACCCACTAATTTTTCCTTTTGACAAATTATTTGTCCAACAGGGAGTATTAGTATTATCCACAAGAAAAATGTTTGCACTAGGAGATGAAACTAGAATGTGTATCACATGCAACTACAAGATAATCAACATGTTTATTTTCTGAAAGAAATATAAACAATATTATCATTATCCACATTATCATATACAAGTGGTGGAAAATAAGCAATTAAATAATCATTGCATTTTATTTCAAGATAAATTGAAACACAAGTTGTATCAATCATAATATCCACAATAAAAATGGAATCAGTTATGTCATTAATGTATTCAAGTGTATTAGTGTAAATACTAATGGTGTAAGAAAGATCATTTATTTCACATTTAATGGGATGAGTAGGAACATGCTAGGAGAAAGTTTCTCGGTGGACAAATTGGTGGGTATTTGCAATGCTCTGAGACTTCAAGCCCCTCTTCTCGAATGGTGAAACTCCGTTTTTTATGTGTGAATGAAATGAAAATGTTTTTTTTCCTTAGAGGTATGGATCCCACTGGAAAAATCCACTGAACCCATGGAAAAAACTTGTAATTTCTTGAAAGGGATCAATTTTTTGAGAGAGTAGAAAAGGGAGTGGGAAAAAGAGGGGATTAATATTGCAGGTAGAAAATCATATTCCTATAACCATTAATCGTAATAATTAAACACAAATATATTGAAAGAACACCACTTTACTATTAGCAACAAGACAAGACAAGATTAAGAACAAAAAATTTCAGTAATCTTCTCATCAAAAAAGGCAAGAAACTCCTTTCTCTTTCATTGATGTTTTAACAAAGTTGTACATAGTAGGAAATGGAAGAACATAGAAGGAGGGAATTAGAAGAAATGTTATCTCTTTTTCTTCTTCACAAGTAGTAATCTCTCATGAGCATACAAAATTGACAACCCTTAAGAATGAGGGTGTCATTACAATTTATAGATTAGAGAAAGAATCTTCACCTACCCCCCACATGAAATTTTTTTTTGTGTCTTTACAATATATGAATATTCATATTCCTAGGAATAAAATTAAGCCCCCTTTTATAAATTAAGTGTGAATTATTATATTAAAAAACTTATTCACATTTAAATGAATAATGAGAAATACGAATAATATAAAAGAAAAATACACCCCTCAATGAAGATATAGAAGTGAAGGAAAGAGGGGAAGGAAAAGGATGAGAGAAAACTACTCCGATGAAGACAGCTGTCGTTGAGGGATTCCTAGAAATATCTACCAGTTAAATCTCAATACCTTTGAATTTCTTGTTGAAGCTTCTAGCCGCAGGTGCCACTTTCTCAGCTTGTGGAATGTGAATAAAACCCGGTGATTTTATCCAACTTTTTTCGAAGGAGTTAATGTTCTTGCATTCGAGAGGTCCAAGACCGATTATCTTTTGTAGTGTTTTAAATGACCTCCTCCCTTATCTCTGCCAGAGAGAATCCAATGCATTTTCATTGAATGATAATGGATCTTTGGCATCCATTTTGACTAGATCTTCAAAATACTTCAACAAATCATCTATTAAAGTGTCCTCATTCATGTCGGCACTCCAAGCTTTTTACTTGAGCATCAACATCCTTAGACATATTTTCAACATCTTCCTAATATGAATCAAGCTCAAAAATAACATTTTTATAATTTTTAACAAGAAACCAAATTTTGAGCCTATACTTGAGACTATTCATTTGATGCGAAATAAAATACACCTTTGGTTATTATGAAGTATGATTTGAACATTCCCATCTCCATGGCCAATGGATACACACTGATCTTATTGATCCTTCTCTGCATAAATTTATTCCCATGTTGTGATTATTTACATGGTTGTGGAATCCATGTATTTTTAGAATGTCAACATTTCCAATAGCAACACCTTCCCCTTCTATAGGATCATGTTCACCCACTTTTCATTCTTGTATACCTACATGGTGAACCCTTATGTTTTTATGATAGACTCGGGGTCGAAGCTAATTATTAGAGTAAATTCTTCAGTTGGGAGTTTCATGGAAATAATTGGATCCAAAATCACCTACACATATGAACTAAGGGTCCTGATATGGTCTTCTACGTGACCAAAATTATCCTTGTATTATTATATTCTCACGACGAGGAAAGAGGAATAATATTGAAACAAGTGAACATCAACCTCATGTGTCGCCAAAGCTTAGGTAAATTGTGATCATTCCATATTGATGGATTTATTTCTTTGATGGGCTTGACAAGCTTCATCCCAAATAGCTCTATATATTGGTTACCCAAGGCACCTTTTAAAAATTTATAATTCATTAGGTACTTGTCACCCATTGCACCATGAGACCTTCTATTGTGATCATATCCTATACGAAAGGAAAGATATCTTTTTTCATCTCTGCGATTGGAAATATTGCAGCCTCTTACTCCAAATGGGAAGAAACATGCTTATAAGGTGGGACCAATGTGGCAATGGAAGAAGAGAAACATGGATATTTCTACGGGGCTGAAAGATTCATCAAGTTAATCTCTCCTTGTTCTAGATCAACTACAAGATCCTCTATAGTTCTCACTTTCTTATGCAGCCTCCGGTAGTGAGGATCCTCGGTTCCACCAATTTTCAATTTGATATTTCTCTTGATTGAGCCAAATAAAGAGTTTTTCTCTATCCTTGGAACAAGAATGGTAATAAGTTTGTGTCTTGAGGAAAGATAAGTTTTAGATGAGTTGAGATAAGATCTCTTTCTCATATAACATTACTTTGAACTTTTGATCACCTCCTTTATGTATTTTTGATATCTCTAGACTTGCAAACACTCTAAACCACTTGGGGGAGAGGTAAATATTTCACCATCAGGTAATCTAGATCAAACATTTTAGTTCCTTCCTCTTGAACTCCACCTTAATACCATTATGTTGTCACTTACACAAAAATATGAAATTTTTGAATTTTTCATCATGTGATCCCTTTGTCAAATTTGTTTTCCTTTTGACGTCTTGTGGAATGGAAATATAAAAATAGTTAGCCATTTTTAATGTTTTTGCATCAATTCAAGTGTATTACAGTGATTTTGGGTTCTCGAGGAATAGGAGTAACAAATTCCTCAAGGTTTCCCATTCCCCGCATCCCTCCTTTATCCACATTGTTCTTTTTCACTTTGTATGGAATTTTCTATTACCCATTGAACTATTCCCAAAGTCATATTTTCCCCGTAATCCGTTTCTTTTGACAAATTATTTTTACTATCATATTTTTAGGAATTTTTGGATTAAGAGGAACTTGTTCCTTTTGGGTCTTTTTTCCTCACCCCCTCGTCATTTGCAAAAAAATTTAATCCTTTAATGTATAGATAGTTCAGATATTAGAAGTACTCATGACCCTCATTCCACCTAGGCCTTTATTCCTCGTAATCCTTTGTTCCCTGCACTTACCTTCCATCCACATGCCTTGTTCTTTATTGATTAATGCTAAGTTTTGAGTTTCAATTTTTTTGGATAGTTTGGGTACTCTCAGCCTTTTCCTCCTGACACCCTATTCCCCACAAACCCGTATCTTTCATACTTAATGGCCTTTACATACATTGCAGGTGTTTTGGGAGCCTTTTCCACACAAGCCCCTTGTTATTTCGAGCTTCAGCTACTCTTAAAAACCCGTCATGTCCGCAGTATATGGAGTAAAATGGTTCAAATGTTCTCTTAGCATCTTAGTTCCCAACATTCCACCGAAACCCTCATTTTAACCATTTTATCAGAGATTTTGAAATAAAAGGTGGTAAAAGTAATTCATTTTCACTATTCTAAGTTGTGAAATACATTGTGCACTACCGTTTTCTTGCTCCCATGCCTTGAGGAAATTTTCACCTTATCTTGCTCATCTCCCAATCATTTTCAAAAATTCAAATTTCAGTGGATTCGTTATCAAAGCATCATTCTTCCTATTGCTAAGGTGAATAATTTCATAACCTACTATTTATTTTTGGTGTTAAATTGAGTTTTGTGTCCTCTTTTTCAGTCTTTCCTAGAAGCCATTTTTGAAGCACTATTTTTCTAATTTTTTCTCCTTGTCCTGCTGCCATAAAGTTCCAATATGGTGGGTACAAACACATTTCTTCCCTGGAAACCTTTGGGCCTAACATTTGGGATAATGGAATTACACACATGAATCTTGATGACTTATGGACTCATTTTCCTAAAGTTATTATACAACTTAAAATCAACACATGACCTTCAGACACACGCGACCTCCACGAGGTCATGTTAGGACAAACTCAACGAAGCAGAGATGGATGGCTATATGGTATTTGTATAGGGTGAATGGTAGAAATGTGGATAAGGAGAGATCAAATAAATTTGATGTCCTATACGGGCACTAATGGAATCTTCTTATCTAAGGAAGAAAAATCTTTTCTTACTTGCATGGGTGAGATCAAATGGTCTAAGATGATGGTAACGCATAAATGACAGTCAATATCTAGCTCACAGAAAATTCTCACAACATGTTGAGGAAGGCATAGGAACAATCCTTCATTTTCCTCGTAGAATTTTCTAGACAAGGTCATGGAAGCATGAGAGTGAAATGTGTGAAGAGGACAAGTGAGTGGATTATGGTAACAAGTTTCACCCAGTTGGTTTAGCGAGAACTCGTAATAATTATCTACTTGGTTGTTTAACATTGTCTCCTGGGAAATGATAGCATGTAGAAGTGGTGTGGACCAAAAATTAAAAAACTCTAAGTGTTTACCAAGTTTCTCATTCTTAATGCACTTAATGCACTAGCTCTTTGAAGAAACTAAAAACTCATAAATGCAAGAGGGTTTATGTTACCTCAAATGTGATGAGATATGGGCAAAAGATGATGATGGATTCCTCCACTATAAACTAGATGAAACTTGTAGTTAAGACTTGAAATTATATTGATTAGACAAATTTATGTGGGGCTTCCCGAGAAAATGTCGGCTCACAGAATATTTCAACTTCCTTTCACGGTTGTTAACCCTTGTTGTTGAGAAAGAATGAAATAAATCAAATACTATAGATAACATATAGAAAAAACAATAACACATAATATGGAAAATGATTAAAACTAATTTAAATATGATTCGATTGAAATAAATTTAAAATAAGGGTTACTTGGTATGGGTCAATGGTGACCTAGGATCACCATTTGTTTGTAGGAAGGTCGACCATGACTTGGGAGGATGGATCTAAACACAGCAGATAAAATATGCAGATCTGCAAGGTCTAAATGTAATTTGGAAGCTAACAACAAATCAGTAAGTGTTGTACGAGGATCTCTGGAAAATAACCAAAGAAAAGAAGTGGTAAAATGGTAGAAAAGGAAAATTTGGATATATTAGTGGATGAATAGCCCACAGTAGATGATGATTAGGAGATATTGGTGGCGAATATATCGAGAGAAGTACAAAGACATGGATGAAAGGATGGATATGGAAACACTGTAATCAAAGGAGCTATGGGTGAAGGTTGCTAAGTGTTCTGGGATGTTGCAAAAGATGCTTTGTACCAGCAAAAGGTTAGGAACAAAGAATATTTAATAATATGATAGATATAGAAAAATTGAGATAACTATGATGAGAAATCTCACAAAGGATGATCATGATCAATGCAAAGCACACTAAAGGGATGTTCATAAGATCTGTAGTGGTCTCAAGAATGCTCAGGCACGAGGAAGGATGCTCACGTCACAAGAAGGCTTAGATTTGCATGCATCTAATTGAAGAATAAAAAAAAATCAATTATCTTTATAGGCTCAATCACGAGGGTGGTGGTCACTTTGCTAGCGAGTGCGGAAAATTTCCCCAATGGGAGGATTTGTCTTCTTTAAGTTTGATTTTGGCTTTCTTAGGAGTTAGTAAAATTATCTAAATCATATAGGGAGAAAGATGATAACATGTGGGTAGTTAGTGCATAAAAATAGATGGGATAAAATATTAGAAATGCAGGGGATGAGTTTAGGATAAAAATCCTAAATAAAAGGTAGGTTAGGGAATGATATTGGGTATTAATTAATTAACAGGAATTAATTAATTAATTGGGATAAAAATTAATATGGATGGGATGATTGGGCACGTAAGATATTTAAATGATTAATCAATTAATTAATGTGGATTAATTAAGTAATAGGAATTGAATGGTAATTTAATTAGATAAATGGGGTGGATAAACTAAATATGCGCACGTGGGTGATCAAAGGTAGAGATAATGAATGTAGGTGTCTAGATTTCTTCCCTTTTCATTGATTCATTTACACTAGAAAGGGATGAGACCAAAATGATAAATGTTAGATGAGGATTGACCAAAAGGTAGATGATGAGCTCCCCCTCAAACGGGGGATCGGTGACGCTAAAGGAAATCGATGACATGTTTGAAAAAGGTAGATGATGAAGGGCGGGTGGATAAATAAAAATGGGTAAAATGATTACCAAGGTAAGATGAGCAAGGAAAAAAGGATCACAATATTAATGAAAACTATGGCGGTGAATCCAATATCACATCAATAGAGGGCAGGTTGTGGTCTCAGCGGAGACAGCTACAAATTTCTGAGACTAGTGATTGTGTGAAGATTACTGTAGTATGGATGCAATCCGGGATGACCAACATGTCATACGCAAGTCATCAAAATATACACAAGTATATGTGAAAATTTATGCAAAATACTTCATACATGAGGAATTGAGTGAATAGGTATGCATATACAAAGGACCAGGATGAAAGGTATGGTGCCCTGTGTGAAACAAAAAATGGCCGAGAGGAAAATATTAACAAGGGAATGATGAAACAATATGCACATAAATGAGAAAGCATGGCTGAAAAGGAAAAAAGGAAATAGAATATGCCGTTAGTGGGCAAAGTTTTTTCCGTGAAGGAAAAAAGGGAAACAAAATATGACCCAATTGGGGAAATGTACTATCGTGAAGGAAAAAAGGGGAAAACAATATGCCTCAAGTGGGGAAAGGTATGGCCATAAAGGTGGACTTTGATAAAAAAAAGGTTGCTCGATAAGGTCACGAATATGGCCACAAGAGTGGACTTGATATGATGAATGCAATGCCCGAATCGGAATATGAATATGGCTCAAAAGGAGGACTTCATCTGTAGATTAGACAGGATTGTGAATTAAAAATGCCCATAAGAGGATTGATTATGGACATGAAAGGTGGATTTAGAAAGTATGTCTCTGCTTTGAAGGAGGAATAGTTTGATTTTTTTTTAAAATTCCCAAAGTGAAAATGATTATGGCCACAAATGTGGACGTAAAGGTAAAGAATGGATGAAGCCCTAGGAAAGGAATCAAAGAAGGGGGAGGGAAATCCCAAAAACTTATTACCAATAGAAGTCAAAGACAACCCAAAGGAGTTGACGGAAACTAGAAGTCGGTGGTTATATAATCTCGGGTGTTAGCTAACAATTCTCATTTACATGCGTGAAGTTAACGGAGAGAGAAGAGTGATTAAAGGGAGCGATGAGAGATGGAATCCTCTAGAGTTGTAAAGAAGCTTCGAGAGGGTGTGGAGGATGGTGAGTAACAAAACCCATGCTGATTTTTAATTGAATTTAATGTTTAATTTATTTTTCCTTTTTTTTGCAAAAAGTGGATGACGCGAGAAACATTTTATGGTGACCAAGGTGGTTCGACATCAATCCATCCCTTGTTAGCTTAATTAATACATCCTATGCTACATACGGTTACTCCTTAACTGTCCCTTAATTGTGTAACCGTTTTGTGGCTTTATATTCTTCTTGTCCACTATTTTGAATACATCTATTTGATCTCCTGCTATCATTGGTATCAGAGCGTGGAATTGAGAGCAAGAAAGTTTGCATTTGGTGCTAGAGGAGATTCATTGGCATGGAAAGAAGAAGTCTGGAGGTTTCTGAGCGGTATCCCTGATACCGTGTGTGTTGGAAGGTGCCCGAGATAAAATATTTTCTCCAGCAAGTGCTTGGAGTCATTACCTATTTAACAACTGGAGCGTAGACCTATTTTAGCGTGGTGTCTTGGCATGTGGATGATTTCATAGTGACCTGATTCAACCATGTGTGTGTGAGCACTGACTAGTGAGCATTTGAAATCCCAAACATTGGTGTGGTGGTGACTGTTGAAGCGCATGTCATACATACTAGACAACGCAAGTAGTGGTGTGAGAAATCCACGAGAGCTCGTAAAGATCATGTGTTGTGTGTGGAGGTTTGTGTGAGCTTTGTGGGAAGAAGCACAGGTGTACTAAATGCAAACCCTTCCAACATGATTTTCCCCAGTAGAGTGCCAAGAGAGCACGTACATGTCACACATTTCCGATGCCAAGAGTGTTACAAGAAACCCTTCCACTGGGTCACCTCTGAGAACCCAAGAGGACACCACCGGCATCTATTTTTCCTTGCTCAATGAATTGTTGAATACGCAATGTATTATTTGACAAATTGGTGTGTCAAGGATTGTTCGACTATTTTTGGTTTGACGTGTGTTGTCAAGCACACGAATCCATGAAGAATTGGAGTGCGGCTATGATGCAGATGATGAACGTGAAGTAGAATTCCCACGAAGTGTCCATCTCTCACTACATGAGCTTATAGAGCCCATCTTTATGATAGGTTCCTTTAGTAAGAATTTGTAACTATTTTTGAACAATCAATAAATAAAATACAATTTTGAGTTTTGGAAATTTCTGCACCTCACATTTTGTTGTCGGATGCCTAGTTGCTAAAGGGCCAAATTTTGCCGCATGGAAAACCAAGATGCGAGATGATTCTTCAGTTTGAAGATCTTTGGGGGATCGTTTCTGGCATGAACGCCCCTCCCACAGATGTTGATCTATTGGCTAAGTATGAAAAGGCTGATGCAAAAGCATTAATTCTTATCACTCTGAGCCTTTCTGATGAGGTTCAACCTCACATTCGGGAAGCAACCACTTCCTCTACGGCATGGGCGCGTTGTGTACCATCTATGAAGCCAAGAATTTGATGATGATGCTGCATCTTCAGACAAACCTTCACACAAAGAGTATGCATGATGGTGAATCGGTCAAGTCCCGCTCACCTTGTGAGCTCTTCCTTCCTGGTTTCAGACAATGATCACCATGTTGACCATCACTCAACAGGAGGTGAGTTTTGTCAAACTGGAAAATTATCTTTAGTAGGAAGAAGCCATTCAGAATGTTTAAGAAGCCTTTGAAGAAAAGGCTCTCATCACGAGGAAAAAGCATAACAACAAGCCTCGAAAAGGGCAGTCACCCCCAGAATCAAAAGCAACAACCACAACAACAACCTTCTCACCGGCCACCCCAGAAGTAGCAGTATAACAAGGTGGATCAATGGTGCCACATTTTCTCCACAAATACGCACACGACTACGCAAATTGTTATTACAATGGTCACAAGCATGGCAACTCTGGTGAAGAGAGCACTTCTAGCCAAGGATATTCCAAGAAATCCCAATGGCATGCTCGTAATCAGAGGTAGAAGGGTCATATTGCTGCTCAGTAGGATGCCTCCTCCGATGAAGAGGTTCCAGACACAACTCATCTAGACATTTTCCTAGTCTCATAGACTTCACAACCATCAAAAAGTGTTTGGTTGATTGATTCGGGCACCAAAGAAACACATGACTGGGAATAAGAAGTTGTTCCATACCCTGAGTGACCAGCCCACTGGAGATTAGATCACCATCACGCAGATAATCAGGAGTATATTATGGCGGGGATTGGTGATGTCATCATTCCTCTTGGGACACGAAGATGTACACTCACGAAGGTGCTATATGTTCCAGGTTTGACCTCAAATCTCTTATCTATGAGTCAGCTTCTTAATCATCGAATGCGGGTTGAATTCTTTGTTCGAAAAGGGTCAAGTCCTACATCATTTCCCATGGAGACTCAGTTATTGCTCTAGAATTTATGAAGGGCCATCTATTTTCACTGGATGTGGTCACTTCATCTAACATTGCTCTCTCTAATTCAAAGGCAGAGTCCGCTGCACTATGGCACTTTCGATAAGGTCATCTTTCTGTCAGGGCTCTGTATCAGCTCAGTGCCAAGGAAATGGTAATAGGCTTTCTCCACTCTCCCATTCCTTACCTTTTTTCTCGGGATGTCTTGTAGGAATACAACACAGAGGTCCATTCAAACAGAGCTCTTATCATTATATGAAACATCTTCAGGTTGTACACACCGATCTATGCAGACCCCTACCAACTAGCTTCCAAGGTTTTGAATACTTCCAGCTCATCATTGATGATTACTCATGGAAAATGTGGGTATATTTCCTTCGAAAGAAGAGTGAGGCATTTGAAAATTTCCAAACCTTTTACCAGCAAGCCACCAGTAGTCTGGGAAGCCTCTCCTTCTCCTCTGCTCAGATCGAGGGGGGAAATTTGTATCGAAGAAGTTCTTAGCATACCTGAAGTAGCATGGCATTTAGCAACATCTGACTACACCCTACACTCCCCAATAGAATGGGATTTCCAAGCGACACAACAAGACTATCATGGAGATGGCTCATTGTATGCTCTCCACCGCCAAGTTGGAGGATCAATTTTGGGTAGAAGTAGTCCAGAGCAGATTGTATCTACTCAACCGGGCACCCACGAAGATCTTGCAGAATAGGACACCGAAGAGGTATGGACTGGTCGTAAACCTTCTATCTATCATTTGAGAGTTTTTGGTTGTACTGCATATATGCATGTTCCAGATAAGAAAAGGAAGAAGATAGATCCAAAGACACTGCCATGTCTTTTCTTGGGGTATAGTACTACCTCAAAGGCATATCATCTCATGGATCTTAAGAGATGAATAAAATCTACAAGAGTCAAGATGTGGTGTGTGATGAGTCATCCTTTGACTCCCTACCACACAATGGAGATCCAATACCGACCTCATCACATAGATTGCTCACACATCCAGATGATGGGAAAGATGATTCTTCTCAGAGAGAAGAAGAGCTGAGTGGAGACTTATTCATTGATCTAGGCACATTGGAAAACACATCTTCACATCAGCAGCAACAACAGGAACATCCGAAATGGGTCTAGAATACTATTGGGGATGCACACCTGAACTCACTTCCAAGTACTTCTATAGGAGTCAAAACATGAAGTCAAGCCAGACATGAGGTAAATTTTGCACTCATGAGTTTAGTTGTTGATAGCACCAAACCTGACATTGTTCATGAGGCATTAGACCAACCACAATGGAAATAGGCTATGAATGTTGAATATGATTCCCTACTTCAGAATCAGACATGGGAACTTGTCGATCTGCCTCCAGGTAAGAAATCCATTGGCTGCAAATGGATTTTCAAAACAAAATATAAGGTAGATGGTTCAATCGACAAACACAAAGCATGACTTGTTACAAAGGGTTATGCTCAACAAGAAGGAATTGACTATGACGAGACCTTTGCACCCACTGCAAAGATCAAAACCAGAGTTGTCTGTGCACTGGCAATACAAAATGGATGGAAACTTTAGCAGATGGATGTCAAGAGTGCTTTTCTAAATGGTGATCTCAAAGAATAAGTATACATGGCCCAACTTGAAGGGTTTGTAGATGAGCATCAACCACAAAATGTATGTCATCTGATAAAGTCACTTTATGGACTCAAAAATCACCTAGGGCATGGTATATAAAAATTGATGATCACCTATTGTAGCATGGATTCACTCGTAGCCCCTCAGATACAAATTTGTATATCAAGAAGGTAGGAATAGATATTGTTATTCTGGTTTTGTACATAGATGATCTTTTGATCACAGGAAGTTTTGACAATCTTGTGGATGATGTAAAGAATGATTTGAAGAAATCCTTTGACATGACCGATTTGGGGCTACTTCACTACTTTCTTGGCTTAGAGATATGGTAGAATAAGAATCATATCTTCGTCTCCCAGATGAAATATTCCAAGAAACTCCTAGAGAAGTATGGAATGTCAGATTGTAAACCAATGTCCACACCTATGGAAAAAGGTTTGCAATTATCTAGATTCCAGGATTCACCACAGGTAGATGGCACTCACTACAGGAAACTTGTGGGGAGTCTCATTTACTTGACTTATACCAGGCCAGATCTTTGATTTGCAGTGAGCTATCTCATCAGATTTATGCAGGAGCCGAAGAAATGTCATTGGATAGCAACCAAGCATGTGTTACGATATGTCTAATGTACAGTTGACTTTGGTCTGGAGTATCATAAGAAAACTCAATTCTTCTTACAGGGATATACAAACTCGGACTATGTAGGATCCATTGATGATAGGAAATCCACTTCAGGGTATGTTTTTCATCTCGTATCTGGACCTATCTCATGGATTAACAAGAAGAAAATTTTTGTTGCTCTCTCATCCATTGACGTTGAATACCGAGCCACGTGAGGAGCCATGTGTAAGCAATTTGGTTACATCACATTCTTGTAGATATAGGGATTCTTGAAGAGAAACCTCCCATCATTCACTGTGACAATCAAGGTGTGTTGAAGCTTGTGAAGAATCTTGTTTTTCATGAATGAACAAAGCATATTGAGGTCGAATGTCACTACATTCATGAATAGGTCTTGAACCACCAAATTCAGCTCCAATACTGCCCTACTGATTTTTCAGTTGCATATATTCTCACCAAACCTCTAGGCAAAGTGAAGTTTGATTTGTTTAGGGGGTACATTTGTAAGAGCAATGTATTAAGGGGGGAATGTTAGCTTAATTAATACATCCTACATTGCATACGGTTACTCCTTAACCATCCTTGCCTTGTGTAACCATTATGTGGCTTTATATTCTTCTTGTCCGCTATTTTGAATACATTGAGTAAATCTATTTGATCTCCTACTATCATCCCTAAGGGACATCAATTGACCCCTAAAACATGTCCACCAACTAGAGTCAATGTTGACCAGGGTTAGATTAGATAGATTAGGGTTTAGATTGGATTTTGGATGAAAAATAATTTATTAGGATCAAATTTTTAATCTTGATGAATTTTAATTCATTATGATCATATTTGGTATGGTAAAGCTGATGTATGTATGTTTTTTCTATGATTGTAGGCCGAGAGAGACCTTATATTTGATGGACAAAGTACCTTCTCTATATTAGAAGATCGGAGGAGATGTCACAGATCTTGAGTGGGATCACTTAGCCACATTGGGATTCGGTGAAGTTAGATATTATCGAGAGGATCCCATGGGTTGTGGGGATTACAATTTATTTGGTGGAGAGATGGGATCGAAAGACAACGACATTTTGGTTCAAGACAGGGGAGCTAACAATCTTCATTCTTCCTCTTTATCTTTTAATTCAAGTAGTTGTATTGACTTAAAATTGATAGTGCCCTTTCCTATTGTCCCACGTATTTTTCTACCAGATTTTTCACTTCCAATCTTCCTCTTCATGAAACTCTGTACATTTTATTCTCGAGTCACAAATTCACCAAATAGAATCACCAAGTGCTATTAGATTGTTTCACCTTTGCTATCATATTCTCATCCTTATTAGAATACAAGGGCTTTGAATCGGGAAACTACAAGTGCCCTGGTTGACATGTATGCCTTATGTAGGAACATACACATGGCATGTGACTTGTTTGATAGAATGCTCCAAAGAAAAATATGTTTTATCGAATATCATGGTTGCAGGATATACACAAAATGGCTTTATTTTAGAAGATTTAAAATCTTTCAAGAAAATGCAAATTGTGGGTTCTTAGAAAAGGATGTGGAATGGTAAATTTTAATGGGCGTTCCTTAACCAAACATATTCTCACAAGCTAAAATCATTGTTGTGGGTTATTAAAAATAACTTTATCAAAAAGGGTAATTGAGGAGATTATTGGCACTACTAAGTGAAAAAGGTTATATAAGGGAGAACACTCTAGCAAGAAGCATCATTTCAGCCATGTGAAAAACTTGATAAAATTCCTTAAAGGAATATGGTCTCTTGGAGCATGATGAGGAGAATATATTTCATCCTTACCATTATACTTCTAACCCATGTAAAATAAAGAGCTTTGAAATGATATATGGATACAAATGGATGAATTGTGTTTTCTCGCAAACTCTTGCAAGGATGCTTGAATCGATGTGGTTTAATCAAATTCGGGGATCACGAATTTTGTGTAAAAGGAATATACTTCCCCTTTCTCTTGCATTAAATTTTGCTTCATCATTTCCATATTTTTCAAAATTAAATGTTGAATGATAGGAGCATAATTCCAAAAAATGACAAAATATTTCCTTGATGTGAACTCTCAAAACATAAAAAAAAAAAAATAAAGAAAAAAACTCTAATATTGAAAGTTACACACATGGAGTGCAACACCCAAATGTATCACAAAACTGAAACTCTTTGCATGACCCTTGGTAACATGGAACACCTTAGGGAACCTTAACTAATTTGTTTGAAATTATTTAGCACTCTTACAAGTCATAATCCTAAATCCTCTTATCTTATCAATCACTTATGGTGACGTGGTTGTTTAAATAAAACACAATTAGATTCGTTTTATAGTTGTCGCTTAGCTTGAGAAAAACTGAAAACCAATACCTCCTACCTCTAGACTACCAACAAGAGGATCATAAACTATATTCAGTTTAATGAAAACAACCTTCAAAAACTAATTTTTCAATTGGGTTCCGGGGCCCACTGGTCACTGTGCATCAAGAGTTATTGACACAATAATGATAACTAGACCCAAAGTTTCCCTTGTAACTTGAGCTATTCTCGTTGTAATAAAATTGTGTTAAACACGAAGAATTATCTATATATGAAAGAGTAAGTAGGAATCATCAAACTTTGTGATCAAACTTAAACTGAGTGTTTTCAAGACCTATTTTGTAGGCACTTTTGATGTTTTGGTTAGTTTCCTCAACCTTAGCTAGAATCCCCTTTTTGAGTCTCATTTGACTTCTAGCCATGTGTGTGACCTCGTAATACCATTGCAATGCTATGTAGAATTTTATTTGATATTTTATCTTGTATAAATGAATTTTGAAATGTATGGTGATTTTCTCTCTCCACCCTCTTCTCTCTCTAGAAATGACTATGATACTTGATTGATTTGAAAACGTAAATGAATTGGGAAATGTGAATTAATTTGAAATGAAATGATAATGGAAATGAAATGTAAATGGTTATGACATTGTGAATGGAAAATAAAATGTCTCTTAACTTTCTCTCTCATCTTTACTCTCTCTCTAGTACAAAAATATTAAGTGCAACTAAATGTGAAAGTGTGAATGCATGAGAAACGAACTATGTCTTCTTCTCTCTCTCTCTCTCTCTCTTCTATTTAATTGAAAATGTTAAAAATGATGAATGTGTGGATTTATGCTTGAGTGTAGGGGATTTCCATACTCAGTCCTAGGACTGATGCAACGTTGGTTGCAAGTACTCTGAATAAGAAGGATTAGAGTGTGATATGTTGTAATCAATGAGATGGCATTAAGATATTGTATATTTATATAAATTACGAATGTTAAATGAAAGTGAATTAAATAGAATTCTATTATAGAAAGTAGTGTGTTGAAGACTATTGTTCCTCTTAGAATATTATATTTCAAGCATTGTACATGGAAAACTATGTTGTTTGTATCTACCTTGTGTTAAAGCTAACCTTATAACACTAGTAGGAGTGACACATAATTAATGTAGGAACAACTATGTTAGATAGATAAACAAGGAAGATAGTCAAATTTTTTAAATGGGTAAAAGTAATATTGTTCACTTCATAGGTGTTAATCCCATTCAAATTAAATATGGATCTCATCGTTTACACAATTGAAACAATCACCTGCCTGGTAGTTATTGTGGTTCATAGATAAAATCAAACTGTTTTTAAGTAACTTATCATTTTTAAACCATATAAATGTAGTGAGTATTCAACCTTTGTCGTACTCTCCCTCTCAATCATGTCACATCTAGGTTTGCAAAACCCTAATGTCTTAAGAAATACTTTAATCCTCACAATTAGACTTCTTGTCCTACACTTAAGAAAATTCTTCAAAGACCATTTCTATAACTTAAATTTCCTTGCACGAAGCAACAAATCAGTTGAGTAACCTTGTCATTCATAGGGTAAATAGGACTAACACTTCTTGGTGTCATAGGTCTACTCATCTTCATGGATGAGTTAGAGTTCAATGTTCACGTTGGACCTTGGTGTCCTAGTGGTCAACCATATTCTTAAGAAGATAGTTTGGGATACCTTTATCATTGAATGAACCCTTCGTAAGATCCTGATGACACAAGTGGAGTTAGTGCACTAGTTTACTATGCATTAAACTCTTGTTAATGATCTCTTTAGTTCCTCACAAATAAATATGTCACCTTGGCTAGTAACAACTTTACACCTTTTTCCCTTACAAAGGTTTAATGGGATAAATATGTTTTCACACCTTAAACTGACCTATATTCAGGCATATATTCCTGAGTGCAATTGGAATTTAAATAAACCTAATGGAACCCCTTTATACGCTAAGTGTTAACAAAAGTGAGAAATTGTAGTCTTGGAATACCTCAAGTGGCACGAAGGCTTTGCAAGGAAGGGATATTTGATTACTCTAATTTTGACTTGTGGTAGGGTGTAGAAACCCTCGAAAGTATAAATGAATGTAATACATTGAGTGACCTCTTATGATGCTAATGAACAAGGAGCTATGATTTATTATTACCAATGATTGTAAATATTACCTTAGAAGGATTTTTAAATGTGTAAAATTTTAAATCCTTTTCTTTGTAACTCATTTTGTTCCCCTTAGATAGATATTTCTAACTCTCCCATCCAAGAAGAAATCCCAACGAGTTAGAAAGAATGGAAAAAATGCAAAAATATGGTTGCAGGACTGTTTTGAGGCATTTCGGGTCTGAAGGGCTCGGGTTGTACCAGTTCGGGTTGAACTGAGGTTCGTCGTACCAAACTTGAGGCCGAAAAAATGAAGAAAATCAGCTAAGTCCTAGTCCAGGCGGTCTGCGGGACAGTTGGGACATCGGGACGCGTGGGACGCTGAAAAGCCAAATCGGCCGAAAGAGGGAAAAAATTGCCTAAGTCTTGTTTCACACTGGTTTGGGACATCCGGACAAAAGTACGCGCGGGACGCTGGATCGGCCGGTTTGGCGCAAGTCGGTCCATTTCGGGCGGTTCGGAGATATTTGTCCCAGGCAGTCCGGGACAGTTGGGACAAAAGTACGCGGAGGACGCGAACCGGCCGATTCGGCCGAAAAACAGAGACTTTCATCCGTGACATTTGGGACATCCGGGCCAAAAGTACGCGAGGGACGCGAAAAGCCGAAAGAGCCGAGAGCGAATGGAATCTCGCCACGTGTCTTCACCTCAAACAGGAACAAGGAAGCCCGAATCGGGCGGTTCGGAGATATTTGTCCCAGGACAGTTTGGGACAGCTTGGGCCAAAGGTACGCGAGGGACGCGTGGGGCGAAAAAGCCGAAAGAGCCGCCAACGAATCAAATCTCGCCACGTGTCTTCACCTCATCGGCCGGTGGAAAATTTTGAAAAAAATTTCCAAAGGCAAAAAAAAAGGGAAATGGTCAGGAAGGGCCCGTGTCCAATGAAATCATGCCATGTGGCACTTGAGTGGCGGAGCGCGGGGAGAAATGGGAAAATTTTCCCAAAGTGAAAAATACCAAATTTTAAAAGGACAAAGTGCGCCCCTCAGGCCCGAGCCAATAAAATAGTGCCACGTGTCCAAGTGGCAAGAAATTAAGGAAGGGCCCAAAAGAAATTTTCAAAGGATGAGCCCATGGATGAATCAGAGCCCGACACATGTCATCCAAGTGGCAGAGCGTGGAAAAAAATTCAAATATTTTCCCGCCGATCCGTTTGGCCTTTTTTTGCCCTAAATCTTCAGATCGCCATAACTTTCGATCCAGAGCTCGGATTTTCACGTTCTTTATATCAATGGAAAGCTGGTGAAATTATCTACATGATTCTAGGGTCAATCTTGCATTTTGGTTCAGTTTGGAGAGAGAAAATTAAAAACACCTCTGGTACGTGATAATGGCCAGAAATGACGTTTCAACAACCAACTTAAATGCAAAATACAGTTCACCGCTTTTGCTAGGGTTCTCACCTACCACCATAATGAGATGAATTAAATGCAACCTAGAAGTGGTTGGGGTAGATCTAGATTTCCTCTCTCTTCCCTCTCTCATTCTTCCTATAAATTGTAAGGAGGGGCTTCTTTCTAAAGGTTGAACATTCTTGTTTTGCCCCTCCCTTCTTCTCTTTGGCAGGTGAATTTGTGGAGTTCAAACCTCCCATTTAAAACTGTAATGCAACTTTGCCTCTTGGCATTTTGTAGTGTATTGTATCGATCTTTGGAGCAAGTAATGCATGTCTGTGGATGATTCTCAACCCTCTCTGTGTTCATTTGCATCCTCCTGATCTTTCACTGCAAATTTTGTTATCTGTGCATGATCTTGCATCACATTTGAATGGTTTGTGTTTATTGGCAAGATAGGTGTTCTTCATTCCTCGGTGCATCACCTCTGTTAGCTTAGGTTTATTTTTATGCATCTTCTTACCCTGTCTCCTTGGCAAGATTAGATTAGGTTTTGAGTAAACCCTCTGCATTTTTGTGTGCATCTGAATAGAGGAATAGGAACCAGCCTTCTCTGGAGATTCCTTTCTCATTTTTGCAAGTCCCACACTTGGAGAAAGGATTCCATGTTGTGCAATCACACTGGATGCTAGTATGATCAACCTAGAAATCTGATCAACATCCAGGGGTGCTGTGATTTTGCACTAACAGTTTTGGCACGCCGGTGGGACATTAGAGGTCTTCACCTTCATTACAACAAGATCGATGTGCACTTGTTCCACGTTCCAGCTTTGAAGGAGCTTTGAAATTACACATCTGACTCCAAAAGAGGCATAATCCACTGGTTTCAGCAGTCCAAGCCTGGAAAATTTATGAGAAGAATACAGACCAGGTCAAGAACTAGGGAGGAAGGATTGTTTGTTTATCTACACCTATCTCCAGGTAGAGAAAGAAGGGGAAGAAGAGCTCAAAGATCACCATCTCCACCTAACAGAACTCTCTCTACACCTCCACCTGGTAGACCTTTTCTCCAATCAACAAGGGTTCTCAGGCCAATCAGAATGGCGCAACCACCGAATCCCTTTGTCAACTTCACTGCAGTAGCCCACTTGCCCTCAATGCACAGAATCCAGTTCCAATTGCAGCGTTGAAGAACATTCCATTTTTCACTGGAGAAAATCATACCACTCCTGGTGATCATGTCAAAGACATTGCTAACGTCTGTGCAATCCATGAGATAAATGAAATGGATGTGGCTATCAAATTGCTTGGCATCTTCGTTCAAAGGGAAGGCATTGCAATGGTTTAGGAGCCTTGGAGCTGGTTCTATCACAAATTGGAATCAGTTATGCATAGTTCTCCATGAGCAGTTTGGGGAAAAGGGAGACAATTTGTCTCTACTAGAACAATTGACAACTATCAAGAGAGCTCCCAACGAGCAGCTGACTGACTTCAACTTCAGATTTCAAAGGTCTTGGGAGAGGATTCCAGTGGCAGTAAGGCCAGCAGCAGAAGGTGCTTTTCTATACTATCTTAAGGCTTTGAATTCTGATATTTCTATGTTAATTCAATCTATGGGAGGCACAACCTTACCTGCTGCTTATAGCATTGCCATTAGAGCCGAAAACTGTCTTATTCAAGCTGGTAAACTGGCTCCTAGGCCTCCCATGCCCTTGTATCCAAACTTAGAAAATCCAAGCACTAGTCAAGCACCCACTTTGGCTCCTATTCCCACTCCTAGAAATCAAAGTTCAAATGAGACTTCTACTTCATCCTCTAGTGCTTTAAATGAACTCCAAGAGGTCATGAAACAATTACAAAATTTGGGAAATGAGTTGGTTACTATCAAAAGACAGCAAGCTCAAAGTGCTAGACCATATCAGCCTCAAGCACAATACCAAGCTAGGCCCCCATACCAACAAAATAGGTCACCAACTCAGGCTGCAAATCAAAATCAAAGCCAAGTAAGGCCTCCCGCTAATAGACCATTTCAGCCCTATAACCCCAATGTCATATCTTCTTCTAAAGCATTGGTGCCGGTCAAAATAACATGGCCCAAGAATATGATTGGTGTTTCCCATGCAGTCAGCCACATAACCAATCAATGTGCTTTAACGGTGCATTAAATCAAGCTCTTATGGTGCAAACCATTGGTGGGTCGCAAGAGTCCAGCCACGAAGAGGATCAGCAGCAAGAAGCACCTCAGCAAGGAACATCTCCAAATGAAACTACTCTTGTCAATTGGCAGGCTGAAGATTTATGTGGTATGAATCAAATACCCTCTCAAAGTGTTGCAGCCAACACAAGGTCAAAAGGAGAAATTTGGGTGAAGGACAACCATTAGCTCCAAATAATCCACAACCTTCTACCACTCCACAAGCCGCTGGCAAACAAAATGTAGTTCCAAACACGCAAGGGGCACCCAAACCAGCTCCTAAACCAACTCAAATGCCAGTTGTTGCTGCCCATGTGCAAGGAATGAATGTGCAGGCCAAGGGACAGCAGAGGGATAATTCATCTCCATTCAGTATCATTGATCAGATGAAGAAGACAAATGTAAACATATCAATGTGGGAATCACTATCTATCCCAGGACAAAGAGATTTGCTACAAGCTGCCATGAAGGACTGGTCAACTTCAAATCAACAGGTCCAAATGCAAGAGAAGGTACTCACAAATGCTGCCCAACCTGAAGGAAATCATGGAGGACAGCAAGGTAAAATGTTGAAGCCCCCTCCTTTTTATGTCTCATTAATCATTGGAAACCAATTGGTGCACAATTGCATGATTGATTCCGGGGCAAGTAGCTCAGTGATGCCCAAGCAAATAGCTGATCAGCTAGGGCTCCAATATGAAGTCATCTCCAAGGGTGTAGTGCAATTAGATGGGACAACAGTGACAACGGTTGGAGTAATCAAAGGTTTGAGCCTCACACTGCACGCATGTCCCAACGTAATAGTGTTACAAGATGTGTCAGTCATAGACCTGCCACCACTCTTTGCATTGTGCTTGTCAAGAGACTTCACTGCTAAAATTGGAGGCTATCTTTCGGTGGATTGGTCACACATGTTGTTTAGAACAAGGTATGGAACTAAGGCCACAATCAGATCTGAACCTATCGCAAACTTTCACATTGAGCCTTACACTCCAAGCCAAATCAATACCAACTGTTCAGCGTTTGATCAAGAAGATTATCCAAGCACTGATGAAGCTGACACCAAGGTTGGAAGCATCCCAGATTTGACTCTTGATGAATGGGCAAGCAAGGTGCATGCTTTTGATCCTTATCAAGAAATAGAAGAATCTGAGCTAGGAGTTTATTGTTTACATGAAGAGAATCAACCTCTCCCCAGCATCACCAAGCCAGATCATAAAGACAAGAATGAAGTATGGCAATTGTTCTTTGATGGGTCAAGGAGTAGACAAGGTGCAGGAGGAGGAGCTATGCTCATTTCTCCACAAGGTACAAAGTATTACTCAGCCTTCCATTTTCAGTTTTCTTGCTCAAACAATACAGCTGAGTATGAAGCCTTAATTCATGGATTGCACTGGGCAAAGAAGAAAGG
Organism: Taxus wallichiana var. yunnanensis; assembly: GCA_018340775.1. Classification (NCBI taxonomy): domain Eukaryota; kingdom Viridiplantae; phylum Streptophyta; class Pinopsida; order Cupressales; family Taxaceae; genus Taxus; species Taxus wallichiana. The sequence goes on along the minus strand of CM031236.1, from coordinate 78,824,984 downwards.
CATCAAGAATTTGCAAGTATTTGGTGATAGTGAGCTGATCGTAAACCAAGTTAAGGGGCAGCATGCTGTCAAGAATAATCTGCTCAAGTGCTACAAAAATCGGGTATGGGATCTTATGGAAGATTTTGAAGCTTTTAGCATCAATTCCATCCCAAGAAAAAGGAATGAAGCAGCGGACAGACTGGCAGCAATTGGGGCTGCATTTGACGTTGTAGAAAATATCAAAAGTGAAAAATCTCAGCCTCATATCAAAGTGGTTGTGAGACCAGCTGTTCCGGATAATAACACAAGTTGGCAAGTCTTCGAGAATGATCAGCAGATTGTTAATTTCCTGCAAGAAGAAGCTGAGTTCTCCGCGAGGAATCAAGACAAGCTGGAGCAGCAGTATGGTGACCAAGTGGTGCAGCTAAGAACTAACAAATTACCAAAAGGCCTCATAACCTTGGAGTCAATCTTCAACCCGAATGATCAGTTCCGAAGGAGAAAGCGAACATTCAAGTAAAGGGTGAAGATTCAGAACCTATTTTAGTAGATGAAGGCAAGACATTGCAAATTGGCAAAGTAAGTACTCCACAAGAGAAATCTGATTTTGTTCAGCTTTGTCAAGAGTTCCCAGATGTCTTCGCTTGGACTTACAAAGATTTAAGAGGTTTCAACCCAAAGTTGGCACAACATACTATTGAGTTGGATCCAGAATCCAAGCTTGTCAGGAAAGCAAAAGCAAAGGCCAGTAAATCCTCATATCGAACCTCTCATGAGAAAAGAGTTAAGCAAGCTCATTGAGGCCAGTATCATCTTCCCCATCAAACACTCAAGTTGGGTTGCAAACTTGGTGCCGGTAAGAAAAAGAAATGGAGAAATAAGATTGTGTGTGGACTTTCGCGATCTAAATAGAGCATCACTCAAGGATCATTATCCGCTTCCATCAATGGAACAAATATTACAGGTTGTAGCTGGTTCAGAAAGGTTTTCATTGCTAGATGGATATTCAGGCTATAATCAGATAATGGTGAAGGAAGAAGATCAATTCAAGATGGCCTTCACTACAAAATGGGGCACGTATGCTTACAAGAAGATGCCATTTGGACTGTCAAATGCCGGAGCAACATTCCAGCGAGCTATGGATATGGCGTTCAAAGGCTTGATCAACAATATAGTGCTGGTATACCTAGATGATATCACTGTCTTCTCAAAGAATGCAGCAGACCATCTCTTTCACCTCAGGCAAGTGTTTCAGAGGTGTAGAAGGTTCGAGTGTCATTGAATCCAAAGAAGTGTATATTCTTGGCACACGAGGAAAATTGTTGGGTCACATTGTCTCTAGGGAAGGGCTAACAATTGATCCTGAAAGGGTTGAAGCCATCCGAACACTCCCATTGCCACACCACAAGAAATCTCTTCAAAGCTTCTTAGGAAGGATAAACTTTGTCCACAGATTTGTGCCTAATTTTTCCACTCTTGTGAAGCCTTTAACAATGATGTTGAAGAAGAGTCTGGCATTCAAATGGACAGCAGAAGGCAAAGAGAGTTTTGAAAACATCAAGCATGCAATATCACAAGCTCCAACTCTTATCAACCCAGACTTTTCAAAGGACTTCATGTTGTATGCGTTTGGAGGATCAGATACAATCTCAGCTATCTTGACACAGCTGAATAGAGAAGGTTCAGAACAGCCCATAGCATTCTTCAGTCAAACCTTGGAAGATTACGAAATAAAGTATTCTTTCATCGAAAAGCATGTCCTTGCCATCATCAGGAGCTTGAAGAAGTTCAGACACTTGGTCTCGAACAATAAGATTCAACTGCTGGTGTCTCATGCTGGTGTCAAGGACTTCCTCCTAAACAAGGATTTAAATGAGAAGAGAGCAGGTTGGATCACTCGGGTGATGGAATATGATATTGAAATCAAAGTGACCAAGCTAGTTCGTGGCAAAGGTTTGTGTGAGCAGCTCGCTTCCAAACAACCAGACGGCTCAAAAGGTGAAGAAGATGTTGTCCTACTACTACAGAATGATCAAGAACAACCAACTGATGATGCACTCATCCCATGTTGGACTCAAGACTTGGTGCATTACCTCCAAACAGGCTTGTGCCCTCCAGAAGTGAGCAAGGCAAAGAGGAGATACTTTAGATTACAAGCTATCCCGTATGTACTCATTAATGGTATCTTGTTCAAGAAAGACATCCATGGTGTTCTATTAAGATGCATTGGAACAGGTCAAGTTGAGAAGATCTTACACGAGTTCCATGACGGGGAAGCAGGAGGCCACTTTGCTCCACGAGTGACAGCTCTCAAAATCATGAGAGCTGGTTACTATTGGCCTACTGTGTTCAATGATTGCTACTCATGGGTCAAAAATGCAAGAGATGTGCATTCTTCACAGGGAAAAGAGAGGTTAGCAGCGCTGCCCCTTCGTCCAATTTCAGTAAATCAGCCATTCATGCAATGGGGATTGGACTTCATTGGGGTTATCAATCCCAATTCAAGTCAAGGTCACAAGTGGATACTTACAGCAACGGATTATTTCACCAAGTGGACCGAAGCAGTGGCACTCAAGGAGGCAAATGAATCTAATATCTTAGATTTCTATGAAGGGATAGTCACGAGGTTTGGTGCCCCTACCACTATCATATCAGACAATGCATTGGCATTCCTTGGCACAAAGATCACTGAATGGGCTGTCAAGAATTGTGTGTATCTCAGCACTTCATCAAATTATTACCCTCAGGGTAATGGCCAAGCCGAGTCTACGAACAAGAATCTACTAAGAATCATCAGAAGGACTCTTGATGAGAATCAAAGGACTTGGCACGCAAAGCTCAAATCAGCCCTATGGGCTGATAGGATCACACCCAAGAGGTCTACAGGAAGCTCTCCATACAAGCTTGTGTACGGGAAAGAGGCAGTTCTACCTATATCACTCGAGTTGCCAGCATTGGAACTCATGAAACAGGATTGGAACTAGCTGAGTTTGAACCCATGGAGGTTAGATATGCAGAATTAATGGAGCTCCAAGAAATTAGAGAGCATGCAGCCCAAGCGATAGAGAAGGATCAAGCCTTGATCAAGAAGACTTTTGATAGGAAAGCCAAGGCTAGAACCTTCCAAATTGGAGATCTAGTGTTGAAATGGGATGCAGATCGTGCAAAGCCGGGAAAGCATTCCAAGTTTGATGCCATCTGGAGTGGCCCATACATGATCATTGAATGCAAAGGTAGCAATGCCTTCCGACTGGCTAAGTTGGATGGTGAAGAATTGCAGATTCCGGTCAATGGGATCTATCTCAAACGTTGCTACTAGAAAGATAGCTTTTCACCCTTGTAAATATTAATTTAGAATTTCCATTCCTCTAAGTGCTTATGCACATTGTACTACTGTTAGAGTAGTTTTTATTTCCCTAAGTGCTTGTGCACATGTCCTATTGCTTCTAGTATGTGCATGTTTGCAGTTCATCAAGCTCCTGGAAAAGAATTTGCAGCCACAGAGAACCAGCTCAACAAATGTTTCAATAGCTCAAGGACACAGGTTTTCAAATTTCAGATCAGCTGAGAGGTTATCAAATAGACTCCATGCCCAATGGATTGCTACAAGCAGCTGGCCATTCTTCATCTAGCAGGCAGATGACCCCACTGAGTCACCAAATTGTTATCCAAAATTCACCCCTCAAGGTAATTTTGATAACATGCATCAAATTATTCAGTCCCGAGCAAATAGATTGATTTAAGGCCCAAAATCATGTTTTTCGAGGTCCCCTCGGCCTTTTTCTAACTCTCCCATCCAAGAAGAAATCCCAACGAGTTAGAAAGAATGGAAAAAATGCAAAAATATGGTTGCAGGACTGTTTTGAGGCATTTCGGTCTGAAGGGCTCGGGTTGTACCAGTTCGGGTTGAACTGAGGTTCGTCGTACCAAACTTGAGGCCGAAAAATGAAGAAAATCGGCTAAGTCCTAGTCCGGGGTCTGCGGGACAGTTGGGACATCGGGACGGGACGGATGCGGGGGGACGCGGGGAAAAGCCGAAATCGGCCGAAAAGAGGGAAAAAATTGCCTAAGTCTTGTTTCACACGTTTGGGACATCCGGGCCAAAAGTACGCGGGACGCGGATCGGCCGGTTTGGCGCAAGTCAGTCCATTTCAGGCGGTTCGGAGATATTTGTCCCAGGCAGTCAGGGACATTGGGACAAAAGTACGCGGAGGACGCGAACCGGCCGATTCGGCCGAAGCAGGAGACTTTCGTCCGGGACAGTTTGGGACATCCGGACAAAAAGGTACGCGGAGGGCGCGAAAAGCCGAAAGAGCCGAGAGCGAATGGAATCTCGCCACGTGTCTTCACCTCAAATAGGAACAAGGAAGCCCGAATCGGGTGGTTTGAGAGATATTTGTCCCAGGTAGTTTGGGACATCCGGGCCAAAGGTACGCGAGGGACGCGTGGGACGAAAAGCCGAAAGAGCCACCAACGAATCAAATCTCGCCACGTGTCTTCACCTCATCGGCCCGGCGGGAAAATTTTGAAATTTTTCCAAAGGCAAAAACAAAAGGGAAATGGTCAGGAAGGGCCCGCGTCCAATGAAATCATGCCATGTGGCACTTGAGTGGCGGAGCGTGGGGGAGAAATGGGAAAATTTTCCCAAAGTGAAAAATACCAAATTTTAAAGGACAAAGTGCGCCCCTCAGGCCCGAGCCAATAAAATAGTGCCACGTGTCCAAGTGGCAAGAAATTAAGGAAGGGCCCGAAAGAAATTTTCAAAGGATGAGCCCACGGATGAATCAGAGCCTGACACGTGTCATCCAAGTGGCGAGTGCGGAAAAAAATTCAAATATTTTCCCGCCGATCCGTTTTGGCTTTTTTTTGCCCTAAATCTTCAGATCGCCATAACTTTCGATCCAGAGCTCGGATTTTCACGTTCTTTATATCAATGGAAAGCTGGTGAAATTCTCTACATGATTCTAGGGTCAATCTTGCATTTTGGTTCAGTTTGGAGAGAGAAAATCAAAAAACCTCTGGCACGTGATAATGGCCAGAAATGACGTTTCAACAACCAGCTTAAATGCAAAATACAGTTCACCACTTTTGCTAGGGTTCTCACCTACCACCATAATGAGATGAATTAAATGCAACCTAGAAGTGGTTGGGGTAGATCTGGATTTCCTCTCTCTTCCCTCTCTCATTCTTCCTATAAATTGTAAGGAGGGGCTTCTTTCTAAGGTGAACATTCTTGTTTTGCCCCTCCCTTCTTCTCTTTGGCAGGTGAATTTGTGGAGTTCAAACCTCCCATTTAAAACTGTAATGCAACCTTTGCCTCTTGGCATTTTGTAGTGTATTGTATCGATCTTTGGAGCAAGTAATGCATGTTTGTGGATGATTCTCAACCCTCTCTGTGTTCATTTGCATCCTCCTGATCTTTCACTGCAAATTTTGTTATCTGTGCATGATCTTGCATCACATTTGAATGGTTTGTGTTTATTGGCAAGATAGGTGTTCTTCATTCCTCGGTGCATCACCTCTGTTAGCTTAGGTTTATTTTTATGCATCTTCTTACCCTGTCTCCTTGGCAAGATTAGATTAGGTTTTGAGTAAACCCTCTGCATTTTTCGTGTGCATCTGAACAGAGGAATAGGAACCAGCCTTCTCTGAGATTCCTTTCTCATTTTTGCAAGTCCCACACTTGGAGAAAGGATTCCATGTTGTGCAATCACACTATGCTAGATGCTAGTATGATATCTTTGCATGGTGATCAATCGTTAGATGTTATAGCATAAAATCCTTACAACATGATGGTTTGAACTTGCATTTAGTGTCCTCACAATACCCTAAAATATTACCCATTTGGAAACATCGCCAACATCTAAAATTCATACCTTCATAGTCTAATCTTTGCACCCATAGTTTTCACCAATTTATAGATTGATTTTTGTGGGTAAGTCTTGGGAGGTATCTAGATCTACAAGGATTCTAGCATAAGTAGTATGAGTCTGAATAAAGGTCTTATCATCAACTTTCACACAGGAGCCTAAAGTATCTCTTATAGCAAGAAGGCATGATCTATTCTAGAGTTGAAATGGGAGTCCATACAAGTGAACCCATACAGGGTAGGTATCAAAGGAGTCTTTAAGAGGGTCAAAAGATGGATACCATGGCTTGAACATTACCCATGTTCACCCCAAACCCAATATTGGTTGAAAATAAAATACCTATCTTCAGGGGTTTAAAAAACAACAATGAAGTATGCTTTAGCATAGGGATAAAGCTATATCTTACCTTTTATCTTTTCCCTCCATCTTAGTGCAATCCAGTCACAGATCAGAAATTTTAGGCCAAAATTTGTGGAATCAGAAATGAGGCCCAGCTGGGAAATATTTTCTTCCTCCTTTAAGACCTTTTGGAGCATATCCTATTTTATCTTCAATGTCGGAGTATTCTACGAGGGTTTCAAGAGCTTATCTACATGGCCCCACTCTATGCAAATTTCCTTGTTGTTTAAACATCACCTCGAAAAATATTTTTGTTCCCTTGGTTATGCCTACTCACACCCTATAAGACCTCCCTAGGTATGGATCTAACCCCTACCCTATCGACATCATTCACGAGGATTGGTTCCATGCTTCCCCTCTTTCTCTAGTCTATTAGGGTTGGAGTTTTCATCCCCTGATCCACTATCACTAGATATGGAGCCATTATCGTTGAAGATATTTTTGTTAGGGCTCGTAGATTTCTTCAAAGGAGAAAGAGCTCTATTTAGTGATGGATCTTGTTCAATCTTTACACCAGCGTCCCCATGGCCAAGCCAAGAAAAATAAATCTTCCTCTTATTGATTGTCCAATGAGTGGTTGCCATTTCCACCGCTTGACGTGATCGAGATCCCTTGTTGTCACACCTGTGGAGCTACCGGAGCTGTGTTTAGGGTTAGAATTTGTGACAGAGCCAATATTTTTTAGGTTACCCAACCTTATAATTTGGTTGTCTTGTTATATGCTTTAATACTTGGTTTGTTTAAGAGTGATGAAATGATTTTTTAGGTACAAGGTCTCAACTCCTTATATTCATGAATCCCTAAGTGTAAATTATGTTTCATTTTAATTACAATGGTTCTAAAATAATGCCAATAAGAGTCCAAAGTAACCATGTAAGAGCAATGGAAAACAAGAGTAAATAAGATTCTTGTTTAAAAATAAAGTTATTCTTGAAGTATTCATAAGTTATTTTGGTTAAACAAAATAAACACAAATTTTCCTTTGAGAAATAAAGCATTTGAGCCAACACAAACTCTATTATGAAACAAAAAAACTTTATCATGTGTAAATGTTAAATCGACTTAGACTAACTGTTGAACTATAACAAACTATAACAAGAATAATAGGGTACTATAATGGAAGGATGTTTAAGGGAAGAGATATCTTGAATCTAAATCACCCTTTAAAATCTAATATATCTTCCTTGACCTCACGATAGTTCCCCTTGTCTAGGAAAGGTAAAATTCAAACATTAAATATGTTTCTAAAAACTAATAACCTTAATATCTTGTTAGCTCCTTTTCATAACGAGCATAAAATTTCACTTCAATTAAAAATATTTTGAGAAACAAACCTTTTGTAACGCCCACATTTTTCACACACAAAGACAATACCAAAATATTGGAATAATTATTTTTGACTTACATTGTAGTACATTGTACACTATAGGAGATGAATTAGGACATCAAGCAACACTTGATATGTTTGCACAAACATTAACTCTGCATAGATAAAAAAACCATGTAACACACAACAAGGTCCTTTTTTTTTTACAAGGCACAACATAAGGATTCAACTACATGACAAAATTATAGATAGGGTTTTCCCACATCACGATATTTGAGGATAACACATTTATTGCAATCATGTTTCAATCTTTAACTAAGTACTAGAAAGGTTCATAATATGTGAATCATACATTCCCTTTTATTTCTTTTTTTCTAGAGGGTTCCTCTATATTTATTAACAATTGAATTCCAAGTATCTCATTGAAAATGGATAATCTTCATTATTGAAATTACTTGTTTAATTTTCTCATTTTTTATTATGGTATTTATGTACACACAAGGCTACTGGTATTATCCCTAGGATTCACTCCTCAAAGTATGTATCTTGATCTAGTATCATACCTCGATTACGTGATGCAACAAGTGTGAGGCCAAAGGATGAAAGGTTTGCATATTTTCTCAAGGATTTAGATTCAATTTTCTTTAATTCATTTATAAATTAGTAATTGATCCAATACAAAATAAGTATTATATACAATATAGGTTCTTTATCCACATCATGAGCATTTAATCACATTACAAGGAAAATCATGTTTTACTTTACCTGACGGAATAACATCTCATGATTACACTTCCCAAGAACAAGAGTCAATTATATTTTTACTAAATTTATGTTCCTACAATTATTTTAAGGGATTTTAAGACTTTTAACATGGCAACAAACTTCCTTATTTTTATTTCTAGATTAGGTTTCCTAAGTATCATTTTACGTCCAACTTAAGAGGGTTATTACCTAACTAGGTTCATATGCCACGTGAAAATAATTGTGTAACCTATTTGCTAAAAGGAATTTGTATCCTCATGAGACTACTAGTCCATGTCATAGGGGATTTTTCTCTAAGAACATGATCACATAGTTTCACATCATACAACCATTACATACTAGGAAAAGTGGGAGAGAAAGATGGAGTATTCCATCATTTAAAGAGTTAAGGTTTGCATTAGACTTTACACAACGTGGATCCCCATTTTCTCATCACAAGATGGTTTTAACATGATATAAGAATGTCCTATTTTTCACATTTCTACAAGAACATCATCTTATGGTTACATTTTCTCAAACTAATCATACACTAAAATGTTGTTAAGTTTCACCATTAACTCTTAGCATTGCATCATAGAACCCAAATGACAATTGAGATTGGGTATCGAGTTCATTTATGAACTCAACTCTTCAGAGTTGACATCCAAGGAAAGTTGACGATCTTCACCACTTAACATGTATGTCGGTCTAAGAGGATTTTACACTATTTTTAATGTTGGTTTCCTATGACACCCTACCCTAGGAGAAAACGTTCTCCTTACTACACACCCAACTATCAATCATATGGGGTGATGAAAATACACAAAACCAAAGTTAAACCATGCCATTCCTAATTTTTGGGTTTACTGATAATGTTGCTAAGCATGCAGGCTTGGATGGAAATCTCAACTTGAGCTCTTATATACTTAACTATAAGGTGTCATTAAGTGTAAAGAGTTAAGTTTATCCTAATTTTTTAGTTTCCTATGCTAAAATAGAATCACACATGAAGAATATTTAAGCATGAATTTTAAACTAACTTGATTTCGTTTAGATTCCTTTATTTCATGTTCAAGGTAACGAACATAACACATCAATTAATTAATCATCAATTCACATTGGAATTGCACTATAAGATATTAAATTCAATTTCATTTAACATATATATTCAACTCTTTTTTTTTTTGTTTCCATAGATATATCAAATGACACATATGGTTAAATGCACATTCCCAAAGCACCCCTAAAACTAGCATCTCATACTACTACCAAACTTGATAAAAAAATCTTTCAAAAATTACAAAATGCTTATTCACCTCTTGAATTACATTGTTTCAAATCTAAATTACTATAATACATAGAGAATTACAACCACTTCGTTTCACCATATTACTTGCATCTTGCAAAACCATGTGAGCATGAAATCAATGATAAATCATTGGCATGACATCCACCTAAATCTAGCATAATTACTGTTATTGGTTTTCCATTTACATGATGATAAAAATACACATGAAGCAAGTGAAGGTTAGGGGCATATATTCATTTCATTCGTTAACTAAGGGAGGAGAGATAAAGACAGGGGAAGAGAGAGAGAGAGAGAAGAGATAAACACTATTTTGCGTGTCAAATTTCACACAAGTCACAAGATAGAGTTTAAAATAGTTATTCACAAGTGTTAATAAGTTTCTATGATGTTTTGCTAACCTGACTAGGGTCCTACAACTTCCTTTTACATTTCCTGCTAGTTGCAAAGACACCCAATTCTGGCTCAAACGCTAAGTAAGTGCATTTAAAAACAATCTTCTAATAGGAAAATTCATGACAGCCAAATTCCTACGTGTCCACCTATATACCAAAAATCCACGAGGGGTGATAGGATTCGTAAACAAGTGATCGAGTGTACAATTAGCGAATGGTTTTCCGGAGAAACCGATCGTAATCGAAAAAATTTGACCTAGTCAAACAGTGACCAAAGGCCTACGAAACCCCTTTTCCGAATTAACCAAGAATGTGCTTTTCCCAAACCGAACGCTTCAGAAATTTTCTAGTAAAAATACTGGGGGTTTGCAAAGGCGGAAAATATTTCGTTGTTAAGAAACACACAGTGAGCCGATACAAAACCCAACTTTTTAGTTTAAGCAGCTCCTAAAAGTAAAAATAGAGTAACATGGCTCCTAGAGGAGTGGAAAAGAGAGTACAAATGGTAAAACCAGGTGAATTTAATGCTTTATGTGACTCTCTACATAACAAGGAACACTTACGACACTTGACATCTCTGTTACGAGACTTGGAGTGTTGTTTTTCAACTCTCTTAAAATTATGTTTTTCTAAATTTCCTAGGTGGACATAATGGTGCTTTTAGTTGACAACTCATCGACGCTTGCCACTACTAATGGACACGAGCACCAAAATATTATACCTCAGCTCTAGCAATACATAAGGTTGTGGTCGCAACTATAGATGACAATAAAATTACAAGTCGGTAATGTAGATCATAAGGAGGAGTTTTATTGTTTCCCACTAATAGTCTAGTTACAAAATTTTCCAGATAGTGTTCGGAGGAGGATTTTAAGTTATGCTTGGCTACCAAGTGTTATTTTGGTTACATAAGTGCCAGATGACATTTTATTGTTTTGCAAAACAAGTTTATATAAAATAATCGAATGTGAGATACTCCAAGGTTTTAAATTTATTTCGTTGCAAATGAAAAACTAAAGTACAAGAATTATGAAGGAAAAGGTGAGATGAACCATGCCTGGAATGATCGACGATAGAAGATAAGCGGTTTTGGGGTTCCATGAGCTGGTTGTAGTTGTTAGAGGGGTTTCAAAGCCTTTTTCACCAAGCCCATCTCGTATATCTTCTTTAATCCTCCATAACGCAATAAGTGTCGAGATTTGTTGCAACGTTCTTCATAGGTTAATGTGTTTGAGAAGATCTTTACCACCGACTCACCCTTCTTTTAAAAATTCTAACGCAACAGAAGAGGATAAATTCTAGTACCTTGTCTTGTTCTAAATGGGTCTGGAACCTCTTTTTTTTTTTTAAACGTACTCAACCGCCTTGGCGTCATGATTTGTCATGTTCCCCACTCTTTTCACTTCAAGGGCATCCTCAATATTAAAATTCTTAGCAATGTCTTCTAGATACATTCTACTTTCTTTGCTGAGGTTTGGAACTTAAGTGATTTCAGTAATCTCAGATAGTTTCAGCAATCATTTAACCGCAACAAAAGACCATATTCACTTAGAATGGATCTCGTCTCCTTAACTTTGCTGGCATATCGCCCATCTAAAGGTGATAGTGCAATCAACTTGGATAGCTCAAGCTCTCCACGATCTTTATTCAGGTGAGGAGTACCCTTAAAAAAATATCTCGCGTTTTCCATATTTTCCACAACTACATTTAGCATTGACAAGCGTGTATGAGAAACCATCGAATTCCTTCCTTGGAAACCCTTCTGAATTTTTTCAAGACGAGAGAAAATTGTAATGTATTCGTAATGCATAAAACGTTATCACAGGATCGAAAATGAGTGACTTCAACTAAAACGAAGGCAGGTTTAGAAGGCACGACTGTAATGAAAAGCATATTGAGCCATCCAGAGATTTTTATCTAGAATTATGGGACAAAACCACCCATATGAGGGAGAATAACAGACAAGGGATCCTGATTGCAATGCACTCTCTCAAGATTGACAGTGCTCCAAATATGAAAATCCACAAGTTTTTCTTAAAACAGGAATGCTAACAAACATAATCTTTTCTTAAAACAATAATACCTAAATTCTGCATCTGCGTCTACCAGAGCATTTGCAACTACAAAATCTGATAAAATTCCTCTATCTTTTACGCTTTGATGGATGTCCATACCCTGTTCTAAAGCTCGTATTTTGGCACAGGCAGGGATTACACAGGAAAATAACTAATCAAATTGGAGACTTTTTTGAGAAATGAAAGGTGAGCTCCCAGAACACAACTTCGAGACTCCATTTCCACCATGTCGAGTTGTGACCGAGCTATAAGGAAACACGTCTAAAACCACATAACATGGTGAGCTCCAAGTGGATCACAGCAAGCCACGATGAGAATATGCAAAGCTTGACTGAAAAATGTGATGAAACCCCATACAGAGTTCAGAATAGTATGAACAATGACGTCCTGGTCTACGGGACATAGTTACAATGGGAGAGAATGGCAGCTGAGCCAGGGTGTAAATATAGAAATCACGCAAAAAAGCACAAAACGCTCTCTAATACATAAGAAAACAACGATCTACAGACCAACACGAACTTGAATGCAGAAAATAGAATGGATATGGCGAGCCCATACATAATAAAACAGTGCTCAAACATGAAAATGACGCCACACAACTGAAAATTGCAAGATTTCCCCCTTTTTCACGAGGACATCCTTCAAGAAAATCCATGACCAATGTAAAAAAATAGATCTTTTTTTCCCTTATACATGGCGGCCAATGAAATATTGGCAGAGTCTACCTCTGCTCAGACGCTTCCCCCAACAATTATATGATTACTGTAAAATATCCAACGTGAACTTGGGTTTCCACGTGGTCAATGTCTCTGGATCTCAATTAAATCGTTGGATTGATATGAAACGAAAATGACACGTCAGAAAAGGGCGTCCATACCCTGCAAGACCCCTGTCACACGCCTCTGCCACTCCTGCCATTCCTCCTTCCAAAAACTCAAATTTATTCAACTGATAAAATAAATTTCATTACCCTATTTTAATATCCTTATTTATTATCTTAGTTTTTTTTAAATATAAATACTAACCATGTTTGCAAAGGACACGTCATTAAAAGAAGGGGGTGAGAGTTGAGCATTACATCTCCCTTCTCTTATGAGAGCATCGTCCTCAATGCAGCACAAACGTGAGGATACAAGGGTAGTCAAAGGGATAAATAATTAAGGATAGTTAATGATGACAAGTTCTACCCAGGATAAGATCTTTGTCGTTAGATCAAGACCACGGGAAAGAAAACAAGGTTTGACAATTTCTTAATATTCTGTGAAGATTGGTAGTTTTTCGGTTTACATTATTACCTATTTACTCATTTTACTTAACCTTATTTATTAATCTCAATCTCTTTTACTTATACTCGTTTAATGCTCAACAATATTTGACATCATTATACCACATAAGGCTCAAATTCAACACTAATGGTCCACAAGACATATTGCTACATACTTTTACGACTGGATCACATCACAAGAACTCAACCGAACCATGGAAATAACATACATATCCCTCACAACATATTACTTATTACACATGCCCCTAACACAACAAGACTTACTCATAACATAAGGGCAGACTACTACAACATGGAATTCCCAAAGCATGTACACATATAAAGATTTCAAACAATTTGGGACAATAAATGTAGTTACCTAGTTTCAAGACTTAATCAACATCTTATCATAAATGAGGAGAATCAAATGTCAACATTACAAAACACAACCAAACTTACCTGAGTACACATAAATCAAAGTACCGACACCATACACCTCCTAAAACATCACAAAACAACTCCATATACGTCCCAAATCATCACCAACAACTATATATACCTTTCAAGCATCACCAAACAACTACATATACCTCCCAAGCATCAAAAAACAATCTCCATATACCTCCAAAAGAATCATAAAACAATTACATGTACCTCCCAAAGTATCACAAGAGTCTCCATATACATCCCAAGCAATAAAATAAATGTAAATTTTCTTTTTCGCTCCCCAAAAGTGGTCGGTCAACCTATGGCCCTAGGCGCATAGAGTTTAGACACCTCTAACCCAAGTGACATAGTAACTTGTGGTTCGCTAACCTTTAGTTATTATCTGTAACTCCTTTGGGCATACCTCCATACAACGAAGCGGGTCCATAGGTTCAACCACTCCATGGTGCATTTCATGACCCTATTCACAAATTACGACATTAGAACCAACATAACAATCTATTTCAAACTCCAAGTGGCGAAAGTTCGAAGCCTTGGGCTAGGCTATAAAACTATTAAACATGAAAAGAAAGTTTAAATATAAGTAAAGAAAATGGCCAAATAGCCATAGTTAGTGCAAAAATTGGCATGTTAGTGCAACAACCAAAAAATGCCCAAATTATTAAAACACATCAATCAAGAAAAATGTTGGTTCTAACAAGAAAAGGAAAATGGTAAATTTATGAATAAAATATGTATAGAGAAATAACACATCACAATAACTATGTGAAATTATATGGAAACCAAAGGGTATTCAACGAGTTCTTTGGCACTTGAACATCAAGCCTCGGCTCATAAAATAATATATCAAATAATACAACTATCATCTTTATAAGCATCATCCCTCCACCACTTCCACAAGGCTCAACATAATCGTAGCTACACTTAGGTTGAATCCATATGATAACCATATAGGGAGAGAGAAAGGAGTACAATTCACCATCTATTGAGCCTAAGGTGTCCATGAAACACAATATGCATGACATCTCATTTGAGCAAGTTCCATACATACCAAACGAACAAAAGTGGGGTTTCAGCCTATGTAAGACTCCACTTCCTATCTCGTACTTGGCTTGAACTGTTGATCAATGGTACACATTTCCTCACTCCAAACATACACCTTTTACCGATTTCCCTTAGGGTTGATTAGTGTAAGGTTCACAACATAACATATAACTACATCACTAACACAATAGTGGTTCATACACATTAACCATAACATCTTATGCATGGTATATATATAGGGTATAACGTAATCATTACTTTAACATTTTACGATACACCAGTTTCCACATATTGCACACAAGGTGCAAGTATCAAGACAATAAGGGTCATATGATCACCATATGCCCCTAATTCACAACATGAATATCACATATTACATGAATTATACGTAAGATGAACACAATGAATAACATTACAACATATAGTCAATTGTAATACAACATGGTAACACACATGATTTATCAAAACATGGTGGCAACATCATGATACCATCTAATTCACTATACATCAATCTTTGTCATAAAACACATCAACACACCTACATATCAAAAAGTGAAAAGATGCTCCTACACTCCACCATCCATAATAATATTCTTTCCAAATACACCAAGGCAACACATCACATGTGGACTCCTCATTGAATAAATGAAAATGAGAGTGAATACTCTAATCAGAAGCACATCAACATGATAACAAACATGCACTAAGTGACATGCACCACATGTTCATTCATAATATCACAATTACAATGTTGGTCACATAACAGCATATATCACATTACACTTCCAATCTCAACCACCACCATGCAAAACCATCACAACTATAATATGTCCTAGAGGTTCAAGAGCATCAACCTCTACTCTAATACCAAATGTATCAGCCACATTTTAAACACACAAATAAAATACTAAACTATTTGAATAATATTTTTTAATGTATATTGTAGTACACTCTACACTACTAGAGATCACTTAAGACATCAAACAACACTTGATATGTTTGCACAAACATTAACCCACATAGATAACATGAACCACGTGATGCACAACAAGATCACTTTTAGTGACAAGGAACAACATAACGATTCAACTATAGGACACACTTATAGATAGGGTCTTCCCGAGGCACAATATTTGAGTATAACATATTTATTACAATCATGTTTCAATCCTTAACTTAAGTCCCAGAAGTGTTCATAATATGTGAATCATACATTCCCTTTTATTTTCTTTTTGCTAGATTTCCTCTATATTGATTAACACTTGACTTCTAGATTATCTCATTAAATAAGGATCATCTACATTATTTCAATTACTTGTTTAATTCTCTCATTTTTTTAATGGTATTTTTCTACACACAAGTATACTAGGTAATATCCATAGGATTCACTCCTAAGGGCATACATCTTGATCTCATATCATACCTCGATTACGTGACGAATAATTGTGAGCCAAAAGACGGAGAGGTTCACATATTTTCTTAAGGATTTAGGGTCAAGTTTCTTTCATTCATTTATAAATTGGTAATTGATCTAATACACAATAATTATTACAAACAAGGTAGGTTCTCTATGTTAGATAATTAATACATTTGTGTGTTAGTATTTGTTAAAGGACAGTTGTATAACTGTTTCCCTCACGGCTCTTCCCTATCGGCCTATATAAAGGCGTGAACTATATCATTTAAAAATATAGCAATACATTCATTCTTCTTGGAGCGCCTATCATTGGTTTCAGAGCAGGTTACGCGTGGAGGAGGAGAGAGGATTGTCCGCTGTGCGTGGAGACTCAGCAAAGTCCGCTGTGCGTGAAGGAAGAGACTGTTCCGCCATTTCTCTACTGTGCGTGCGTGAAGGAGTCCCGTTTTTGCTGAGCGTGGTGCGTTTTTACTGTGCGTGAAGGAGCAGGTTGCACATCTGCGTGGACGAGACTGGTGCCGTGTGAAGGGAGCAAAGTTGCATGTCCCGCGTGAAGGAGCAAGGTTGCCTGTCCCGCGTGGAGGAGACTGGTGCTGCGTGGAGACTGGAGCAAAGTTTGTGAACCTGTGCGTGCGTGGAGAGAAGAAATCTGTGCATGGTGAGTGTGGAGGAGACTGGTGCTACGTGGAGACTGGAGCAAAGTTTGTGAACCTGTGCGTGCGTGGAGAGAAGAAATCTGTGCGTGGAGGAGACTGGTGCGCCTTCTTTGCTGTTTAGAAACGTGAGGAGACTCAACCTGCTGTGCCCCAAACGTGTTTGCTGTTCATTGCTGGTTAGAAACGTGGGGAGCATTTACTGTGCGCTGGAACGACCAAGGGAGACTCGTGCACTTGCTGGCGTGGAGGTGAATCCAACGTGAAACCCCTGTATGTGTGAGCAAAGCCGAAATTACAAAACTGTGTGTGCGCGTATGTCTCAAATTTCGATGCCAAAGCACATATGGCAATGCACCAAATATTTGGGCATTGAATGACAACGAGACACCACTTGGGCTGTTCTTTGCCTTGGTCAACAAGCTACAACACTGTAACATTCTCTTTGAGGAGATTGTGCGCCGGGACTTGTTGGAATACTTTTGGTTCGACGTTCGATGTCAAGCACGGTGGATTAAATGCGAACTTGAACGTGGTTATGATGCGAGATGACGAACACGAAATAGAACGCCCACGGGGGCATTGGCGTCTCCTTTGCCGAGCCTATAGAGCCCATTTTGGAATGATTCCTTGATAAGCATTGTAGCCATTTTTGAAAAATAAATAAATAAATAAAATACATTTTTGAGTTTTTGAAAATGTCTGCTCCAAAAATATTGCTATCCGATGCCCAACTCTTGAAAGGGCCAAATTTCACCGCATGGAAAACCAAAATGCGGATGATTCTTCAATTCGAAGATCTTTGGGGGATTGTCTCTGGCAAAGACGCCCCTCCCACAGACGATGATCTGTTGGAAAAATATGAAAAGGCTGATGCGAAAGCACTAATGCTCATCACCCTCAGTCTTTCTGATGAGGTGCAGCCATACATTCGAGAAGCAACTGCTTCTTCTCAGGCATGGAGCGCATTGTGTACCATCTACGAAGCTAAGAATCTGACGACAAAGTTACAACTTCAGACAAAGCTTCATACGATGAGTATGCATGATGGCGAATCAGTAGAAGCCTTCTTGCGGCGTGTAGCTGAGTTACGTGCAGAACTCTCTACACTCGGTGAACCAGTGGACGACAAGTTGCTTGTCCCGCTCACCCTGCGAGCTCTTCCTTCACGGTTTCAGACACTGATCACCACGTTGACAATCACTCAATAGGAGGTGAGTTTTGCAACCCTGGTGAATTATCTCCAGCAGGAAGAAGCCATGCAAAACGTACAAGAAGCCTTCGAAGATAAGGCTCTCATCACGAGGCAAAAACATAAGCCTCGGAAAGGGAAAAGCCCCCAGAATCGAGCGGCATGCTCGGCGGCCATCTTCACGGCCACCACAGTGCCACCCCGAAAAGATAATCACAAGGCGGATCAATGGTGCCACATTTGCTCCACGGATACGCACCATTCACTTCTGATTATTACAACGGTCGCAGTATGGAAATTTGTTCCAAGAAATCCCGATGGCATGCTTGTAATCGGGCGGAAGGGCCACATTGCTGCTCGGCGGGATGCCACCTCCGATGAAGAGGTGCCGAGATATTCAATCTCGACATTGTTCTAGTCTCACGAGACTTCACAGGCCGTGTAAAGATGTACCAGTTGATTGATTCAAAGTGCTAGCAAAACACATGACTAACAAGAAAAGTTGTTTCATACTCACTGAGTGACCGGCCCATAGGAGATCGAATCACCATTACTGAGACAATCAAGAGTATCTTGCAGCGGGGATTGGTGATGTCATCATTCCTCTTGGAACACGAAGATGTACACTCACAAAGGTGCTCTATGTTCCAGGTTTGACTTCAAATCTTTTGTCTATAAGTCAACTTCTTAACCATAGAATGCAGGTTGAATTCTTTGTTGAGAAAGGGGTCAAGTCCTGCATCATTTCCCAGGGAGAGTCAGTCATTGCTCAAGCATTTCTGAAGGGCCGTCTATTTGCACTGGATGCGGTCACTTCATCTAGCGTTGCTCTCTCTGCATCAACGGCAGAGTCCACTGCACTTTGGCACTTTCGATATGGTCATCTTTCTACCAGGGCTCTGCATCAACTCAGTGTGAAGGAAATGGTAAGAGGGCTTCCTCCACTCTCCCATTCCTTACCTATTTGCTCAGGATGTCTTGCGGGCAAACAACATAGAGGTCCATTCAAACAGAGCTCTTATCATTCTACAGAGCCTCTTCAGGTCGTTCACACCGATCTGTGCGGACCCCTGCCAGCTAGCTTTCAAGGTTTTGCATACTTTCAGCTCATCATTGATGATTACTCACGGAAAATGTGGGTATATTTCCTTCGGAAGAAGAGTGAGGCACTTGCAAATTTTAAGACCTTCTACCAGCAAGCCACCAGGCAGTCTGGAAGCCTCTTCTTCTCCTCCGCTCAGATCGAGGGGGGGAATTTGTGTCAAAGAAGTTCTTAGCATACCTGAAGCAGCATGGCATTTAGCAACATTTGACTGCTCCCTATATGCCCCAACAGAACGGGATTTCCGAGCGCCACAACAGGACTGTCATGGAGATGGCTCATTGTATGCTCTCAACCGCCAAGTTAGAGGATCAGTTTTGGGCAGAAGCATTCCAGACAGCAGTGTATTTACTCAACCAGGCACCCACGAAGATCTTGCAGAACAAGACACCGGAAGAGGTATGGACTGGTCGTAAACCTTCTATTCATCATTTAAGAGTTTTTGGTTGTACTGCATATATGCATGTTCCAGATAAGAGAAGGAAGAAGATCGATCCAAAGACACTGCCATGTCTTTTCTTGGGGTATAGTACTACCTCAAGGCATATCGTCTCATGGATCCCGAGGCGAAGAAGATCTACGAGAGTCGAGATGTGGTATGTGATGAGTCGTCCTTTGACTCCCTGCCACACAATGGAGATCCAGTACCGACCTCGTCACATAGATTGCTCACACATCTAGATGATGAGCAAGATGATTATTCTCAGAGAGAAGAAGAGCTGAGTGGAGACTTGTTCGTTGATCTTGGCACATTGGAAAACACATCTTCACATCAGCAGCGCCAACATCTGAAATGGGTCCAGAGTACTATCAGGGATGCACACCTGAACTCACTTCCTGGTACTTCTACGGGAGTTAGAACACGAAGTCAAGCTAGACATGAGGTAAATTTTGCACTCATGAGTTCAATTGTTGAGAGCACTGAACTTGACACTGTTCGTGAGGCATTAGACCAACCATAGTGGAAACAGGCTATGGATGCTGAATATGATTCCCTGATTCAGAATCGGACGTGGGAACTTGTCGATCTGCCTCCAGGTAAGAAATCCATTGGCTGCAAATGGATTTTCAAAACAAAATATAAGGCAGATGGTTCAATCGACAAACACAAAGCACGACTTGTTGTAAAGGGTTATGCTTAGCAAGAAGGAATTGACTATGACGAGACCTTTGCACCCACTGTGAAGATCAAAACCATCAGAGTTGTCTGTGCACCTGCACAAAATGGATGGAAACTTCAATAGATGGATGTCAAGAGTGCTTTTCTAAACGGTGATCTACAAGAAGAAGTGTACATGGCCCAACCTGAAGGGTTTGTAGACGAGCATCAACCACAGAAGGTATGTCGTCTGATAAAGTCTCTTTATGGACTCAAACAAGCACCTAGGGCATGGTATATAAAAATTGATGATCACCTATTGCAGCATGGATTCACTCGTAGCCCCTCAGATACAAATTTGTATATCAAGAAGGTAGGAACAGAGATTGTCATTCTGGTTTTGTACATAGATGATCTTGTGATCACAGGAAGTTCTGACAATCTTGTAGATGATGTAAAGAATGATCTGAAGAAATCCTTCGACATGACTGATTTGGGGCTACTTCACTATTGTCTTGGCTTAGAGATATGGCAGAAGAAGAATCATATCTTCGTCTCCCAGATGAAATATGCCAAGACACTCTTGGAAAAGTATGGGATGTCAGATTGTAAACCAATGTCCACACCTATGGAAAAAGGTTTGCAACTATCTAGATTCCAGGATTCACCACAGGTAGATGGCACTCACTACGGGCGGCTTGTGGGAGTCTCATTTACTTGACTTATACGGACCGGATCTTTGCTTTCTTGTGAGCTATCTCGCGATTTATGCGGGAGCCGAAGAAATGTCATTGGATAGCAGCAAGCATGTGTTGAGATATGTCCGAGGTGCAGTTGACTTTGGTGCAGAGTATCGAAGAACACTTAGTTCTTCTTACGGGGATATACAAAAACTCGGACTATGCGGGATCCGTTGATGACGGAAATCCACTTCAGGATATGTTTTCATCTCGAGTAGTCGGACCTATCTCGTGGATCAGCAAGAAGCAAACTGTTGTTGCTCTCTCATCCACTTTGAGGTGAATACAGAGCTGCACGAGGGGCGGTGTGTGTGAAGCAATTTGGTTACGTCGCATTCTTGCGATATAGGGATTCTGAAGAGAAACCTCCCATCATTCAACTGCATGACAATCAAGGTGTGTTGAAGCTTGTGAAGAATCTTGTTTTCCATGAACGAACAAAGCATATTGAGGTCGAATGTCACTACATTCGTGAGCAGGTCTTGAACCACCAAATTCAGCTCCAGTACTGCCCTACTGATTCTCAGATTGCAGATATTCTCACCAAGCCTCTCGGCAAGGTGAAGTTTGATTTATTTAGGGGGTACATTTGTAAGAGCAATGTATTAAGGGGGGGAATGTTAGATAATTAATACATTTGTGTGTTAGTATTTGTTAAAGGACAGTTGTATAACTGTTTCCCTCACGGCTCTTCCCTATCGGCCTATATAAAGGCGTGAACTGTATCATTTAAAAATATAGCAATACATTCATTCTTCTTGGGCGCCTATCACTCTATTCATAGCAAGAGAATTTAATCACATTACAAGAGAAAATCATGTTTTACTTTACCTACGGAATAACATCTTGCAATTACACTTCCCAAGAATAAGCATCAATTATAGTTTTACTAATGTTATGTTTCAACAATTAGTTTAAGGGATTTGAATACTTCTAACATGGAAACAAACTTCCTTATTTTTGTTTCTAGATTAAGTTTCCTAAGTATCGTTTTACATCCAACTTAAGAGGGTTCTTCCCTAACTAGGTTCATATGCCTCTTGAAAAGAATTGTGTAACCTATTTGCTAATAGGAATTTTTATCCTCATGAGACTAATATCCAAAACTCTAATAGGGGATTTTTCTCTAATAACATGATCGCATAGTTTCACATCATACAACCATTACATACGAGGACAAGTGGGAGAACAAGATGGATTAGACCATCATTTAAAGAGTTAAGGTTTACATTAGAGTTTACACAAAGTGGATCCCCTTTTTCTCTTCATAAGATAGTTTAAACATGATATAAGAATGCCTTAAGTTTCACCTTTCTCCAAACACATCATGTTATGGTTACATTTTGAGAAACTATTCATACACTAAAATCTTCTTAATTTTCACCATTAACTCTTAGTATTCCATCATAGGACCCAAATGACAATTGAGATTGCACATCAAATTCATTTATGATCCCAACTATTAAGGGTGAATTCCAAGGTTAGTTGGCGATCTTTTCCACTCAACATGTATGTCGGTCTAAGAGGATTTTACACTATGTTTAATGTTAGTTTATGGTTCCCTACCCTAGGAGAACACATTCTCCTTACTACATGCACAACTATAAATCCTATGAGGGAAAAAATACACTAGAATAAATGTAAACCATGTCATTCCTAATTTTTGACTTTAAGGCAATGTTACTAAGCATACAGGCTAGGATGGAAATATCAACTTGGGCTCTTATCTACTTAACTAGAAGGTGTCATCGAGTGTAAAGATTTAAGTTTATCCTAAGGTTTTAGTTTCCTATGCTAAAAAAAATCACACATGAAGAATATTTATGCATGAATTTTATACTAGGGTTGATTATTTCATTTAGATTTATTTATTACATTTTCAAGGTAAGGAACACAACACACCAATTAATTAATCATCAATTTCACACTGGAATTGCACTATAATATATTAAATTCAATTTCATTTAACATATATATTCAACTTTTTTTGTTT
Source organism: Taxus wallichiana var. yunnanensis (assembly GCA_018340775.1). Taxonomy (NCBI): domain Eukaryota; kingdom Viridiplantae; phylum Streptophyta; class Pinopsida; order Cupressales; family Taxaceae; genus Taxus; species Taxus wallichiana. The sequence goes on along the minus strand of CM031236.1, from coordinate 78,801,935 downwards.
CCATACATATATCTGAATCAAAATGAAACCTATGCTTAAATGGACATTCTCAAAGCACCCTTAAAACTAGCATCTCATACATACTACCAAAATTCAATGATAAATCTTTCAATAAATTACAAAAGTTTTATCATCCTCTCTGAATTACATCGTTTCAAATATAAATTACAATAATACACAAAAAATTACAACCATGTTGTTTCGCCATCTTACTTGCATCCTGCAAAACCATGTGAGCATGAAATCAGTGATAAATTGTTGGCATGGCATCCACCTAAATCTAGCATAATTAATGTTATTGGTTTTCCATTTACATGATGATAAAAATACACACACAACAAGAGAGGGTTAGGGACATATATTCATTTCATTCCTTAATTAAGGGAGGAGAGAGAAGAGAGAAACATTATTTTGCCAAAAGTAAAATTTCACACAAGTCACAAGATAGAGTTTCAAACATTTATTCACAAGTGTTAATAAGTGTTTACAATGTTTTAGTAGCTTTATTAACTTCCTAACACTTCCTTTTACATTTTCCTTTTAGTTGCAAAGACAACCACGATTCCGGCTTGGAGGCTAAGAAAGTGAATTCAAAAATTGTCTTCCGATAAGAAAATTCACAACAGGAGAATTCATACGTGTCCACCTATATACCAAGAATCCACGAGAATTTATGGGATTCATAATTGGCGAATGGTGTACAATTATTGAATGAATTTCGAGCCACCGTTTAGAATCAGCTAAGTTTAACCTAGTCAAATAGCAATGGCCAGGAGGCCTATAAAACCCCTTTTTTGAATTAACCAGAATGTGATTTTCCCAAACAAAATGTTCCAAAACAATTTCTAGTAAAAATACTAGAGGTTTGCGAAGTATGAAAAACATTTCATTATTGAGGTCCCACATGGCGCAGCCGATCGAAACCCAACTTTTAGTTTAACCAAATTCCTAAAAGTGCAAAATGGAGTAACAGGGCTCCTAGAGGAGCAAGAAGACATCGCATGAATGGTAAAATGAGGTTAAGCTAATGCTTGATGCGACTCTCTACATAAAAAAGAAACATATACCATGTTTGACATCTCTTTTACGGGCACGAGTGTTGTTTTACAAGTCTCTAGAATTTGTGGTTTTCTAAGTTTGCTAGGTGGACAAAATGTTTTTTTTAGTTGGCGACTCATCTAGTGCTCACCAACACCAATGGACATGAGCACAAACTTTTGATACCATGGGTCTAGCAATGGATAAATTTATGGCTGCAATTAAAGATGAAAATCAAATTACAAGTTGTTAGTGTAGATCATAAGGAGGAGTTTTATTGTTTTGCGCTAATAGTTTGGTTATGAGGTTTTCCAAATTGTGTTTAAAGGAGGGGTTTAAGTTATGCTTGGCTACTGTGGTGTTATTTGGGTTACATAAGTGCTAGATGAAATTTTATTATATTAAGAAAACAAGTTTATATAAAATAATCAAATGAGAGATACTCCAAAATTTCAAATTTAATTCATTTGCGAAATGACAAACTAAACTACGATAATTATGAAGGACAATGTGAGATGAGCCATGCACGGAATGATTGATGATAAAATATAAGAGAGGTTTTTGTATTCCATGAGCCAATTGTAGTTGTGAGAGGGTCTCAAATCCTTTTTCACCAATCCCATCTCATATATCATCTATAATCCTCTATAATGAAATAAGTGTCTATATTTGTTGCATCCTTCTTCATAGGTCAAGGATTTTGAGAGTATCTTTACCATAGCCTCACCCTTCTTTTAAAAATGCTAACGCAACATAATAGGATAAATTCCAATACCTTGGCTAGTTCTCGAATGAGTTTGGGACCTCATTTTTTTAACATACTCAACTACCTTGGCATCATGATTTGTCATGTTCCCCACTCTTTTCACTTCAAGAGTATCCTCAAAATTAAAATTATTAGCAATGTCATCTATATACATTCTACATTCTTTGTTGAGGTTTGGAACTTCAGCGATTTCAAGAATATGCGATTGTTTAAGAAATCATTTGTTATTATGGTATTTATGTAGACACAAGATTACCATGTAATATCCCTAGGATTCACTCCTAAAGGCATGGATCTTGATCTCGGTATTATACCTCAGCTACGTGATGGAACAAGTGTGAGCCCAAAGGAAGAAAGGTTTGCATATTTTCTCAAGGATTTAGGGTCATGTTTCTTTCATTCATTTATAAATTAGTAATTGATCCAATACACAATAAGTATTATATACAATGCAGTTCTTTATTCACAAAGAAGAACATTTAATCAAATTACAAGGAAAATCATTTTTACTTTACTAGCGGAATAACATCTCATGATTACATTTCCCAAGAATAAGCGTCAATTATAGTTTTACTAAATTTATGTTCCTACATTTAGTTTAAGGGATTTGAAGATGTTTAACATGGAAACAATTTTCCTTATTTTTATTTCTATATTAAGTTTCCTGAGTATCATTTTACATCCACCTTAAGAGGGTTCTTCCCTAAACTGGGTTCATATGCCTCTTGAAAATAATTGTGTAACCTATTTTGCTAATAGGGAATTTGTATCCTCATGTGACTACTAGTCCCTTTCGAAGGGTATTTTCTCTAATAACATGATCACATACTTTCACATAATCAACCATTACATGCTAGGACAAGTAGGAGAGAAAGATGGAGTAGATCATCATTTAAAGAGTTAAGGTTTGCATTAGACTTTACACAAATACAGTGCATCCAAATTTATCTTATCAAAAGATGGTTTAAACATGATATGAGAATGCCCTAGTTTTAACCTTTCTTCAAGGACATCATCTTATGGTTACGTTTTGTCAATATAATCATACACTAAAATGTTGTTAAGTTTCACAATTAACTCTTAGTATTGCATCATAGGTCCCAAATAACAATTGAGATTGGGTATCGAGTTCATTTATGATCTCAACTTTTAAGGGTGACATCCAAGGAAAGTTGGCGATCTTCACCACTCAACATGTATGTCGGTCGAAGAGGATTTTACACTATGTTTAATGTTGGTTTCCCATGGAACCCTACCTTAGGAGAACACATTATCCTTACTACACACCCAACTATCAATCCTATGAGGGGACGACATACACCAAAACAAAGTTAAACCATGTCATTCCTAATTGTCGAGTTTACAGTAATGTTGCTAAACATGTAGGCTAGGATGGAAATATCAACTTCGGCTCTTATCTACTCAGCTAGAAGGTGTCATCAAGTGTAAAGAGTTAAGTTTATCCTAAGTTTTTAGTTTCCTATGCTAAAAGAGAATCACACATGAAAAATATTTATGCACAAATTTTATACTAGGGTTGAATGTTTCGTTTAGATTTCTTTATTACATTTTCAAGGTAAGGAACAAAACACACCAATTAATTAATTGTCAATTCACATTGGAATTGCACTACAAGATATTAAATTCAATTTCACTTAACATATACATTAAAATCTTTTTTTTTTGTTTCCATACATATATCTGAATAAAAATGACACCTATGGTTAAATGCACATTTCCCAAAGCACCCCTAAAACTAGCATCTCATACATACTACCAAACTTCAATAAAAAATATTTCCAAAAATTACAAAATGTTTATTCAACCTCTACAATTACATTGTTTCAAATATAAATTACAATAATACACAATGAATTACAACCACGTCATTTCACCATCTTACTTGCATCCTAAAAAACCATGTGAGCATGAAATCAATGATAAATCGTTGGCATGGAATCCTCCTAGATTTATCATAATTAACATTATTGGTTTTCCATGTACACGATGAGAAAAATACATATGAAACAAGAGAAGGTTAGGGGCATATATTCATTTCATTCGTTAACTAAGGGAGGAGAGAGAAAGAGATAGGGAAGAGAGAGAAGAGAGAAACACTATTTTGCCAAAAGTCAAATTTCACGCAACAAGTCACAAGATAGAGTTTCAAATAGTTATTCACAAGTGTTAATAAATTTCTATGGTGTTTTGTTAAGTTTGACTAGGGTCATACAACTTCCTTTTACATTTCCTGCTAGTTGCAAATACACCCAATTCTAGCTCAAAGGCTAAGTAAGTGCATTCAAAAATAGTCTTCCAATAAGAAAATTCATGACAGCTAAATTCCTACGTGTCCACCTATATACCAAGAATATATAGAGACTAACATCGAACTAGTGAATGGTATACAATTGTCGAATGGTTTTTCGGAGCTACTAGTTGTAATTGGCCAAGTTTGACCTAATTAAACAACAACCGGAGGCCTATGAAGCCTCTTTTCTGAATTAACCAAGAATGTGCTTTTCCCAAACCGAAGGTTCCAAAAAAAATTCTAGTAAAAATACAAGGGGTTTGGAAAGGCGGACAAACATTTCGTTGTTTAGGGTGCACACGGTGAGCCGATATGAAACTCATCTTTAAAGTTTAAGCAGTTCCCTAAAAGTGAAAAATGGAGTAACAAGGCTCCTAGATGAGCAGAAAAGAGAGTGCAAATGATCAAACCAGCTCAAGTTAATGCTTAATGTGACTCTCTACAAAAGAAGGAACACATACGACACTTGAAATCTATTTTATCGGGCTTAGAGTGTTGTTTTTCAACTCTCTTGAAATTATATTTTCTAAATTTACTAGGTGGACGAATGGTGTTTTAGTTGACAACTCATCTGGGCTTGCCCGATAACAATAATGGCCACGAGCACCAAATTTTTATACCTTGGCTATAGAAATGCATAAGGTTGTGGTCTCAACTACGGAAGACAAGCAAATTACAAGTTCGTGATGTACATAATAAGGAGGAGTTTTATTGTTTCACACTAATAGTCAGCTACAAAGTTTTCCGAGATAGTGTCCGGAGGAGGGTTTTAATTTATGCTTGGCTACTAAGTGTTTTTGGAATAGATAAGTGCTAGATGACATATTATTGTTTTGCAAAACAAGTTTATATAAAATAATCGAATGAGAGATACTCCAAGTTTTTAAATTTATTTCGTTTCAAATGACAAACTTAAGTACAAAATTATGAAGGAAAAGGTAAGATGAACCATGTCTTGAATTATCGCGATAGAAGATAAGCGGTTTTGGTTTTGAAAGCCTTTTCACCAAGCCCATTTTGTAAATCTTCTGTAATCCTCCATAATGTAATAAGTGTCCAGATTTGCTGCAACGTTCTTCATAGGTCAACTTGTTTAGGACTATCTTTATCACAGCCTCACCCTTCTTTTAAAAATTCTAACACAACAGAAGAGGATAAATTCCAGTAACTTGGCTAGTTCTAAATGAGTCTAGAACCTTTGTTTTTTAAACGTACTCAACCGCCATGGAATCATGATTTGTCACCTTCCCCACTCTTTTCACTTCAAGGGCATCCTCAATATTAAAAGTCTTAGCAATGTCTTCGAGATACATACCAGTTTCTTTGCTGAGGTTTGGAACTTCAGTGATTTCAGGAATCTGAGATAGTTTCAGCAACAATTTAACCTCATCAAAATAGGATATTAAATAAGACCATATTCATTTACAATGGATCTCAGGTCCTTAACTCTTCTGGCATATCGCCCATCTAAAGGTGATACTGCAATCAACTCGACATCTCAAGCTCTGTGAGCTCTTTATTTAGGTGAGTAGTACCCTTCAAACAATCTCTCACGTTTTCCATATCTGCCACAACTACATTTAACATTGACAAGCTTATATGAGAAACCATCGAATTCCTTCCTTGGAAACCCCTTCTGAATGTTTTCAAGCCAAGAGAAATTGGTTGTGGATTTGTAAAGCATAAAAATTTATTACAGGATCGAAAATGAGTGGCTTCAACTAAAAAGAAGGCTGGTTTAGAAGGGCATGACTGTAATGAAAAGCATATTGAACCATCCAGAGATTTTGATTTAGAATTATGGGACAAAACCACCCATATGAGGGAGAATAACAGACAAGGGATCCTGATTGCAATGCGCTCTCTCAAGATTGACAGTGCTCAAAATATGAAAATCCACGAGTTTTGCTTAAAACAGGAATGCTTAACAAACATAAAATTTTCCCAAAACAAGAATACCCACATCCTGCATCACATCCTGCATCCGTGTCTACTAGAGCATTTGCAAGTACAACTTCTGAAAAAAATTCATCTATCTTTTATGATTTGATGGATGTCCATACCCTATTCCAAAGCTCAGATTTTAACATAGTCTGGGAGTACACAGGAAAATAAATGATCACGTTGGAGACCCATTTGAGAAGTGCAAGGTGAGCTCCAAGAAACAACTTCGAGACTCCATTACCACCATGCCGAGTTGTGACCGAGCTATAAGGAAACACGTCCAAAACCACATAACATGGTGAGCTCCAAGTGGATCACAGCAAGCCACGATGAAAATGTGCAGAGCTCGAATGGAAAAATGTGATGAAACCCCATACAGAGCTTAAAATAGTATGAACAATGGCGACTTGGTCTACGCGACATAAAGTTACAATGGGAGAGAATGAAAGATGAGCCAGGGTGTAAATACAAAAATCACCCAACAAAGCACAATAAGCTCTCTAATACATAAGAAAATGGCGATCTACAGACCAACACGAAAATGAATGCAGAAAATAGAATGGATATGGCGAGCCCATACACAATAAAACAAAGCCTAAACTCAAAAATGACGGCCACACACTAGAAAATTGCAAGATTTCTACCCTTTCCATGAACACAGCCTTCAAGAAAATTCATGACCAATGCAAAAATTAGATCTTTTTTTCCCTTATTCATGGCCGTCAGTGAAATCTTGGTAGAGTCTACCTCCGCACAGACGCTTCCCCCGCTGCAACTATCCAATTACTGCTAAATCTCCAACGTGAACTTGGGTTTATGCGCTGTCAATGTCTCTAGATCTCAATTAAAGTGTTGGATTGATATGCAAGGAAAATGACAGGTCAGAAAAGGGGGCCATACCCTGCAAGACCCCTGTCACACGCCTCCACCACTCCTGTCATTCCTCCTTCCACTAACTACAATTTATTCCATCGACAAAATAAATTTCATTACCCTATTTTTACGCCGAAGGCGTTCTTGTAGTGGAGTTGAACCTGCCGATTCTGACTGAAGTCAGAAATCAAATGGATGATATTCTTCCTTGGAGTGTCGTTGAAATCCAACGGACGCAAGAGTTAATTGATAGCTGGATGACATGTCCACCACATGGCCTCCCTCTGAACCACCCACGTGTGCTTCCCAGCGACAACTATTTCCTGGTGCTTGCAAAGAAAATGAAGTTTATTGTTCTCTTTCAGGAACAAAAATAGTAATCATTTTTGGAAAACTAAAAATGATCTCTGATGTGTTCATAGTGTTTTCTGTTCTGGATGCGATTTTGTTTTTACTTTGGATGCGTTTCTGTTTTCTGGCACAATTATTCTTGGAAATCTAAGCCAGCTCCAAAAAATGTCAATTTAGGGCAAAATAGTGTAAGGGTTTACAAAAGTTCATATAGGGTATTGCTCGAGCTTTTTATTCCTTATGGTGTGGAAGCATTTCTGGTTTTTTGCAAAAGTATACAATAAGCTCAAGAAAAAAGGAGAAGCCTTTGAGATTGTTTTCCTTTCTAGTGACAGAGACCAAGAGGCCTTTGAGGAATACTATGCAGGCATGCCATGGTTAGCCATTCCTTTCAGAGACAAAATACAAAAATAATATGTTGATTTACTACTCTCAATGACTCCCTAAAGAACATTATAAGGAGAAGAAAATGATCTTGCTGATGTTCTCAAAACTGAGTTGGGTGGTAATTTATGGCTGCCTTGTCTGGTCATTTTGGCTCCTCTTCTTGGTCACCGCCATAGCCATCACCGTCAGTATTTTATACGTCGTGTTCGAGCCGAGGGATCTGAAATACTCTGCGGAGAATATTACCAGTCCAGACTGTAACATTGCTGGATAGTAGGGACAACATTAGTATTTTATCCTTCATTTTGTAGGGTAGGATCAATTTTAATACTTTTTAATCTAGAAAAGGATGTTTTTCATATGGACCTCCTTCATTTTGCAAGGTAGTATTGATTAAGTCTATTTTTTGTTGAAATGCTCGAAGGGCTAATTTATATGTTTATATTTTTTAGTGCTCCCTGCATGGTTAATGGCATGCAATAGGGCTAAATTTGTAGTTGAGTTTTTACAAAAATACTATTAATGGTCCTGGTCATTTTATATAATCCTTTGTTACACGTGTGGCACAAGTACTCAACTGTTATGGTTTTAGGTAATTTCTATGGTTTGAACAGGTGTTCCATGCTTTTTCAAAACAAATATTTTTTGCATTTTAAATCCTTATATGCTGGTGACTTATGCTAAACATGCATTGAATTTTTTTGGATATATTCCCTGCATTTGCTAGGAAACATCTATTTTCTGTTGCATCTTTTTTAAGAAATTAATATTTTCTTTTGATTGCAGGGCGTTTTGTTTGTTTTGTGCTTCCAAACTCTTGTTTAAGCGGATAGTTTTAATCATGTCAGTTGTCTTTTATGATTATCTTTTCTTTATTCTAAACATAAAACTAAATGGGGACAAGTAAAAATCAGTTGATATTGAACAAGGTTCAAATTTTGATTACAATGTTAATCAGTTGATATCAGTTGATTATCTTTTTTTACCTCTATGTTTGAGATAGTGGTTTAGATTTGGTATTATTTTTTACATGTCACTTTATATATTCTCTCAATTGATAAATGGGGAATTTCTCTTTCAAAATCATTATTTACCTGGCATACATTCATAGATTTGGAAATAATTATTTACCTGTTATTGGACATCATCTTTACCATTTCTATTTGCTTTCTATGATCAATGAACATGTTTTTACCCTTTTGATCTCTATGTCCAATAAACAGTGGAAGTATCATGGTCTGAATAAAATAATTAATGGGAAGATATTTTCCCCAAGTATGCAGGTAAACTGTTAACATGTCTTTGATGTTTATCAGTTCATTGGAGTATAACTTATGTAATTGATCTGTTTGTTCTTTGTATCTTACCATTATAAGATCGATATGATTTTTATTTTTCATTTTCATATGACATCTTTTAGGAATGTGAAAGCATCTGATAAAGGATTCACTGAAGTAATTGTGTCAATCAGATGAGAATTTAATGTCAAAGACACTATTAGATTCCTTTTATGTACTTGAAGTGAAGCAAACTAAACTCTATTAGGAACTTACGAAATGATGTTCAGTAACGACCCAACTAATACTTGCTTTGACTCAACACGACACAACATGTCGTCACAAGGTTACAACCAACACCGGGAACCACTTGTTACGGGGAGACCACAAGGTCGGCACGAGAACGTTCACACCTATCAAGGACAATGTACTCTTCTTTTGACAAGACAACATGGAAGTCCAATCCACATGACACACTTACACAGCTAGGGCAAGCCACGGAAGAAATGATTGGAGGTTATTTATTTTGATAAGACACCCTTTAGCTCATGACTTAAGTTTTCGAAGGATTCAATATATGATTCGCACAAATTCATCTTACCAACTGAGTTAATTTCTTATACACTTTGTAGAAGTTCACTTAAAATCTTCACTTTACGACAATAGAATTGTTTAGTTCCATTAACTTAATAAAGGGAATAATTAAATTCCACAAGGCTATCTGTCCATACTTACGCTACTAGAACTTGTTCATTTCCTTGCTACAACAAGAATTCGTGTTCAACAAAATCAAGATGACTTACAAAGTATCCTGGGAAAGAGTTAAGGAGATAAGGTCGAGTTAAATTCCTCTTTAAGACGTCATTAGTTATTACCAAGGTTTAATTGGAGCTTGGGGTTTTATACGTAATTATTAACGCTTTTACTTAGGCTTCACCGAAAGAGCTTATCAAAAGGAAACTACTTACTTTCAAATAGGCTGAGAGATAAATTGAGTGGTTTCTAAATTTTCTTCTCTTACTTGTTAAATCTTATTAGAAACTAACCATTGTTTTCCTTTAAGCTTGTTTTAAGCATTCACCAAAAAGAGTAGTGTTCACTAGTTTAGCTAGGGATATCAAGTTATAAAAATTTACTTTACAGGATAGTTTCACCTTTGAGTACTTCAGAAATCTCTTGTTCTCAAGTAAGTCATCTCTATATTAATTTATCTGAATACACATATTTTAGTTAACTTCTATAAGGGTTAACCATTCCATTTAATTTTACTTGTATCACATCATTACAAGGTGTCAGAGAGTTTTGACTTAACACTTTATTCTCAAAAACAAGGTTTTACAATACTTATGCCAATGTAATGATTGAATATCATATCTCACCAAGGTAAGTAACTAGTCTAACAACAAAAAAGGAAAGAACACTTCACCACGTAGTTTTTCCAAACATACAACGAAGAGAGATCTTCTAAACTCCTTATGAAAAGTTACAAAATTTACACCGCATTGAACTTTCTACAAGAACTTCATAATTTGAACTGATGAAACTTTTACACTCTTTTCTTTAATCTACTCGCATAATCCATCTGCACAAATATTATCTAGAGTCAGTTCGCTAGAACTGAGCATGATAAGATATAAACCTCTCCTAATAACTTATGCCATCTAGTATTTAAATAAATGAAAGTTTGCAATACTCTTTATCAAGCAATTTCTAACAGACATTTAAAACTTAACCGCACATCTCATGATAATGCATTTCATACTCATTAATGTTCACTTCCTTAAGATTTGCTTACATAAGAACACCATCCCAAGAGACTAGATATACAACCTTAATCATGCAATTAAACATACTTAAATTACAGTAAATAATAATGACGCTCACCTAATACCCTCGACCTACTTCGCATATTTAAGTACCCAACAATATTATCTTTCAATTAAATAAAAGCACCAACGACATTAAGCTTATATAATAAATACAAGTACCAATTTTATATTATTCATCGATATTACCCAAGTATCAAACCTTCATAGAAACTCAGTGATATGAAGTATAATTTGGATATTTATTTCACAATTTTAAGGATATACTTATGTTAACAAAGATTCCACCAATCCACAAGTTCGTATAATATTTAGGTATCCTTTTGGTTGCTTATTCCATGTCTCTATATATTTCTTTTAGTACAAGGGTCCAACTCATTGGAATGAGCTACGATTAACGACATTGTCATGTTTTGCTAATATGTCCAAGATACATTTGACTAACTAAGATAAGTAAGCGCAGTCCAAGCCACTATAAATACAAGTACCAACATTATCTCAACTCCCAGTTGAGATGCAAGTATCAAATTTTAGCTAACATAATAATCATCGTAAATACCAGAAAAATATTCCATTCGTTAACCAAGTATTGAAATAACATATTTATCCTTACTGGCATACATGGCATGCACAGTCCCATTATGGTAGCTGTTACCTTTACTTGAGGCTGTGCATGAATCCATTTTAGGGTAATTATCTTAACTTCCCTATTCATCTGTTTTTTCTACCAAACGTCTATCGACAAGCTTCAAGGTCAAGTATAAGATAAATTTATAATTTCATATTTCAGGCATTGCCTGAATTCATATGCAAGAGGGCATCACATATCAATCAAACTTGAGGAATGTCGATGTATCCAATATTACTTTAACCGATTCAAGGATCCAAGTAGTGTCTCAAAAATTAAGCCAAATAATTATCCACAGAGGATAATGACTTGCGTGCATAACATATTCGTAGAGGTCATAGAAAACCCATTAACGCATGCTTCAGGAGGGTTCCAATCTAATAATAAGCTCATAGTAATAGTAATAGTAGAGGTCCTGGTGAGGGGTTTTCAATAATCCCCAAGGTAAATGATAATCAAATGACTCAGATGGAGCTATCTAGAAGACCAAATAAACTAGTATGACTCTTCCCAAATGGAAGCCCCAATCTTAGTGGGAGTTTAAATTATTATAAAATCACAGTAAAATCCAAATACAGTCATATCGGAAATTCCCTTTTTCAAGCCATGTTCTACATAATATAAACAATACAAGAAAAATTATAAACCTCATTCACGCTCCATACTATTTTCTCTGAAAACCATCCTTCAAAGGAATAATCAAGGCAAAAGAGAAACCAACATTATAAAATCAGTAGGCAAGAATCGATGTAGAGATTTCTTCTACTTCAAACAGTAAATAAAATAAATTGTAAAGGGGGAGAGATCAGCTCATGCAATTATGATTAAAAGTCATTTGGAAAGCTCGTCTCTTTTTGAGCATCTCTTTCAAGAAGGAGTCAATATGTGTAAATACGTGTTATATGATATCCAGAGTCCAAACGCTATCTATTTAGTAAAACAAAAACACATCCACATTCCAAAAGAAACCCACATCTACAGCATTCGAACAAAGTTGCAGATATTGATTTATCTAAATGCTAAAAGAAATAAATCATTAAGAGAGAGGGTTAGGGCTTATCATGCCTGTTTTAAATGCTATATCCCAAGGCCATGCACGAGCAGACCCCTTCTCCCAGCAGTCCCAAAATTATTTCTCCACCAAACGCACGCTTCTCACCCACACGGTGTCCCAATACCATGCAAGAGAAACAATAACCATTCCGGTAAACTTTGCACACATATTACGTGCTATATTCCAGTTTATTTTCTCATAAGGCATTGTATAGAGCTTCTTTCTTAAACACATAACAGTCTCAGTTATAGGTCCCACAAATCTCCACCCATAAAAATATGACACTGGCAAATAAACCATTCGACAGTGACACCACATCCTCCTTGGATGGATGGGAAGAAAATATGGAAGAAGCCAAATCTCTGGAGGCAACGGATTGTTTCGAGACCAATCAAATACTCCAAGCACCGAAAGCCACATTTTTCCCCATGAAGGTATAGCAGCCATGGTCCAAAATCCATACACGACCTTTTTCCATTGTTTCTTTATCTCCTCCATCAGACCCTTGGCCAAGAAGTCTCAAAGTTACATAGTTTAGTACTGTCCCAAACATTGTGCTGTGACCTTCAATGTGTAACCCCCATCCACCGTCTTCATTATGCCTAATGATTGTACAAGTAACGACACATTTCTTTTTGATGCGCTTCCGTTAAAACAACATTTAGTGCTCCTGTTACATACAAGGCAATAACCAAACCGGGCATAAGGAACATAGGGCCACCAAAAAATGTAGATTTGATGACAACCCAAAAGACAAGAAAGATAGCAGAGCTCTTGGCTCTGAAAGGCATCTACCGTATTGATGGATAAACCTTTTTCCTTCAGCAGATTTGAGGGCAGCATCAAACACTCGGTGCAAACATTTCAGCTGTAGCTTGAAAGGTGTGATAATTCCAACAGAAACCTTTATGCTTGCCAACTTAGTGACTCGTAGAAGATGCTCATATAGTTGCAAGGAAAATTGTGCTTCAGGAATATTCTGACATGATACAGACCCACGCCTAAGAGATTCTCTTCCATGAGTTACAGCGTAAAACAAGTAAAGTCTCATAAGAGAATCCTTGCAATAATTTTCATCAGTCTCTCGTAACTCTCTCACTTTGTCACAAGGTCGATTCAATAGGAATGTCTTGAAGGAGAGTCCCGACTTAGAGGATGCATTGATATTGCACAACATGAAAACAACATAGTTGGACAACTTTTTCATTGGAAAAGCTCACATAGGCTTCCACCAATCAACAGTAACAAGCCCGTTGCTCATTCCTAGCTATTTGCGCTGCAGGCGATTCTTTTTGGATCTCCAACAAGAACACACCTTACAGCTCCCAAGGAAAGTGGAGGAACACGCCTACTTCCCTAGCTTGTAGCTTCATCTATAACCACCATATCAAACCCATGGGCTAGGCGCTGGAATAACTTCTGGTCGGAACTAGAAACAACAGTGAACGCAAACTCAGCCTCATTGCAAAACTTGCCTCAAGATTTGATCGAGCTTCTTCCATGTTAGATTCACCACCTGGACAGAAGTGACTTTCCAAAATGAAAAGGCAAGACAACTCACTAAAACTTTATCTCGTTTTTCTGCTACAGCTGCAAGATCTTGCAACAACTGATCATGACTGTGGTCGCGTGCAACCAGAACATCAAGTTCGGCACCAACGGTTCCTTGGGATCGCCCTGCAGCAGCTGTCGCACTTTCTCTCCCTGGAGGCCACTGATTTTCTGAGGTAAGTTTACCTCTCGACCCTGTAGCTGCTGCATACCGCCAAAACCTCCTCACGGCACTTTCCGAGGAGAATTTCAGTTCTGCGCTCCATGAAGCTGCCTGTACAATGACGATTTTGGAGACCCACACCCACCTGCACGCATTGAAGGAGAATCAGCACGAGATCTTGGCGAAGAAAATGGGGCTCCACCCACTCCCGTCTCCCTCACGCAAGGACAGAGAAGAAAAACGCGGTGGTCAAATATCTGCAGGCCGGGGTGGTTGGCAGGAGGCCACGGTGGCAGAGGAGGCAGGTGGTAAAAAAATCCGATGCCCAGCTGGGCATTACATTCTCCTCCCCTTAAGAAAGCATCGTCCTCGATGCGACATAACACAACGGAAAAGAAATGGTTCACAACCAAGAACAGGCACAGGAGAAAGTACACTCTATGGGCTAAAATTTTAGTTGATTAAAGTACGGCCACAGGGTAGCCTTAGGGACATTTGGTAGAAATTTTAACTTTCAATGTTCTGTGAAGATTGGCAGTTCCCTCTTATTTATTATTTCATTAGTTCCTTTCCATTAACATTTTTCTTAGTTTAATTTCTTTTAAAATTTCATCATTGAAGAGTTTTGGTTTATTCCTTATTGTGGGTGCCCAACATGAACTGCTAACACAACACCCTATCAGGTTCACAAGACCCTACAGATTCACAAGCACACAAGTATATACTTCAAGATTGTATTACACCACAAAAGGTTACACAATTACGGAATAGAATAGGCACACTCCACATAACATAGTACTCGGCACACATCAATGACTGACATACCAAAATACTTAACCAAAACAGTACTACAATCCACTAGACATTTCCTCAATTTGCATCAATGAAAAACTCACATAACACCAAACAAATGCCACAGGTACATAGTGTCCACAAGGGGATCAATGACATGTCCACAACATCACAACACATATCCATCTGACATGAGTAACACATACATCAAAAGACCACTACCAAACATCACAATAACTCAACATATATCCTGAAACATCAACCATACAGACAAATATCATAAGCCTCCCTCAAACTCTTATGCCTCCCTCAAACTCTTATGCCTCCCTCAAGTCTCTTATGCCTCCCTCAAACTCTTATGCCTCCCTCAAGTCTCTTATGCCTCCCTCAAACTCTTATGCCTCCCTCAAGTCTCTTATGCCTCCCTCAAACTCTTATGCCTCCCTCAAGGAGGCCGGTTGTCCCTATGGTCCAAGACACATAGAGTTCGAACACTCCTAACCCAAGTGACATAATAACGCGTGGTTCAACAACCCGCTAGTTATATGTACCCCTTGGGGCGTACCCCCATACAACGAAGTGGGTCCATAGGTCCAACCAATCCATGGTGCATCCTATGACCCTATTCCACACATCACGACAATAGAACCAGCACAACAATCCAATCAAAGTGCCAAGTGGCAAAGTACAAGCCTTGGGCAAGGCGGTAAGAATTCCAAATTTAAAAGAAGACCCAAATTCAAGCAAAATAAATGGCCAAATAGCCATAGTTAGTATCAAAATCCCCATGTTAGTGCCACAAACCAAGGAAATGCCCAAAATTGTAAAGCATTGCAATCAAGAAAAGTTGTTGGTCCTTACAAAATAAAGTAAAAAGCTCAATTTACGAATAAAATCAACTTATAATAATGTCACATTACGATAACTATGTGGCCTTATCTAGCCACCAAAGGGGTACTCAACGAGTTGCTAGCACTCGGACATCGAGCCTCAGCTCGTAAAATACATATCAATAATACAACTGTCATCACCTCCATCTGAATCATCCCGCCACCACTTCGACAAGGCTAAACATAGTCATAGATACACTTAGGTTGCATACATACAACCACATAGGGAGAGAGGAAAGAATCACATGTTATCTACTAAACCGAGTTTTGACTCGAGTTAATGACCCATGGTACACCATTCCTCACTCTCAACATACACTTCTACCGATTTCCCTCAGGATCGGTTAGCGTAAGGTTCACAACATAACATACAACAACATCACTAACATAACGGTGGCACACACATAACTACCATAATGTCTTACATATGGTACATATACAGGATAGATCACGATCATACATTCACTGAGTGTAACACATCACTTTACCACATTCTGCACCCAAAGTGCAAGCACCATACGATAGGGTTCATACACTCACCATATGACCCAAAATCACAACATGAAGCATTACATATTTGCACAGTCATACATACGATGAACATAGTACATCTCAACATAACATCTACTGCTGCATAACAAGGTGGTATACACATTTCTTCAAAACATGGTAAAAACATCATGATACAACTCATTTCTTTTAACATCAAACTAGTCATACAACACATTGATACACTCACATATCACAATATGCCACAATGCTCCAACACTACGTCATCCACATTAGAATTCTTTTCACACATCACAAACAATAATTCACACGTGAACTCTTCCTAGAATCCACAAGAAGGAGAGAGAATACTCCCATCCCCAAACATATCAACATGATCACAAACACGCACAAGGTGACATACACGTCATGTGCGTCCACAAAAACACAATTACGACAATAATCACATCACGCTTAAAGCACATTACTCTTCCAATATAAATCATCATCATGCAACATCATCATCATCATGCAGTATCATCATGTAACACCACCACCACCATGCAACATCATCATATAACACCAATCCGGCCCATAGGTTCGAGAGCATGAACCTACGCTCTGATACCAAAGTGTAACGACCCAAATAATCACACACGAACAACACAGTGAAATACAGGATAACTTTTTTTTTTGACTTGCTTTGACTCAACACGACACAACATGTCGTCACAAGGTTACAACCAACACCAGGAACCACTTGTTACGGGGGAGACCACAAGGTCAACACGAGAACGTTCACACCTATCAAGGACAATGTACTCTTCTTTTGACAAGACAACATGGAAGTCCAATCCACATGACACACTTACAGCTAGGGCAAGCCACAGTAAGAAATGATTGGAGGTTATTTATTTTGATAAGACACCCTTTAGCTCATGACTTAAGTTTTCAGAAGGATTCAATATATGATTCGCACAAATTCATCTTACCAACTGAGTTAATTTCTTATACACTGTAGAGAAGTTCACTTAAAATCTTCACTTTACGACAATAGAATTGTTTAGTTCCATTAACTTAATAAAGGGAATAATTAAATTCCACAAGGCTATCTGTCCATACTTACGCTACTAGAACTTGTTCATTTCCTTGCTACAACAAGAATTCGTGTTCAACAAAATCAAGAGGACTTACAAAGTATCCTGGGAAAGAGATAAGGAGATTAAGTCGAGTTAAATTCCTCTTTAAGACGTCATTAGTTATTACCAAGGTTTAATTGGAGCTTGGGGTTTTATACGTAATTATTAACGCTTTTACTTAGGCTTAACTGAAAGAGTTTATCAAAAGGAAACTACTTACTTTCAAATAGGCTGAGAGATAAATTGTGTGGTTTCAAATTTTTCTTCTCTTACTTGTTAAATCTTATTAGAAACTAACTATTGTTTTCCTTTGGCTTGTTTTAGGCATTCACCAAAAAGAGTAGTGTTCACTAGTTTAGCTAGGGATATCAATTTATAAAAATTTACTTTACAAGGATAGTTTCACCTTTGAGTACTTCAGGAATCTCTTGTTCTCAAGTAAGTCATCTCTATATTAATTTATCTGAATACACATATTTTAGTTAACTTCTATAAGGGTTAACCATTCCATTTAATTTTACTTGTATCACATCATTACAAGGTGTCAGAGAGTTTTGACTTAACACTTTATTCTCAAAAACAAGGTTTTACAATACTTATGCCAAAGTAATGATTGAATATCATATCTCACCAAGGTAAGTAACTAGTCTAACAACAAAAAAGGGAAAGAACACTTCACCACGTAGTTTTTCCAAACATACAACGGCAAGAGATCTTCTAAACTCCTTGCAAGCAAAGTTACAAAATTTACACCGCATTGAACTTTCTACAAGAACTTCATAATTTGAACTGATGAAACTTTTACACTCTTTTCTTTAATCTACTCGCATAATCCATCTGCACAAATATTATCTAGAGTCAGTTCGCTAGAACTGAGCATGATAAGATATAAACCTCTCCTAATAACTTATGCCATCTAGTATTTAAATAAATGAAAGTTTGCAATACTCTTTATCAAGCAATTTCTAATAGACATTTAAAACTTAACCGCACATCTCATGATAATGCATTTCATACTCATTAATGTTCACTTCCTTAAGATTTGCTTACATAAGAACACCATCCCAAGAGACTAGATATACAACCTTAATCATGCAATTAAACATACTTAAATTACCGTAAATAATAATGACGCTCACCTAATACCCTCGACCTACTTCGCATATTTAAGTACCCAACAATATTATCTTTCAATTAAATAAAAGCACCAACGACATTAAGCTTATATAATAAATACAAGTACCAATTTTATATTATTCATCGATATTACCCAAGTATCAAACCTTCATAGAAACTCAGTGATATGAAGTATAATTTGGATATTTATTTCACAATTTTAAGGATATACTTATGTTAACAAAGATTCCACCAATCCACAAGTTCGTATAATATTTAGGTATCCTTTTGGTTGCTTATTCCATGTCTCTATATATTTCTTTTAGTACAAGGGTCCAACTCATTGGAATGAGCTACGATTAACGACATTGTCATGTTTTGCTAATATGTCCAAGATACATTTGACTAACTAAGATAAGTAAGCGCAGACCAAGCCACTATAAATACAAGTACCAACATTATCTCAACTCCCAGTTGAGATGCAAGTATCAAATTTTAGCTAACATAATAATCATCGTAAATACCAGAAAATATTCCATTCGTTAACCAAGTATTGAAATAACATATTTATCCTTACTGGCATACATGGTATGCACAGTCCCATTATGGTAGCTATTACCTTTACTTGAGGCTGTGCATGAATCCATTTTAGGGTAATTATCTTAACTTCCCTATTCATCTGTTTTTCTACCAAACGTCTATCGACAAGCTTCAAGGTCAAGTATAAGATAAATTTATAATTTCATATTTCAGGCATTTCCTGAATTCATATGCAAGAGGGCATCACATATCAATCAAACTTGAGGAATGTCGATGTATCCAATATTACTTTAACCGATTCAAGGATCCAAGTAGTGTCTCAAAAATTAAGCCAAATAATTATCCACAGAGGATAATGACTTGCGTGCATAACATATTCGTAGAGGTCATAGAAAACCCATTAACGCATGCTTCAGGAGGGTTCCAATCTAATAATAAGCTCATAGTAATAGTAATAGTAGAGGTCCTGGTGAGGGGTTTTCAATAATCCCCAAGGTAAATGATAATCAAATGACTCAGATGGAGCTATCTAGAAGACCAAATAAACTAGTATGACTCTTCCCAAATGGAAGCCCCAATCTTAGTGGGAGTTTAAATTATTATAAAATCGCAGTAAAATCCAAATACAATCATATCGGAAATTCCCTTTTTCAAGCCATGTTCTACATAATATAAACAATACAAGAAAAATTATGAACCTCATTCACGCTCCATACTATTTTCTACAGAAACCATCCTTCAAAGGAATAATCAAGGCAAAAGAGAAACCAACATTATAAAATCAGTAGGCAAGAATCGATGTAGAGATTTCTTCTACTTCAAACAGTAAATAAAATAAATTGTAAAGGGGGAGAGATCAGCTCATGCAATTATGATTAAAAGTCATTTGGAAAGCTCGTCTCTTTTTGAGCATCTCTTTCAAGAAGGAGTCAATATGTGTAAATACGTGTTATATGATATCCAGAGTCCAAACGCTATCTATTTAGTAAAACAAAAACACATCCACATTCCAAAAGAAACCCACATCTACAACATTCGAACAAAGTTGCAGATATTGATTTATCTAAATGCTAAAAGAAATAAATCATTAAGAGAGAGGGTTAGGGCTTATCATGCCTATTTTAAACGCTATATCCCAAGGCCATGCATGAGCAGACCCCTTCTCCCAGCAGTCCCAAAATTATTTCTCCACCAAACGCACGCTTCTCACCCACACGGTGTCCCAATACCATGCAAGAGAAACAATAACCATTCCGGTAAACTTTGCACACATATTACGTGCTATATTCCAGTTTATTTTCTCATAAGGCATTGTATAGAGCTTCTTTCTTAAACACATAACAGTCTCAGTTATAGGTCCCACAAATCTCCGCCCATAAAAATATGACATTGGCAAATAAACCATTCGACAGTGACACCACATCCTCCCTGGATGGATGGGAAGAAAATATGGAAGAAGCCAAATCTCTGGAGGCAACGGATTGTTTCCAGACCAATCAAATACTCCAAGCACCGAAAGCCACATTTTTCCCCATGAAGGTATAGCAGTAGCACTGCCATGGTCCAAAATCCATACACGACCTTTTTCCATTGTTTCTTTATCTCCTCCATCAGACCCTTGGCCAAGAAGTCTCAAAGTTACATAGTTTAGTACTGTCCCAAACATTGTGCTGTGACCTTCAATGTGTAACCCCCATCCACCATCTTCATTATGCCTAATGATTGTACAAATAATAACGACACATTTCTTTTTGATGCGCTTATTAAAACAACATTTAGTGCTCCTGTTACATACAAGGCAATAACCAAACCGGGCATAAGGAACATAGGGCCACCAAAAATGCAGATTTGATGACAACCCAAAAGACAAGAAAGATAGCAGAGCTCTTGGCTCTGAAAGGCATCTACCGTATTGATGGATAAACCTTTTTCCTTCAGCAGATTTGAGGGCAGCATCAAACACTCGGTGCAAACATTTCAGCTATAGCTTGAAAGGTGTGATAATTCCAACAGAAACCTTTATGCCTGCCAACTTAGTGACTCGTAGAAGATGCTCATATAGTTGCAAGGAAAATTGTGCTTCAGAATATTCTGACATGATACAGATCCACGCCTAAGAGATTCTCTTCCATGAGTTACAGCGTAAAACAAGTAAAGTCTCATAAGAGAATCCTTGCAATAATTTTCATCAGGTCTCCTGGTAACTCTCTCACTGTCACAAGGTCGATTCTGACAGGAATGTCTTGAAGGAGAGTCCCGACTCAGAGGATGCATTGATATTGCACAGAAAACAACATAGTTGGACAACCTGCTCACTGGAAATGCTCACATAGGCTTCCACCAACTGTAACAAGCCCGTTGCACTGGCTATTTACTGCTGCAGTCAGTTGCTGTGGATCCCCAACAAGAACACACCTTACAGCTCCCAAGGAAAGTGGAGGAACACGCCTACTTCCCTAGCTTGTAGCTTCATCTATAACCACCATATCAAACCCATGGGCTAGGCGCTGGAATAACTTCTGGTCGGAACTAGAAACAGCAGTGAACGCAATCTCAGCCTCATTGCAAAACTTGCCTCAAGATTTGATCGAGCTTCTTCCATGTTAGATTCGCCACCTGGACAGAAGAGACTTTCCAAAATGAAAAGGCAAGACAACTCAACTAAAACTTTATCTCGTTTTTCTACTACAGCTGCAAGATCTTGCAATAACTAATCATGACTGTGGTCGCGTGCAACTAGAACATCAAGTTCGCACCAAAGGTTCCTTTGGGATCACCTGCAGCAGCTTTCGCACTTTCTCTCCCTGGAGGCCACTGATTTTCTAAGGTAATTTTACCTCTCGACCCTGTAGCTGCTGTATACCACCAAAACCTCCTCACGGCACTTTCCGAGGAGAATTTCAGTTCTGCGCTCCACTGAAGCTACCTGTATAGCGCGATTTTTGGATACCTACACCCACCTACACACATTGAAGGAGAATCAAGCACGAGATCTTGGCAAAGAAAATGGAGCTCCACCCACTCCCATCTCCTCACGCAAGGACAGAGCGGTGGTCAAATATCTCAGCAGCCGGGGTGGTTGGCGAGGAGGCCACGGTGGCGAGAGGAGGCGAGGTGGTAAAAAAATCCGATGCCTAGCCGGGCATTACATGTTCATAATATGTATTGGCTAGCTTTGTAGTCAAATAGATATAAATTAGTTTGCATCTTTAACTTTTCCATCATATGTTGTCTTAATAAAAGTTTAACAATCACATGATATTTATATTTAATTTGACAACTTTGAATTCTCAATGTTAAGAATTAAGATTGGCATTTTTGTAGTGGAGTTGAACTTGTCGATTCTGACTGAAGTCAGAAATCAAATGGATGATATTCCTCCTTGGAGTGTCGTTGAAATCCAACGGACGCAAGAGTTAATTTATAGCTGGATGACATGTCCACCACATGGCCTCCTCTAAACCACCCACGTGTGCTTCCCAAAGGTGACAACTATTTCCAGGTGCTTTAAAAGAAAATGAAGTTTATTGTTCTCTTTCGGAAGAAAAATAGTAATCATTTTTGGAAAACTAAAAATGATCTCGATGTGTTCATAGTGTTTTCTTACGGATATGATTTTGTTTTTCACTTTGGATGTGTTTCTGTTTTCTGGAACAATTATTCTTGAAATCTAAGCCACTACAAAAATTGTCAATTTAGGGCAAAATAGTGTAAGGGTTTACAAAAATTCATATAGGGTATTGCTCGAGATTTTTATTCCTTATGGTGTGGAAGCATTTCTAGTTTTTGAAAAAGTATACAATAAGCTCAAGAAAATAGGAGAAGCCTTTGAGATTGTTTTCCTTTCTAATGATAGAGACCAAGAGGCCTTTAAGAAATACTATGCAGGCATGCCATGGTTATCCATTCCTTTCGAGAGACAAAATACAACAAATAATATGTTGATTTACTACTCTCAATGACTCCCTATAGAACATTATAAGGAGAACAAAATGATCTTACTTGATGTTCTCAAACTGAGTTGGGTGGTAATTTATGGCTGCCTTGTCTGGTCATTTTGGCTCCTCTTCTTGGTCACCCATACCATCACCGTCATCGGTATTTTATACGTCGTGTTCGAGCCGAGGATCTCAAATACTCTGCGGTGAATATTACTAGTCCATCTGTAACATTGTTGGATAGTAGGGACAACATTAGTATTTTATCCTTCATTTTGTAGGGTAGGATCAATTTTAATACTTTTTAATCTAGAAAAGGATGTTTTTCATATGGACCTCCTTCATTTTGCAAGGTAGTAGTGATTAAGACTATTTTTGTTGAAATGCTCAAAGGGCTAATTTATATGTTTATATTTTTAGTGCTCCCTGCATGGTTAATGGCATGCAATAGGGCTAAATTTGTAGTTGAGTTTTTACAAAAACTATTAATGGTCTGGTCATTTTATATAATCCTTTGTTACACATGTGGCACAAGTACTCAACTGTTATGGTTTTAGGTAATTTCTATGGTTTGAACAAGTGTTCCGTGCTTTTTCAAAACAAATATTTTTTTCAATTTAAATCCTTATATGCTGGTGACTTATGCTAAACATGCATTGAATTTTTTTGATATATTCCCTGAATTTGCTAGGAAACATCTATTTTCTGTTGCATCTTTTTTAAGAAATTAATATTTTCTTTTGATTGCGGGCGTTTTGTTTGTTTTGTGCTTCCAAACTCTTGTTTAAGCGGATAGTTTTAATCATGTCAATTGTCTTTTATGATTATCTTTTATTTATTCTAAACATAAAACTAAACGTGGACAAGTAAAATCGGTTGATATTGAACAAGGTTCAAATTTTTATTACAATGTTAATCGAGTTGATATCAATTGATTATCTTTTTTACCTCTATGTTTGAGATAGTGGTTTAGATTTGGTATTATTTTTTACATGTCACTTTAAATATTCTATCAATTGATAAATGGGGAATTTCTCTTTCGAAATCATTATTTACCTGGCATACATTCATAGATTTGGAAATAATTATTTACCTGTTATTGGACATCATCTTTACCATTTCTATTTGCTTTCTATGATCAATGAACATGTTTTTACCCTTTTGATCTCTATGTCCAATAAATTGCTGGAAGTATCATGGTCTGAATAAAATAAATAATGGGAAGATATTTTCCCCAAGTATGCAGGTAAATTGTTAACATGTCTTTGATGTTTATCAGTTCATTGGAGTATAACTTATGTAATTGATCTGTTTGTTCTTTGTATCTTACCATTATAAGATCGATATGATTTTTATTTTTCATTTTCATATGACATCTTTTAGGAATGTGAAAGCATCTGATAAAGGATTCACTGAAGTAATTGTGTCAATCAGTTGTGAATTTAATGTCAAAGACACTATTGGATTCCTTTTATGTACTTGAAGTGAAGCAAACTAAACTCTATTAGGGAACTTACATAATGATGTTCATAATATGTATTGGCTAGCTGTAGTCAAATAGATATAAATTAGTTTGCATCTTTAAGTTTTCCATCATATGTTGTCTTAACAAAAGTTGAATAATCACATGATATTTATATTTCATTTGACAACTTTGAATTCTCAATGTTAAGAATTAAGATTGTATATTGATCAATCTATTTCTTATCTCTCGAATTATTATTTATAAAGTTTTCAAAATTTGCAGTTGGAATGAACTAATATTCTTTTCATCACTATGAAACCTTTAGTATGATCATATATCAGTTGATTTACATCTCTCACTTTGAAAATTTGTAGCAACAAATGATAATTGTCCATGGTGATTACAAAAGTATGCTTCCAAATTTCCTATCCAAATTTTGATTTGAATAGAGAAAATGTTGAAAAGAAAGCACAAGATTCAGTTATGAGAGTGGTTTCTTCACTATGCAAGAATGTATAATAGCTTTCTGGATACATTGTCGTAAAGAGGATTTTTTGTCCGATATTATGAATTCAAGTTCCAACCACAGGGGAGTGTAGGTTGAAGCATGAATCTGGTAGTGCAGATCCATCTTCAGGGGAGTGAGGGTTGAAGCATGGATCCACCAGTGGTAACTTGATCCAAATTGTAGGACAAAAACCTCTTTAAATAGGAGAAGACTTTTCAACATAGATTTATTTTGGTGAGAAATGATAGACATGATTGACAAGTTCCAAAAAAATTTCGATGCATCGGATTACTGTCACACATAACGGATTTATGGCGGTCTGCAAGTGCCTTTTAGGTATGGGAGCAACAATGAGCTTATTTCGCGAACTGAGATTCAACCAAATACAAGGTCCCCTCCCCACTTTCATGGCCACCATGCCCAGGCTCTCGTCGTTGTCTTTGTAGTACAATTACTTCACGGGGACCATACCATATCAGTATGCATTGAAGGCCAGCTCGGGCTTAGTCTGGATAAGAGCCTCTGGTTCGCTTGTTCCTTGTAGGGAATTATCTGTTCGGCCAGATTCCGATGCCCTTCTTGCATGGGTCGCCAGAGAATGCATTGCATTGTATTGGAGATTCAGATTGATTGAAGAAAGTACACATTCTTAGACCTTTTACTCAACTAAGTCATTGCAAATGACATTTAGATGATAAAGTGGAACATAGATAAAGGTAATGCGACCAAGATAGAAAAATTCAATAGAACACAACGCACTTCTCTTTCCTCATACCCCATCTTCTTTACCCCCATCCTCTCTCTCTTATTCACTTAAGTTATAATTCTTCGCTCTATCCCATTCGGCATTGTCATCATACATTTCACGTACGATTGCTAGTAATATCCTTATTTATTATTACTATTATTATTATTTTTATCTTAGCTTTTTTTTTTTAATATAAATACTAACCATGTTTGAAAAGGACACATCATTAAAAGAAGGAGGTTAGATTTTTGCATTACACCTTTAACGCTTAATGAATATTAGGAGACTTGTAGGTGAATAAAATTAATTTGATTAACAAATGAGTTATTGATAATTAATGGAAATTGAGAAAGTAGCCAATAGTGCATTAATTTTTAAAGGCTAATGCTATATGAAAATAAAGTATTTGAAGTTCTAGAAAAAGAAAAATTTACATCCTTACTATTTAAATTCACTAGAAACCTATAAGGTTATATAATGGAAAAATAAATGCAGTAAATATGTAAACCATAAAAAGGCCATGTTGTCGAGTTTTCCTATCCTATGTTTTTTTATCATAGTTGGGTCCTTGTCTTGGTTTACATCATTTGCGTAAGACATTGATGTGTACTCTATGTTATCTATTGTATTGGTGGCTCCATGCTCAAGTCAAAGTATCATATGTGATGTCGAGTTTCTTTATTTGGATCCCATTTGGTGTTGTGTAGTGTGCAATTGAAGAAAACAAAATATATTTTGATAATTTTGTTGTTGTAGTTTTTGTGTCAAATATGTGAGCATTACACAAATTGAGATGGATGTGCACCCCATAAATGTGGGATTGAGTGGACGTAGTTATGGGAGAGGGGCTTTACAATATATTTGTGTTGGAATATCGACATGCTTGATCCAAGTGTTAAATGAAATCTAACGCCAAAAACAAAAAATCAATTGTGCACCAATGTGCAATTTAAATTTTCTTTGTGAGATATTTTTTAAAAATGATACATTAAAACAAGATGTGATGTTAGAGATGGTGCTTTTTTTTTTCTTTAGTTTTTTGAATTTTTATATTTGTGTGTATAGGTTGTCATGGAGATATATTATCTTGAAGTCTTCTAAGGAGTGGAATGCTATAATGCCCCGTTTGGTGGTAAACCCTTTTCGAAGGTTGATTGGGCTAGTAACTTTCCTTGAAGCCATTTCCATCCTGCTCCTATTCGTTGTCGAGCCAAGGACTTTAACCCATCGACAAGGGTTGATGAGTTCAGATGTTAGTTTCATTAGTCTGAACCCCTATTAAGCTACATCATGTGTCAAAATTAGGTCTTGATTTCAGATTCTTTCCTTTTGAATCACCTTCACACATACTATCTCTAAAAGAGTCATAATTTTTATTTTGAGTTAAACCTCTTTCATATAATTCTATTTTTTTTTCCTATCCACATAACTCTTATCTTCACTGTTCACACTTACGATAGAATGCATGTTATCCATTGCCCCACTAAAATTGTGATAGCATTCATTGACATTATTTTTGGAATGTCCACGTGATTTCGCTTCAGATTCTCAAATGTAATCCTCATATATCTGATCATTTTCCTTGAGCTATCTTTCTCGTGTGCCCCGACAAACCACCAGATGAAACATCTCCTCTGCAACCTACATACAAAATTATGTAATTCATTAACTTGAGAAAAGCCACATCTCTCATGTGTCACCTTGTGTAAAAATGCAAACTAAAAAGCTTTACCATTAAATGAATATCAACTATGCTTTGGTTCATGACTGAATTGTTCCATTTTTGTTGAGGAACATCATTCATAATTACATCAGGAATGTTAGAGATTCCGACATAAAGTTTTTGTAATGAGTCTCTTTCATGATTGCATTCATTTAATCTCAATGTTTTAGGCCACGCATCTGTGTCAATTATGGCAGGAGCGGTGGCTATATAGTTATCAAGATTTACCATAGAAAACCCACCAAAATGATTTCCATTTCCGTGTACGTGAACTAATGCGCTATGAAGATGCAATGAATAATTACTTTCCATGTCTTCGATACTAAGAAGACTCCTTTTTCACCTTTTATTTGTATATGTATATCTGACATGAATGCTCTTTGATCATATGAGGACCTACTGTCCCTCACCCCCCTTCCTGCCTTCTAGACCTGTTACGTGGCCATCCCCCACTGGCCTTACCTCTGCCAGCCTGCCCCACCTCCTTTAATTCCGTTGACTTGCAATTTCCTTGCGCCCTGTGCTACCTGCTCCGTTTGAAATGTTTTGGCCGCGTGAACAAGGAGGTTGGTTTTGTTGGGATTTGAGAGGCAATGGCGTGGAAACCCCAGGCCAATGGAGTCGCAGGTGTTTGGGAGCTCTTCAGTTGTTGTTCCTCACCTTGCCATGGCCGCACAGGCTGTTTTTGCAACGTTTTTCCTGCTGGCGGGTCGCGTTTAGACTGGGGCCAAATTTTTTTGTTGTTAAATGCTTTCATGGTTGCAGCCGCCTGTTCCTTCCTCCCTGCTCGTGAGGTTCAGAGTGAGTAAGTGCGACAGCTGCTGCAGGGTGATCCCAGGGAGCCGTTGGTGTTGATCCTACTGTTCTGGTTGCACGCGACCACAGCCATGATCAGTTGTTGCGAAATCTTGCAGCTGTAGTAGGAGAACGAGATAAAGTTTTAGTTGAACTGTCTTGTCTTTTCATTTTGGGAAGTCACTTCCAGCCAAGCTGCAGCCAATGTCTTTGCTTATTGGTGACAGTTATGTTGCTCTAAGTTGGGTTTGTTATAGTGGTTATTGTTGAAGCTGCAAGCTAGGGAAGTAGGCGTGTTCCTCCATGTTCATTGGGTGCTGTATGGTGTGTTCTTGTTGGGGATCCATGATGAACTATCGCTCTGCAACAATATTAGCTAGGCAGCAGGCATGTTGCAGTAGTAGAAGCCTGTTTGAGCGCTCCAACAAGCAGGTGGTCCAACCTTGTTGTTATCTGTTCAGCATCGATTACACCCTCAAATTCGGGATTCTCCTTCAAGGTGACAGATCACACCCACGGTAGCAGGGAGATCTATGCGATGTTGGGAAAATTTCTTGGGAGATGAAGGTAGCAGGATATATTTTTTTCAGATCCAGATCTTGTACTGAGCTGTTTCTTCAAAATTGACTATGTGACAGTGAGGGTGTTACCAGTAGACCTGATGAAATTTATTTCTAAGATTCTCTATTGCTTTCTTACTTGTTTATGATGTAACTCATGGAAGAGAATCTCATAGGGGCGGATCTGTTTCATATCAGAGTATTTATGAAACACTTTTTGCTTTGCAATGATATGAGCTGCTTCAACAAGTCACTAAGTTGGCAGGCATAAAGGTCTCTGTTGAAATTATCATCACCTTACAAGCTTCAGCTGCAATGTTTGCACCGAGAGTTTGATGTTGTCCCCAAATCTGATAAAGGAAAAGGATTGTGTATCAATACGGTAGATGCCTTTCAGAACCAGGAGTGATGTAATCAGTATGTCTCGTGTCCGAGCTTCAAATCATGGGGTTGGTTTGTAGCTGTTTTTCACCGCGTGAATGTGGCGCTAGCACGAGCTCGCAGAGCACTTTGGGTTAAGGGCAAGCAGCGGCTTTGAGACAATCTTTTACTTATGGAGATGGCGTTCTAAACCAGGCATGTTAAGACTAGCCCCTGAAATATTTTGCTGTCCTTTTTCAACTTCATGAAATAAATGATCTCCTACCTGAAATGACGCCTTAAGATGGAATATTGTGTTTGATTTTATCGATTGTCCTTGAGTGCATTGGTTTCTTTTTTTTCCTGTTCCTTCTCCTGAATCGATGTTCCTTTCATGATTGGTTTGCATAGGGAAAATTGTTGTTATCTTTACTCTGTTATAATTATATGGCTGAGAACAATGTTTTACTTGCTTTTGTTTGTTTTGGATCAAACCATCTGAAATGGGAAAGGGACATTCTTATGAAACATGGAAGCTAAAAATAAAGAAAATAAAAAATGTTACCTTTCAAAATGCTTGGTTATGGCTACCCTAAGCGATATCAAATCAATAAAAGCTCATAAATGCTTGGGTCTGATTTCTGCTCGATAGTAGATACTTCTTGCTTTTTGCTCCCTTAGGGGGTTGCCTTCATTAGTACTTCTGCCCCACTCGAATGCTTCTTTCCTCTTTGGCTTGTTCCCTTGCTTGTGCTGACAAGATAGTTATCACCTTTCAGATCTACTGAATGTAGATTTACCGCTGGATAAAACACAAATGCATGTATATTTCTTTTGTGGTGTTTTATCATCATTGATAAGGAATATCAAAAATATGGAAATCTGGGTCCTTAGCTAGAGTGGCTCTTGTTTTATTAGTTGTAACACTACTCCTTGATTACCTTTCTATTGAATGTAATTTGTTGCGTAAGTGAGAGTCCTACTGGAATGAATTGATATTGTACAACATTTTACACATAGTGCTATATTGTCTTGGATAATAGTATGTATGCTATTTATGAAGATTATGGATGAAGTTTGTTTAGGCTTTCCATTTAAAAGTTGTCATGCTTTCCTACCAATAGTGTAGCTTACTTGTGAGCTAGTTTTTTTCTTTTTACTCGTTTCCTAATAAGGCTTGCGGCTTGTGGTTTCTTCAATAATCTATTCTGGTATCAGACATTAGGAAAGAAAGAAGGAAATTTCATTATTGTCCTCAATGCCTGAAAGTAGATCAATGGGATTAAGGATACAACCTTTAGCAATAGAAAGTTCTAGGAAGAGAGAATCCTAGTTGCAAACCAAAGAAATTAGAGAGAATCCTAGTTGTTAACGTTTATTACTTTTAAAAGACCTTGTAAGGAAGAGGCGGTAGACCTCTTGTTTAGATTGTAATGATGGAATGTTTCCTTCGGGGTCACGTATCCCTTTATTGCTATGAAACATCCTCCTGGAAGGATTGGGTAACTATGTTTTGTTTCGCGTCTTGATCGTAACTAGTATGTCTTTGACTCTCAAGTTTTTCCTTTTAAGATGGATGGTTTGAATATTAGATTTAAGTCACGTAATCCATAGGGTTGCATGATCAAAATTCTCAATACTATTGACCTTTCGTTCCTATCCCACAAGTTCTTGGATTGTTTCTTTGTTTTGTGATATACTGCTTGCTGGAATGTTTGACTTCCTCATTGTTGGCTGGTGTAGATCCTTACCTCGTGTGAAAAGTAGATTAGTGGTTTGTGCTTTGATCCTTTCATGAAGTAGAACATTCCTTTCATGTCTATTGTTAAATGTTAGCTTATTATTTCAATGCATAGACTTAACATGCTCAGTTCTAGCGAACTGACTCTAGTTAATATTTGTGCAGATGGATTATGCGAGTAGACTAGAAGAAAAGAGTGTAAAAGTTTCATCTGTACCATTATGAAGTTCCTTGTAAAAATGTCCAATGTGTTGTAAATTATGTAACATTGCTTGTAAAGAGAGTTGATATGACCTCTTGCCTTGTATTGTTTGGTAATGGTGAAATAGAGTGTCTTGTTCTTGTGTAGTCAAACTTGAAATTTCCTTTGTGAGAAATAATATTCAATCTTGACCTTGTTATGAGTATTCTTTTGGTGATATCAATTGCAGTCATGAAAATTTTGTAGCATGGCTTGGCTTATTTTGTTACCTTCTTGTTCTTGACCCAAGTGAAATCCAATCTCTTGACTCCTTGGTTTATGTGCCATGTTGAATGGAAATGTTATAACCGTGATTTGTGTTCTTGTTAAATAACGATAATTTCTTCTTTCAGGTCATAATGCTTATTGGTTTAGTAACCCTCCATGGTACTAGTATCAATGTTATTCTAGGCATATTTTAGTGGGTTGAAACTCCCTTTTTCTAAAGATAATCAAAGATAAAAGAAGAGGAATACATAGATGAATAAATAAAGAAGATAATAATGAAGTTGTATTTGGTCGATAAAATTTTAATTCTTTGATCAAAGATGATTAGGGTTCTGAACCTTAACGATACTCCTCTCCTTTTGATTCTATGCTTTCCTCCTTATGCAATGTGGGTATGAAACGAGTTTCAGTAGAGGGGGTTTAGATAGATAGCCTTGTGGAATTGTATACCACCTGGTTTTGTAAACAAATTAATCAATGAATGTTCATATTATAGGTGATCCTAGGATAGTCCTCAAGTTATACAAAAGAAAAGAAACTTAATCCTAAAAGAAGAATGGTATGAAACAAATCTTGAACCTTCCAGAACGTAAGCTAAGAATTGTAAGATGGCTCTAGTAAATCAGTAATCTTAAGAAGATTTTCACAGTGGGATGTCTTCAGCTATAACTATGTAATGTGGTTGGTCTTTTGCCATGTCCTTTCGCAAGTGAATAGTAAATTGTCCTTGAAAGGTGTGAACGTTTTCCGTGCTGCCTTTAGGGCCATCCTTGTATTAAGTTGTTCACAGTGTTAGTTGTATCCTTGGTGACGACATGTTGCGTCATGTTATGTGTCAAGCAAGTCAAAAAAATTATCCTGTATTTTACTGTGTTGTTCGTGTGTGTGTTTTTGGGTCGTTACACTTGGTATCAGAGCGTAGGTTCATGCTCTCGAACCTATGGGCCGGATTGGTGTTGTATGGTGATGTTACATGGTGGTGGTGGTGTTACATGATGATACTGCATGATGATGATGATGTTGCATGATGGTGGTAGATATTGGAAGAGTAATGTGCTTTAAACGTGATGTGATTATTGTCGTAATTGTGATATTGTGAATGCACATTATGGGTATGTCACCTTGTGCGTGTTTGTGATCATGTTGATATGTTGGGGATGGGAGTATTCTCTCTCCTTCTTGTGGATTCTAGGAAGAATTCACGTGTGAACTATTGTTTGTGATGTGTGAAAAGAATTCTAATGTGGATGACGTAGTGTTGGAGCATTGTGGCATATTGTGATATGTGGGTGTATCAATGTGTTGTATGACTAGTTGATGTTAAAAGAAACGAGTTATATCATGATGTTTTTACCATGTTCGAAGAAATGTGTGTACCACCTTGCTATGTTGCAATGGATGTTATGTTGTGATGTACTATGTTCATCGTATGTATGATTTGTGTAAATATGTAATGCTTCATGTTGTGATTTTGGGTCATACGGTGAGTGTATGAACCCTATCGTATGGTGCTTGCACTTTGGGTGCAGAATGTGGTAAAGTGATGTGTTACACTCAGTGAATGTATGATCATGATCTATCCTCGTATATGTACCATATGTAAGACGTTATGGTAGTTATGTGTGTGCATTTGTTATGTTAGTGATGTTGTTGTATGTTATGTTGTGAACCTTACGCTAACCGATCTCGAGGAAATCGGTAGAAGTGTATGTTGAGAGTGAGGAATGGTGTACCATGGGTCATTAACTCGAGTCAAAACTCGGTTTAGTAGATAACATGTGATTCTTTCCTCTCTCCTTATGTGGTTGTATGTATGCAACCTTAGTGTATCTATGACTATGTTTAGCCTTGTCCAAGTGGTGGCGGATGATTCGGATGGAGGTGATGATAGTTGTATTATTGATATGTATTTTACGAGCTGAGGCTCGATGTTCCGAGTGCTAGTAACTCATTGAGTACCCCTTTGGTGGCTAGATAAGGCCACACAGTTATCGTAATGTGACATTATTATAAGTTGATTTTATTCGTAAATTGAGCTTTTCCTTTATTTTGCAAGGACCAAAGATCTTTTCTTGATTGCAATGCTTTACAATTTTGGGCATTTCCTTGGTTTGTGGCACTAACATGGGGATTTTGATACTAATTTTGGCTATTTGGCCATTTATTTTAGATTGATTTGGGGTCTTCTTTTAAATCTGGAATTTTTACCGCCTTGCCCAAGGCTTGTACTTTGCCACTTGGCACTTTGATTGGATTCTTGTGCTGGTTCTAATGTCATGATGTGTGGAATAGGGTCATGGGATGCACCATGGATTGGTTGGACCTATGGACCCACTTCGTTGTATGGGGGTACGCCCCAAGGAGTACATATAACTAGCGGGTTGTTGAACCATGCATTATTATGTCACTTGGGTTAGGAGTGTTCGAACTCTATGTGTCTTGGACCATAGGGACAACCGGCCTCCTTGAGGGAGGCATAAGAGACTTGAGGGAGGCATAAGAGTTTGAGGGAGGCATAAGAGACTTAAGGGAGGCATAAGAGGCATAAGAGTGAGGCATAAGAGTTTGAGGGAGGCATAAGAGACTTGAGGGAGGCATAAGAGACTTGAGGGAGGCTTATGATATTTGTCTGTATGGTTGATGTTTCAAGATATATGTTGAGTTATTGTGATGTTTGGTAGTGGTCTTTTGATGTATGTGTTACTCATGTCAGATGGATATGTGTTGTGATGTTGTGGTTATGTCATTGATTCCCTTGTGGACACTTTGTACATGTAGTTTTTATGAGTCTTGGAAAAACCTCATACGTGGAATTGAGGAAATGTCTGGTGGATTGTAGTACTCTTTGTTTGAGTATTTGGTATGTCAGTCATTGATGTGTGACGAGTACTATGTTATGTGGACTGTGCCTATTCTATTCCGTATTTGAGTAACCTTTTGTGGTGTAATACAATCTTGAAGTATATACTTGTGTACTTGTGAATCTGTAGTGTCTTGTGAACCTGATAGGGTGTTGTGGTAGCAGTTCATGTTGGGCACCCACAATAAGGAATAAATCAAAACTCTTCAATGATGATATTTTTTTTTAAAAGAGACTAAAACTAGAAATAATGATAATGGAAAGAGACTAATGAAATGATAAACAAGAAAGAACTGCCAATCTTCACAGAACATTGAAAGTTAAAAATTCTACCAAATGTTCCTAAGGCTACCTTGTGACCCTGCTTTAACTAACTAAAATTTAAACCATAAAGTGTACTTCTCCTTTGCATGTTGTTGGTTACGTGCTTTTTCTTTTCCTCTGTGTTATGTCGCATCGAGGACGATGCTTTCTTAAGGGGAGGAGAATGTAATGCCCCGTTTGGCGGTAAACCCTTTTCGAAGGTTGATTGGGCTAGTAACTTTCCTTGAAGCCATTTCCATCCTGCTCCTATTCGTTGTCGAGCCAAGGACTTTAACCCATCGACAAGGGTTGATGAGTTCAGACGTTAGTTTCATTAGTCTGAACCCCTATTAAGCTACATCATGTGTCAAAATTAGGTCTTGATTTCAGATTCTTTCCTTTTGAATCACCTTCACACATACTATCTCTAAAAGAGTCATAATTTTTATTTTGAGTTAAACCTCTTTCATATAATTCTATATTTTTTCCTATCCACATAACTCTTATCTTCACTGTTCACACTTACGATAGAATGCATGTTATCCATTGCCCCACTAAAATTGTGATAGCATTCATTGACATTATTTTTGGAATGTCCACGTGATTCGCTTGATTCTCAAATGTAATCCACATATATCTGATCATTTTCCATGAGCTATCTTTCTCGTGTGCCCCGACAAACCACCAGATGAAACATCTCCTCTGCAACCTACATACAAAATTATGTAATTCATTAACTTGAGAAAAGCCACATCTCTCATGTGTCACCTTGTGTAAAAATACAAACTAAAAAGCTTTACCATTAAATGAATATCAACTATGCTTTGGTTCATGACTGAATTGTTCCGTTTTTGTTGAGGAACATCATTCATAATTATATCAGGAATGTTAGAGATTCCGACATAAATTTTTTTGTAATGAGTCTCTTTCATGATTGCATTCATTTAATCTCAATGTTTTAGGCCACACATCTGTGTCAATTATGGCAGGAGCGGTGGCTATATAGTTATCAAGATTTACCATAGAAACCCACCAAAATAATTTCCATTGCCGTGTACGCGAACTAATGTGCTATGAAGATGCAATGAATAATTACTTTCCATGTCTTCGATTCTAAGAAGACTCCTTTTTTCACCTTTTATTTGTATATGTATATCTGACATGAATGCTCTTTGATCTTTGAGGACCTACTGTCCCTCACCCCCCCCTTCCTACCTTCTAGACCTATTACGTGGCCATCCCCCACTGGCCTTACCTGCCTGGTGAATTCCGTTGACTTGTAATTTCCTTGCGCCCTGTGCTACCTGCTCCATTTGAAATGTTTTGGCCGCGTGAACAAGGAGGTTGGTTTTGTTGGGATTTAAGAGGCAATGGCGTGGAAACCCCAGGCCAATGGAGTCGCAGGTGCTTGGGAGCTCTTCGATTCTGTTCCTCACCTTGCCATGGCCACACAGCTTTTGTTTTTGCAACGCTTTTCTGCTTGGCGGGTTGCGTTTAGAGGCCCAGGGGCCGAATTTTTGTTGTTAAATGATTTCATGGTTGTAGCCACCTATTCCTTCCTCCCTACTCATGAGGTTCAGAGTGAGTAAGTGCGACAACCTTTGTAGGGTGATCCCAGGGAGCCGTTGGTGTTGATCCTACTATTCTCGCAGGTTGCGTGACCACAACCATGATCGGTTGTTGCGAAATCTTGCGGTACATAGAAGGAGAACGAGATAAATTTTTCGTTGAACTATCTTGTCTTTTCATTTTGGGAAGTCGCTTCAATAAGGCAGAGCCAATGTCTTTGCTTATTGGTGACAGTTATGTTGCTCTAAGTTGGGTTTGTTATAGTGGTTATTGTTAAAGCTGCAACCTAGGGTAGTAGGCGTGTTCCTCCATGTTCATTTGGTGTTGTATGGTGTGTTCTTGTTAGGGATCCAAAGTAACTGCCTGCAACAATATTAGCTAGGCAGCAGGCATGTTGCAGTAGTAGAAGCCTGTTTGAGCACTCCAACAAGCAGGTGGTCCAACCTTGTTGTTATCTGTTCAGCATCGATTACACCCTCAAATTCGGGATTCTCCTTCAAGGTGACAGATCACACCCACGGGCACAGGAGATCTATGCAATGTTGGAGAAAATGTCTTGGGAGATGAAGGTAGCAGGATATATTTTTTCAGATCCAGATCTTGTACTGAGCTTGTTTCTTCAAAATTGACTATGTGACAGTGAGGGTGTTACCAGCAGACCTGATGAAATTTATTTCTAAGATTCTCTATTGCTTTCTTACTTGTTTACGATGTAACTCATGGAAGAGAATCTCATAGGGGCGGATCTGTTTCATATCAGAGTATTTATGAAACACTTTTTGCTTTGCAATGATATGAGCTGCTTCAACAAGTCACTAAGTTGGCAGGCATAAAGGTCTCTGTTGAAATTATCATCACCTTACAAGCTTCAGCTGCAATGTTTGCACCGAGAGTTTGATGTTGTCCCCAAATCTGATGAAGGAAAAGGATTGTGTATCAATACGGTAGATGCCTTTCAGAACCAGGAGCGATGTAATCATTATGTCTTGTGTCCGAGCTTCAAATCATGGGGTTGGTTTGTAGCTGTTTTTCACCGCGTGAATGTGGCGCTAGCATGAGCTCATAGAGCACTTTGGGTTAAGGGCAAGCAGCGGCTTTGAGACAATCTTTTACTTATGGAGATGACGTTCTAAACCAGGCATGTTAAGACTAGCCCCTGAAATATTTTGCTGTCCTTTTTCAACTTCATGAAATAAATGATCTCCTACCTGAAATGACGCCTTAAGATGGAATATTGTGTTTGATTTTATCGAATGTCCTTGAGTGCATTGGTTTCTTTTTTTTCCTGTTCCTTCTCCTGAATCGATGTTCCTTTCATGATTGGTTTGCATAGGGGAAAATTGTTGTTATCTTTACTCTGTTATAATTATATGGCTGAGAACAATGTTTTACTTGCTTTTGTTTGTTTTGGATCAAACCATCTGAAATGGGAAAGGGACATTCTTATGAAACATGGAAGCTAAAAATAAATAAAATAAAAAAATGTTACCTTTCAAAATGCTTGGTTATGGCTACCCTAAGCGATATCAAATCAATAAAAGCTCATAAATGCTTGGGTCTGATTTCTGCTCGATAGTAGATACTTCTTGCTTTTTTCTCCCTTAGGGGTTGCCTTCATTAGTACTTCTGCCCCACTCGAATGCTTCTTTCCTCTTTGGCTTGTTCCCTTGCTTGTGCTGACAAGATAGTTATCACCTTTCAGATCTACTGAATGTAGATTTACCGCAGGATAAAACACAAATGCATGTATATTTCTTTTGCGGTGTTTTATCATCATTGATAGGGAATATCAAAAATATGGAAATCTGGGTCCTTAGCTAGAGTGGCTCTTGTTTTATTAGTTGTAACACTACTCCTTGATTACCTTTCTATTGAATGTAATTTGTTGCGTAAGTGAGAGTCCTGCTGGAATAAATTGATATTGTACAACATTTTACACATAGTGCTATATTGTCTTGGATAATAGTATGTATGCTATTTATGAAGATTACGGATGAAGTTTGTTTAGGCTTTCCATTTAAAAGTTGTCATGCTTGCCTACCTAGAGTGTAGCTTACTTGTGAGCTATTTTTTTTTTTTTACTCGTTTCCTAATAAGGCTTGCGGCTTGTGGTTTCTTCAATAATCTATTCTGGTATCAGACATTAGGAAAGAAAGAAGGAAATTTCATTATTGTCCTCAATGCCCGAAAGTAGATCAATGGGATTAAGGATACAACCTTTAGCAATAGAAAGTTCTAGGAAGAGAGAATCCTAGTTGCAAACCAAAGAAATTAGAGAGAATCCTAGTTGTTAACGTTTATTACTTTTAAAAGACCTTGTAAGGAAGAGGCGGTAGACCTCTTGTTTAGATTGTAACGATGGAATGTTTCCTTCGGGGTCACGTATCCCTTTATTGCTATGAAACATCCTCCTGGAAGGATTGGGTAACTATGTTTTGTTTCGTGTCTTGATCGTAACTAGTATGTCTTTGACTCTCAAGTTTTCCTTTTAATATGGATGGTTTGAATATTAGATTTAAGTCACGTAATCCATAGGGTTGCATGATCAAAATTCTCAATACTATTGACCTTTCGTTCCTATCCCACAAGTTCTTGGATTGTTTCTTTGTTTTGTGATATACTACTTGCTGGAATGTTTGACTTCCTCATTGTTGGCTGGTGTAGATCCTTACCTCGTGTGAAAAGTAGATTAGTGGTTTGTGCTTTGATCCTTTCATGAAGTAGAACATTCCTTTCATGCCTATTGTTAAATGTTAGCTTATTATTTCAATGCATAGACTTAACATGCTCAGTTCTAGCGAACTGACTCTAGTTAATATTTGTGCAGATGGATTATGCGAGTAGACTAGAAGAAAAGAGTGTAAAAGTTTCATCTGTACCATTATGAAGTTCCTTGTAAAAATGTCCAATGTGTTGTAAATTATGTAACATTGCTTGTAAAGAGAGTTGATATGACCTCTTGCCTTGTATTGTTCGGTAATGGTGAAATAGAGTGTCTTGTTCTTGTGTAGTCAAACTTGAAATTTCCTTTGTGAGAAATAATATTCAATCTTGACCTTGTTATGAGTATTCTTTTGGTGATATCAATTGCAGTCATGAAAATTTTGTAGCATGGCTTGGCTTATTTTGTTACCTTCTTGTTCTTGACCCAAGTGAAATCCAATCTCTTGACTCCTTGGGTTCATGTGCCATGTTGAATGGAAATGTTATAACCGTGATTTGTGTTCTTGTTAAATAACGATAATTTCTTCTTTCAGGTCATAATGCTTATTGGTTTAGTAACCCTCCATGGTACTAGTATCAATGTTATTCTAGGCATATTTTAGTGGGTTGAAACTCCCTTTTTCTAAAGATAATCAAAGATAAAAGAAGAGGAATACATAGATGAATAAATAAAGAAGATAATAATGAAGTTGTATTTGGTCGATAAAATTTTAATTCTTTGATCAAAGATGATTAGGGTTCTGAACCTTAACGATACTCCTCTCCTTTTGATTCTATGCTTTCCTCCTTATGCAATGTGGGTATGAAACGAGTTTCAGTAGAGGGGGTTTAGATAGATAGCCTTGTGGAATTGTATACCACCTGGTTTTGTAAACAAATTAATCAATGAATGTTCATATTATAGGTGATCCTAGGATAGTCCTCAAGTTATACAAAAGAAAAGAAACTTAATCCTAAAAGAAGAATGGTATGAAACAAATCTTGAACCTTCCAGAACGTAAGCTAAGAATTGTAAGATGGCTCTAGTAAATCAGTAATCTTAAGAAGATTTTCACAAAACATTTATAACCCATGGGATTTCTTCAACTATAACTATGTAATGTGGTTGGTCTTTTGCCATGTCCTTTCACAAGAGTTATGTGCGTTAATAGTAAATTGTCATACGGGGTGAGTTGACACATCTTCAGAAGCTTGATTTTACCATCATGCCCATGGATTTCGGGCACATTTGATTATTCGATTTAACATATCAACGTAACTTAAGGGAGATATACTTGGAAAAGAGGTGCGTGAAAAACAAGGAATAGGAAAATTTAAAAGATGATAATGTATCAATTTGATTTCATGCTCCCGATTGATATTGTAGGTTAGAGATTGATTGGATTCTTATATTTCCAAAATATGAATCTCTAATGTACATATCCATTTTCTTCATAACATTATCATTTAACTCATGCGTGTAGGATGTCCCAGTAATTTACGTTTACCATGTAATCATAAAAAATAGGTTTCAAGGTGGAAAAGAGAATATCCATGCGGGAATCTTGTAGATTCCTTTGCTTAATGCTTCGATTGTTTCAATTCAGTTCCAACTTCACCTGAAGCTTTGTGGGTAGTAGTATCACCCGATCTCTTTGCGTTGATTACAATTCTTTAGAACTTCCAGTTTATAAACATTGCCTTGTAACACCATACCCGATTATATGTTTCTCATTTATATTTTATTTGTTTCTCATTATGTCATCATACATGTGTGAAGTGTAAGATATTACTTGTATAAGTCAGAACATATACCTCATAATAACATGAGAGAACACCAAAAATATAGATAAATGATGACAATATTACTCATATAATAGCTTTTCCACTTCGAGGGGCAACCTCGATACCACTTCGAGGGTAACCTCCAAACCATACAATAACACTCCAATACTCAATATGATGATTAAATACAACCTTCTAACCCCTATATATACCATTCTAACCTATGGCCAATACTGAGGCCGACCTCCTAAGCATAATAAATCATAAATGAATGATATAATAAAAGATAAAAGGGATGTGTGCCACATGTCGGCATCTCCATCAACCCATATACATTATAATATTATATCCCAAGGTACATAGCATTGCCTCCCTCTTTGACATGTTTCGTCCCCGAAACATAAGAAGAAGCCATATAATGAGTGTGCTTTAAATTATTGCACACTTGTCGCCAAGCTTGATCATCCAACCACATGTGATCCTGGTAGATGATACATATCTGAACTAATATCCATATTCCGTTGCGCTACTCTGATTCCATTCATGACCATAGTTTATCATCCTTGGATTCCATGCATAACCAACATAAGGATTTAATGCATAACCATAATAAGGATTCCATGTATAACCATAATAAGGATAACCATAATAAGGATTCCATGCTTCATAATTACTCCATTGATCCCTGTATAAATAAAGTGATTATTCCTCCAATTACCTGTATATCTATATTGGTTGGAAATATGATGTGCCCTGGGATATCTCCATGATTTTTTTCTCTCATGTTGACGTGGATTTCCATATGCTGCAGTTGTAGTATCCTCAACCTTATGAACCTGTTTCTGAACTTTCTTTTCTTCTTCCACCTTTGCATTTGATATTTTCTTTTTCTCTTGAGTAGATGAATCATCATTTCCTTCTTTTTCTTCATGTTCCTCTTTTGAATCATCCTTATTCCCTTCTTCTCCATATTCTAAATCATCCTCATGGTCTATATTGACTTTTCTTTGATTTCCATTAAGCCTGATATCCTGTAAAGTGACCTTCTTCTTTTTGTACCAAATCTTCATAAACTTATTTTCATATTAATATTAATTGTCCCCATGTCTCTAACCCACGAGGATACCCA
Source organism: Taxus wallichiana var. yunnanensis (assembly GCA_018340775.1). Classification (NCBI taxonomy): domain Eukaryota; kingdom Viridiplantae; phylum Streptophyta; class Pinopsida; order Cupressales; family Taxaceae; genus Taxus; species Taxus wallichiana. The sequence continues at coordinate 78,760,144 of CM031236.1, read as the reverse complement.
GAACAATATCCAAACCATCCATATATAAGGAAAAAAAAATCTGAATGTAAAGTATATTTGTCCATAGTAAGTTTTAAATCTTCAAAACTTGAATTTTCTTACCATTCACTTGAGCTTCTTTGATATTACTTTCTTGAATATGTAGATGTTGAGCCATATCCTTGTTGATGAAGTTATACTTCTTGCTTAGGGTTTATGGAAACAATTATCTTATTCCTTTGAATGCATCCATGAAACTGAAATATGAGTATCTTCCTTCTTTGGAATCTTGTATTATCTTGGTCCGCTTTGAATGTAATTCTTGACTTCTTCTTCTTCTTAGGCTTCTTCTTCTTCTTCTTCTTCTTCTTTCTTCTTCTTCTTCTTCTTCTATTATTTGCTTCTTCTTCTTCTTCTTCTTCTTCTTCTATTGCTGCTTCTTCTTCTTCTTCTTCTTTTTCTCTTGATTCTTCAATATATTCGTCCCCATCATCTTGCTTTGACTCTTGTTCCTCTTTGTGGTCCCATCTATCCATAAAAAGTTGTTCCATTTCCTCCCAAGACCAATCCTTCCTGTCATTTTTAATCTCAGAAAACCAAATCCATGCAGGACCACCAAGATAATGTGAAAACCTATTCCTTGTCATGAAATATGAGAAATATATATTCTTAAATTTTATCCACCATTCTTTAGCATCCATCTCACCATTTCCATAAAAATTTTCTATCCCCGTGACCATGATTAGGGTTTAGGAATTCTGAAAATATTTCGGCAGATGGATAAAAACACAAAGAACAAACCCCAACTGAAATTTCAAGAGCTTTCCGAAAATATAAATTTTGCTAAAAAATACCACAATTTGCTTCTTGAAAAGTGAATTTATGAAAAAACCTAAAACACCAATAAAATCCGCAAAACAGATCCAATAAGCTGAATTTTTCAGATATTCTGACTTAGAGTGTTTCCAAATTATTCTGAAAAAATTGGAAAAAAATTCGATATACTCTTCAAGATATACTCGAAACAAAAAATTAGGGTTTTTGCCTAATTTTTGGCAAAATCACTTACTAAATTACCACTTGTAAAAGATATTACTTGTATAAATCAGAACATATGCCTCATAATAACATGAGAGAACACAAAATATAGATAAAATGATGACAATATGTTCATATAATATCTTTTCCACTTAGAAGCTGACCTCCATACCACTTCGAGGGTAACCTCCCAAACCATCACAATAACACTCCAATACTCAATATGATGAATAACTATGACCTTCTAACCCATATATATACCATTATAACCTATGGAAAATACACAGAGGCCGACCTCCTAAGCATAATAAATCATAAATGAATGATATAATAAGATAAGGGGATGTGTCTTACATGTCAACCATCTCCATCAAGCAGCATATACATTGTAATATTATATCCCAGTCACATAGCATGAAAAGCCTGTATGCATTATCCATAAATTATTTTCTAGCCAATGGTGAAAGGTTTGAGACCATAATTGTTCATTATTTTTTGTTTTCTCTTGTCCATAATTAGAAGCTTCTTTAGAATCACCGTAAAGACATCTTTTAGGTCACTGCTATTCAGATGGAAAGTATGCTGATCAGCTACGGTGTATGGAGTTAATATATGTATAGAGTGTAGTGTAGTGAGAATATGTTGAAGTCAATGAGAGGAGGTGTAGTTAGTTACAAAAGAAAGGTATTTGTCAACTCCTTTATACCTCAAAATCATTGGGAATCAAATTGCTTTTGGAGCTCGAAGAGAATGTTGTGCTTGTATTCACACTTCATAATGAATCATTAGGCCCCAAGTTAGGAACCCAATCTACATGTGAAGATAAAAACTGGTATTTCAGAGCATGAACAGAAGCTTTGGGGAAATTGAAAATGGCCAAAGGCAAACAACCACCTTTGAAATAGGCTATATGCTTTGGTGTAAAGTACATGAAAAACATAATGAAAGAACTTATTTTTATAGATAACATACGTTTAAAATTCATGGTAGCCCAAAAATGCTTGACATCAAATTAACTCATTTATGGATTTTTACATCCCTCCTTCGATTTAGGCGCAAGCTTGAGATAATTGTTATCTCGAAAAAGATGTACATTCAATATTCACGTGTATGGATCGACCATACATGACTTCTTTAGATACTAAATACCCTTGGTTTTAGACATCTATCAGCTTAATATGATAGGCTGTCATTATTTACCCCATTTTGTCGATCGATCATGAGGGGTTTTAGTGAGTTTTCCTTGATAATTTGTTTTCAAATTTGTATTATGTTTAGTTGTCTTGAAACATTTTGGATAAGTCAATTAGAATGCTAAAGAAATAAATATTGAGAAACTGAGGTTAAATGTCACTATAATGCGCAACAATTATTCCTTTGTTTTTTTGGTCATGGAATGAATGAAAGAAATATAAGATTTTAATAACATCTCTGATCTAGAAAATATTCTACGGAACCGGGGGCTACGAAAAATTATTAATCTTTGTGCCACAAACTTTGCAACCCTTTTTGATATTGGATATTTTCTTTGTATATCTATCTTTATCTCCACACACAGGCATTTGAAGCTTCTCCCCAGCTCGAAACAATTTTTTAATTTGCAATAGAAACATGCGAGCAAAAAAATATGTAGATAGGCATCGATAGTAACCATTTCATCACTAAAATGTATGTTTATTTCAACTACAATTATGTACAACTTTAAAGGAGTATAGTGTTAAATCAAAGTAGCTCGGTAGAAACATGACATTATTAAGGGACCTTCACCTACTCAGCTTAGATAAAAACAAATATCAGATTGTACACATTTCGTCAAATCTTATTACTTGGTCACTTTTTCATCTTCCCCCCACCCCCACCACTACTTCATCTATCATCCTATTCTAAAAACTTCATGGATTTCATCTTGATGTATTAAATGTTCCACTTGTTCATGTTAGAAGTGTTTTGAACTGCCTTGCATATCCTGATTCATTTAAAATATTGTAAAATTACGAATATATATCAATTTGTACCTTAAAATTGGTGCTCAGCTATTCATTGATCAATTTTTAATATGTCGTCAAAATTCCACGGTTGTATTTTGATGTAACTAATTGAATAAGTATAGATATATTTAGTTTTATTAAATTCTTTTTCCACTTTTTTTTGTAGAATGATTTGTGATTCTCATTCTCCCGAATGTGTAAAGAAAAAGTGTCAGATCTCTAAATGAACTTCAGGTGGGTTTTGATATTGATTAAAGTATTTATTCATTTGTTTTTTTATTGCATGTTATAGGTTAAAAAATTATTGTAGAGTTCTTTCATGTTATTTGCTTTTGATTGTTACATTTATATTTAGACTCGAATCCTTTTTCGAAGTGCGTGTACGAGGGCATGTGCCTTCATATATGTACATGATTCGTTATGTGTTGAGGGCTTGTTCCCTAATGAGACCATTTGAAAGCATCCCAAGTTGGACGTTAGACTAGTCATAGATAAGGCTTTTTAAGCTGCTATGTCGTACCTAAAAACATCTTCTACGACTAACGTACTTATTTTCCTCTCACAGTTTAAACTTATGATGCGAGAATAGAAACACAATTCCCTCCACTATAACGGGATTGACTTAACTACACACCGAACTTGCAGGAGGGAAGAAAGTTTAAACATCGTCGATGTGGTTTTAATGTTTTCATTTACAATTAAGCTTTAAACCATCTAAAACATTGATAATGCGAGAATGATCGAGAGGTCACCTCCACGATGCGAACATCCCGAGGTTTTCTCTCCAAAATATGAACGATTGGAGATCATTCACGAGGCTTCTTCTTGATTTATGATTCTAATGAAGATGCACTGAAATATGAACCACCACACAAATTGAGGAGAATGGGAATTCCAATCGAGGCATCTGCAACTGGACAAAAATACAAGAAACGTGCAAAGAAAATTGCACAAGCAAAAGACTTTGTACATTATATCACTTTTTTGCATTTTGAATAATTTTAAGGGTAAGACCTCATGTTTGCGCTTTTTAAATGAAGTGACTCATCTATATTTATACACATACAAAATCAATCACCCATAGTTTAAGCAAAATTCGAGCTTTCTGAAAAAAACTATCCACTATAACACAACTAACATATACTATTTTTTGTTTCTGCATGAAATTCCTCGAAAGAATATGTGGTCAAGCTGGAATCTTTACTGATTGTAAGACGCGCTAAGTACCAAAATAGATCTAACAGTGAAACTGAGCAGAAGGATCTTTAAAGACCAAGGTCATGAACTTTGATTGTGTGGCCATCAGATTGCTCTTGACTTTTCTAAGACCAATCCCAACTCTCACTTTAGTAGACCAAATATCGATTAAAAAATTCAAATTTGTAACTCACGGGAGTGGCAGAGTGGCTGTTAGGAAAATCTCGGCCACTGTAAAGAAAGCCCCTACTTCATAATCATGGTTTAGTGTGATGGCTTCCCCCCTAGCTGAGAAAAATTAATCTTTGATGGAGCTCGAAGGAAATCCGAGGTAAATCGAGTGGAGGAGCCATCCATCGAGTTGGCTCCTCGGGATTCAAATTATAGTACCTCTTACCTGATCTTAGCTTTGGCACAACCAAGCATCACATGAAGCCATGGCCATTCTCAAGGCCTTGGCTCAGCTGCTAGGTCAAGGAAGCAAGTCCTCTCCCGGGTTGAAGCGAATCCCTCAATATCATCAATCTCTCCTTGCGGTTGGCATGAGACCTTTGGTCAATAGGTCAATCCTAAAATTGTAGCTAGGCGATATCGAGAATCTTACCTGAAATGGAGTTTAGTCAGCGTTTCAATTAGGTTTGCATTTTTCATCCACCTGGGAAGAAACAAAGCGGCGAGAGCACACTTGGCTAACATCGGAGTTCTGCCTTAAAAAGTCAAAAAAGTTGGAAGGACAACTACGACGAGCAATCACCATCAAATTATCCAAGAATGACCTCTCTTCCCTAACGTTGGTGATGGAAGGGGTGGTGACTTAGATTATGTGATTCAGCTTTAAGGACTCCCCAAAAGGTGAAGTGGTAATAATTCTTCATTTATTATGAAAATACCTTTGTACTTGAAGAGTATTTGAAGGGGGATATGTGTCATGATTTTGCAAATTTCTTACTTATGATGGATCGATTCCTCCCCCATAACCATATTATGCTCCGAGGCCCGGAGGGTAATGATGTTGAAGCGGATGGCTCATTTACAGGCGGGCTTTTAAGGACCTCAGGCGTCCCACTGCTCACCACTCATTCCAAACTTCTCAACGGTGGGTGGCCAAGCTGGGCGAATAGAGCACATGCCTCTGCCTGACCTTACGGTTAAGGATGACGAGGAGGTACTGGAACATCTTATTGGAAAATGGTATCACGGTTTTACAGAAGGTTGGGTGCTGGGTCCTAGTCTCGTATCTTTCTGATAGCTTCTACTGAGTCGAGCGTGTCGAGTTAGTGTGTAAGTGTTTAAAACCAAAAGACAATATTTTAACTTAATCATAATCCACTTCGCAAATAAACAAAAACTATACTTCGAGTTGCTTTCACATGACTTGAGGAGTTTAATTAATATGTGTACCACCAAACAAAGTTATATAAAGGTCAATCCACTCCTAGCGAGTTGTTCAAATAAACTCGGTGAGCTTTATTGGAGACCAAGCTACTCCACACCACTCGGCGAGTTATTATTTGCATTGGGTGAATCTGCAATATGTGGGCGAGCTAATTACTTCCTCGACGAGCTCATTAGCATTGACGGGTTCACATATGGGGGAACGAACTGAATTTTTTTATTGGTTTGAATTATACTCCACCACCCACCATATCACCAACTCGGTCCCTATCAACAGTCGGCCATGCAAACAAAGCCACATTAACCTCCAATCACCACACAACATTCCACAATGCAGAATAATAAAAATTGTGGGCCTTGCTAATTCCTAGTTGGGGACCCTCATCGAGAATCGACACACTCTAGCTCGGCTTTGTATTGAATTTCATTGTTATATTGCTTACCGATCTAGCTCGGGTGGACAACAAAGTCTAACCATTTGGCGAGTTACATATGCGTGGCATTTATACTACCAACCTCGTGGCCATCCATCTCGTCATACAAGTTAATGCCACCGTGGTTATACATCTTGCACGACCACTTTTAAACTCGGCATACGTATGGAACATCTCCCGGCCACTTTACACAATAACCTCACCGAAAGAAGTGATACGTGGCCTCAGCCACTACGTGGAGGACATTCAAAACGAAGAAGGTGGGAAGACATGGTTGGGGGTGGGTGGCTTTAATAGCCACCCACGCCAAAATACATTGACTTTTGTTTGCGTACGGGCTACATCAGCTGGTGCTTACCTTTCTTTTTCATTTATTTCCCTAGTGATAGCAAGTCTATACCCTAAGGAATCGGCCGGCTGGTTTTGTCTATCTGAGCCCGTGGATTAATATGCGGTGGTTGGGAAAGAGCCACGGACATCCTACCATATTCGCTTGGATCTGCAAATCTCAAGCTTTCCTCCTTAGATATTCCCGAGACCACGTGGAAAAAGGTGTAGGAGAAGCTCCGAGATGGGAAAATGGTGCTTATGGCCGAGGAGATGGGTGGCTGCAAGGTGTATTACAGGCCATGCGTGAAATCCGGGAGGTTGGGAATGAAGCTACAGGTGAGATATCAGGCGCTTTTCCTTATTCTTCTCGCCTTTTCATTCTTTGGAAAAAAAAAAAAAGGTCATAGGCGCGTGGACAGCCAGGTAGTGGTTGTCAAACTATGTTGTTATCAGTTCGATATTGAATGCATCCTCAAATTCGGGGTTCACCTTCAAGATATTTTTATCAAAACGCCTAAGGGACAGCAAGGGTGTTACACGGAGGCCAGGTGAGATTGCTGCATCGATTTTCAATGCGGCCCTTCTTGTTTTTACTATACGGCACGCGGTGAGAAGAGTCTCCTAGAGATGGATCTGTTTCATACCAGAATATTCATGGAGTAATTTTTCTCTGCCGATAGGTGCGAACGCCTCAGTGAAGGGTGGGTCAGTTCCACGCTAGGGAATTCATGGGGGACAGTTTACATTGCAACTTATATAAAAAACAACATCTCAACCGTGGTTAACTGTACAGTATTGAATGCATCTTCAATTTTTTGGAGCTCTCCCTCATGATATTTTTATCAAAATCGATTGAGGGATAGTGAGAGCCGACACCAATGCCATCTGTTGCAGAGAACCCATGTTTTCCTTGCAAATTTTGTGCATCCTGAGAGTTGGGGTTCTTGGGTGATCCATCTCCACTACCGCCTCCCTTTGAAGGGTGAATCTCACAGAGGTGGATCTGTTTCATATCAGAATATTCATGAAGCCTAATTTGTTTTGCAAATTTTAAAACAACCAACTTCTACGTGGGTTTGTTTTTATCGCATTTGTTTATAGATGTCGTCATCTGATATTATTTGTATATGATTGCTGATTTTTATATTTATATACTTTATTAATATGAAGGAATAAATATTGGTATATTGTTATTTAGTGAAATTTATAATAGTAATCCATTAGTTTAATAATACTTAAATATGAATAATATTTAAAATATTAGTTTCCTTATTAAATGAAATGTGGTAATGAACTTATTAAGCTAGAACTTTGCATTAAATCTCTTTCTTCCAATTTAATTGGGGGCATTGTATGGGTTTCAAGGAATTTGATTTCCTTTCCCTTTTACTAATTTATTGCAATAATTTTCAATAGATTCATAATGAAGAAGAACATGATATGAGTTAGATTTAGATTTACTTAATTGGCATGTTTAAGTAATTGTATTTGAAACTTAAGTCTATCTATCAATAAAGAAGAAATGCTATACACTATTTACTACACATATCTTTCCAATACATGAAATAAAACCAACATTTCTAAAAATTATAATATATTTTCCCCATTAGCATATTTTCTTTCCACATTCCACAAAGAGTTACAACAACATTTATTTCCAATTAAGTTTTAAACAAGGTAATGTAAACAACTTTTCCTTAAAATTTTGCATTCAACCATGTGACTTTTGATGTGAATATAGATTACAATGTCCTTTATTTTTGGAATGAAAACAAGATGATACAACTTTCTTTCACTACAAATTTACAACAAAATAATGTATATAAGGAAATGGAAAGAGTCTTCACAAGCTCAGTGTTCTTCATCCATGCTCCAAGTTCCAGTATTTCAAATCACAACCAAGATAGGGGAGAGGCAACACTCTCCTCCCAGCAAAACTCAATGGAGAAGAGAAGCAATCTCCTCCATTGACCCCAGAACCCCAAACACAACACAATGAAAGGGTGGTCTCAACTCAAGGCAACAACACTTGCTTCCACAATATACAATTTCTTCACAACATTCAAGCTAAAATAAAAAACAAAAGGACACACAAATAACACAAAACATTTCACAACAAGGCTTTCATCCAAGCCAACAAGAGAAGGAACTATGGGAAAGTTTTCCTTATGCCTCCCCATTGAGATGAGATGCCCATCCAAACCCTCCACAATAAAACTCAAGCCCCTATGACTCTTATGCCTCCCTCAGTACCCCTTTTTCCTCCCATACTCTTATACCTCCCTCCTCTTATGGCTCCCTCAAGAACAAGGTAAGAATGTGAACATTCTTACCCAAGATGGGCATCCCTCTCAAACTCCCTCCACAATTTCCTATTCTACTCTTATGCCTCCCTCATGAGTTTTCCCATAGACCTCTCCTACACTACACCTTAAGCATTCTATCCATTTTTCCCACAACACACAAAAAAAAACATACATTTTCTACTAATTTAGGCATAAAAACAACAACAATAAGAAAGCAAAAGGAGAAGGGTCCCTACCTCTCCATTGAAGAAGCCTAAACCAAGAAGCTTTGTCCAAGCTCCTCCCAAAACAATCCAAGCATGCAAGTCCAAGCTCCTTTTTTCTTTCTCCCAATTCTTTTCTCTCCCAAAAAAAATAAAAAAAAAACTCTTCAACAAAAAACCTCCAACCCCCTCAACAAGAGAGGAAATTTCAATAAATAGACAAAAGGGAAGGGTGAGGATGATGTGGCTCCATGTAGGATGCCACATCACACATCCTCAAGACCACCTCCCTTAGTCAACTCAACTCCCAAAACACAATAAATGGGTGGTTGGGTTGAATGACATCTCTTTCCACACTCCATCCCTTCCCATGTGCCTTAAGGCACAATTAAATGCAAATGGAAGAAAAGTGCACTCCAAAGTCACATTTCCCTTCCCAAAACAATAAATAATCCCCTTTTTGGCTTCCCAACCCATAGATATGGTTGGTAAGGGTTTTGGAAGTGTGGGACAAGTTGACTTGTCCCACAGTCCCCAAAATTGCCCTAAATCTCAAATTCGAGATTGAAAAGGATTTGGAGTGGTCAACACTCAAAACAAGCATTCAATACAAGAGGAAAACACAAGGCTCAAGGAGCCAACCATCAAAATTAATTACACCCACTAGACTTCCCTCCAAAACTTAAAAATTTAAAACAAGATGTTAATTAATCTAAACATACTTAGCAAAAGTAATTTAAAAAAACATCACAAATGAAATCACCTACTAAAGTAAGTTAAAACAAGTAATTAAAATTCTTACCCCTTGGTCACATTAGAAAATTTCCCCCTCATGGAAATTTTTTTTTTAACACATAAAAAAAAGAACAAAGGTAACACAATACTGATTCACTAGTTGCCTTGGCGACCAAATGTTGTAACCACCCGACATCTGTTGTGTTTGGTTCCCAATCCCCCTTTGGTTGTGATCATGTTGTGTTTCTGCAAAATACAAAATACCTCCTTGGCCTTGCGGCCATGTCAAAATGTCCAAAATAACCATATGCATGAAATTTATTAACATCTATCGTAATTCAATTATCCATTATTTGAGGTTTAAATCACAACTTAATTATGCATTCCATCATTATCCAAAGTTATAGTAATGTAAATTCAACAACTACATTCTACTTATCATGGCGAAGAAATCCAATGTTAGAACACATGCAATATATCCATATAAAAATAATATCGGTATCCATAGTCTATCCATGAGTCAGTGTAGATCATACTGAAAACAAAATCCAATCATAACCCAAATGCATCTACTCACAAAACATCATGCTAATCAACGTAAGTATAAGTCATGTCCATATCCAAAAGTCTGCATAACTCAAAATGATAATCAACTAAGTGTCATAGGGAAGTGGGCATTACATCCCCCTCCCCTTAGACTAGACTTCCTCCTGGAAGTCACTGAAATAAGTGTGGAAAGAGCTCATGATGATGTAGCATCCTCCCAATAGTAGCGGCGGTCTCATCGTACTGTCCCATTGGACCCACACGTACCTGATCAATCTCTCTGCCTCGAAGGCCCGGGTCTGCGATCTAAAATGTGCGTACGGGCTCCACCATCACCTTTGCCCATCCTGCACTGCAATGCGGTCCCGAATCTAGCACATGAGAAGGATCGAAATATATCTCTAAGCACGAAACGTGAAACACATCATGGACGTGCGATAAGCTAGGTGGCAATGCTAGATGATAGGCCAAGGGGCCGAGGCGCTCCAAGATCTCAAAGGGACCCACAAACCTAGGAGCAAGCTTAGAACCTTTTCCATAACGGATAGGGCTCTTATGCGGTCTGACACGAAGAAACACCTTCGTGCCTACCTCAAAACTGCGATCTGTCCTATGTTGGTCTGCATACTTCTTCTATCTATCCTGCCTCCTCCTGTCTCTCTCATCGATCAATGTAACCTTCTTTGCTCCATGTCACCGTAATAATGTTGGCCCAAGAGAAACCTGTCCTCAATCCTGTCCCAGTAAGAGGTGTCTGCACTCTCTACCATATAATGCTGAAAAGGAGCCATGCCTATAGAACTCTGGAAACTATTATTGTAGGAAAACTCCACCAAATACAGATACTCCTCCCATCTCGACTGATGATCCATCACGTACATCCTGAGCATATCCTCCAAAATCTGATTCACCCTCTCTGTCTGTCCATCTGTCTCAGGGTGATAAGCTGTGCTGAAATTAATCCTCGTCCCGGGCATCTTTGCATGGTGGTCGAGAAATGGGAAGTGTATAAAGGTCGCGATCATGCAATGATCTTCCGCGAGAATCCCATGTAATCGACAATCTCATCAAGATATACTCGTGCCACACACTTGCCGTATAGGTGGTCTTCAGGGAAAAATGAGCTACCTTCGTCAATTTATCCACGTGACCATGATGGCGTCGTGGTGGTATCTCGGCGTCGGTAACCCAACATGATGAAATCCATAGAAATGGTGTCCCACTTCCACTCCGGTATGGCGTGAGGATAGAGAGGCCAGGTGGATGCTTGATGCTCGGCCTTCACCCTCGGCACTCTAAACAGCGGGATACAAATGAGCTACATCTCTCAGAAGTCCTCTCCAAAAATACAACTGTCTCAAGGTGGCGTGCATCTTCTTCACCCCAGGATGGGCTGAATAAGGTGCACGATGAGCCTCTGTCAAAATGTCATGTCTCAAGCCTCCATCTCTAGGAACATATATCCGACCTCGTATGCAGAGAGACCATCTGCCTCTAATGAAAATCCATCAAATCTCCCCTCGAGGGTCTACGAGACTCGATCTCTGCTGCATTTGCAGGTAGAAACTATCACGAGGAAGGCTGCTGCAGATCCTACTCTCACAATCTGTGCCCATTGAGGTGGCCATAGCCACATGTCTCCATCTACTCAAGGCATCTGCAACCACATTCTCCTTCCCCTTCACATGCTCTATCTCCATGTCATACTCACGAGTAACTCCATCAGCCTTGCATTGTGGCGTTGAGATTGGGCTGCGTGAAGAGGTGGCGAAGACTCAGTGATCGATCCACAGTGTAAATCTCCGGCCAAGAAGAAAATGTCTCCACCGCACTAAGGCATGTACTGCTTTCTGCAAGCTCAAGGTCATGGGTCGGATAATTGAGCTCATAATCTTTGAGTTTGCGAGACTCAAAGCAACTACTCTACCCTCCTCTGCATTAACACACCTCCAGTCACGCCGAGGAAGCATGTGCAAGCGTAGAACTCTCCACGAGGATCGCACTGCAAGAATAGGTGCTCTCGTGAGGCATTCCTTGATGTCTTGAAGCTTTGCTCACATCTATCGACCATAAAAACTTCTTCCCTTTCTTTGAAGAGAAGTGATAGGGTGCTTGATCAGAAAAATCTGAACAAACCTCTGTAATACCTGCTAGACCCATGAAACTACGCACCTCGGTCACACTAGTGGGTGTTTGCCAATCCATGATGGCTCGAATCTTGGAAGGATCATTGCGATACCTTCCCCGAAATGATGTGGCCCAAATCTGCACCTCGAGGCTGAAAGAGCGCACACTTCTCCAAGTTCCGTAAAGGGTTGCTATTCGTGAAGACAGCTTTGAAGAACACAGCGAAGGTGCTCCTCGTGCTCCTCACGTGTGCGTGAGTAAATCGAGAATGTCATCAGGAAGATGAGCATGAAGCGATCAAGGAAGGTCTGAATACCCCATTCATCAAACTCATAAACAACTGCGGGGGCATTAAATCGAGCCAAGAAAGGTACCACTTTGTGAACTCGTAGTGGCCATATCTCGTGCGGAAAGTTGTCTTGTGAATATCTGTCTCATGATCCACAGGTGATGGTATCGACTTAAGATCTATCTTAGAAAAGCGTAGCCCCCTTCATCGATCAAATAAATCATCGATGCGTGGAAGGGGTAACGATTCTTGATCGTTACTTTATTCGGTGACGGTAGTCGATACAACGAAGAGATCCATCCTTCTTCTTCTGAAGATCAGCGGTGCACCCCAAGGGGATACACTAGGATAGATTATGCCTTTCTCGAGAAGGCCCTCAAGCTGCTGACTTGAGCTCACATAACTCGGGAGTAGTCATCCGATAGGGTGCTCGTGAGATAGGCTCTGCGCCGGAACTAGATCTATATGGAAGTCGATCTCACGTGGGGGGTAATCCCGTAGCTCCCACAGGAACACATCGGAAAACTACGATAAGATGGGATGATCATCGAGGAAGGTCCTCTTGACTCATCCTCGATCATCACTTGACCATAATAGCAAATATCGACAACCTGTCACGCACACACTTAAGGCTGCATAGCGGAGATGGTGCGAATGGATACGGCCCTCTAACTCTGATATCACGGCTCTACTCCAAGATCATCTATGCAAGCAATAGTCTTATGGTAACAATCCACTCTAGCTCGTGAGGCGGACAACCAATCCATGCCTAAAATGATGCCATAAGATCCTAATGGAAGGATCGAAGATCGAAGTAGTGGTGAAGGGTCCCAAATCCACTACACACTCCTTGAATAAGGAGTCTACATAGAAATCTTGGCTCCGAGAAGCCATCTCAACGTCCCAACTACGGCCTTTCCTAACTTGCCACCACCTACTGATGCTCTCTAAGGATGGTGCGATAAAAGAATCGAAAGAACGAGAATCAAATAATATAGAGGTGGAAATACCACCAACTGCTACTGTCGTCTCAATCACGGTACTCGATGCTCGGCTGGTGGTTCTCGACCCGCTGCGTAGATCCGATGACTCAGTGCCATATCTCCAGCGGTAGGCTCACGAGCTCTGTGTCTTACCCTTGGTAGGGTTATGTGGGCAATCTCTCCAATGATGTCCAGCAACACCACAACCATAACAATTTGCTGGTCCTCTCCGGTGGGAAGCGGCTCAGTGGTACTCTAGATGAGCGAGATACGAGATCCTACGCGATCCGGCTATGGACTCTTGAGGTCTCTGGCGATGAGCTCCTGTTGGCCCAGAGCTCTCGGTGCACCTGTGTCTGATGGGACCCCTAGGAGGAGGCCCCATACTCCGCCCTCTCTGTACATCAAATCTCTGAGGGGGTCTGTAAGGTGGGTGGGTCTGCTTTCTTTGCTTTCTTCTTTGTGGTGGCTAAATGAAGCTTGCCACTGAACTCTGTCCACCCGTGGAGGAGGAGCGACCCCTTCGACCTCTTATCTTACATCTGCTTTGGATACGGCTCGAACTCTGTCTCTAGCCTGCTGCATCTTTCCCCGTGTCTCCTCTGCAATATAGGCCTTCTCCATGGCCTCTGCTAATGTCTGTGGGTAGTGAATGCGCATTTGCGCCACCTAAATCAAGTTCGGGCCCGGATGAACACAGTGAATCCATACTGCTCATCCTGCATATAGTCGGCGTCTTGGGTAGGTCAGAAATCGACTCTCATGCTCATTTCTATCATCGATGCACAGCGGAGGTCATGAAACTCGTCTATCTAGCTGCTTTGAATAAATCTCTGGGTAAATACACTCTCACTGAATCGCTCCTCAAATAGCTCCCGGGTAATCGTCTGCGAGTCGACATGGAGCTTACTGCTCCTCGGTCCTCCACAGGACTCCTGCTCCATCCTTGAAGATGGATTGCAACACGAGCTTTCGTGTTGCTAGTACAGAAGCGAGAGCTTGAAGCATCCGCTCAAGCTCACCAACCCCTCTCTGCACAAAACCACTGTATCACCCAATAGTGAGATGGTCGCTTGGGATCTCACTGATATGATCTGCGGCTGACGTGTATGAATCTAGGTCTCTCTGAATGCTCCTCCCTCTGTGCAGGGCTCAGAGACCTGTCCTATGTCTGAGATCCTGTCCCCATGTCCTCTCTGTGGTGACTCTGCCTGGCGACTCCACTGCCACGGAAGTTCTCTTCTGTGCTCCTCGGCATGTCGAGGGATGCACAGGCATCTGCGATGGCTCCAGGCTATGTCTAGCAAGTCGTCCTCCCAGGGCTCTCAGCGTATAGCGGCATTGACATCTGGAGTGTGTGCGAGATCGAGGTAGGATGGCTGCTTTACGGCTGCTCTGGCGGGTGGTATGTCTAGGTCTATATGAAGAGACCCCTCGCCCATCCGCGCCTCCTGCCGGATCGAGGCGAGTTAGTTCATTGTTCTAGGTCTTGTGTCGAGTTTTCTAAATTTGTTGTTTATAATTATCAACATTGTGGTTTTATATTTTAAAAGAATCATTTCTGTCTTAAGTTAAGTTAAGTTTCTGTTTTGTGTTTTTCTGCGTGTGCCCAAGGGTCAGCTTGAACCCCAGCTCGATACCAAAATGTAGGTCGCGAAAAAATGATGCTTTATGACGGCGGCGCGGCATCATTGATGCGGCGCCCAAAAATAATCTTGAAACCAAAATGCGGTTAAATTTTTTTTTTTTAATTTTTACTTAAGCTTACGTGATTCATGTGTTTAAAACCAAAGACAATATTTTAACTTAATCATAATCCCATCCTTGAAATAAATGAAAACTATACTTTTGAGTTGCTTTCACGACGACTTGAGGAGTTTAATTAATATGTGTACCTTGAAACAAAGTTATATAAAGGTCAATCCACTCCTAGCGAGTTGTTTCTCTCTTGGATAAACTCGGTGAGCTTTTTGGAACCAAGCTACTCCACACCACTCGGCGAGTTATTATTTGCATTGGGCGAGTCTGCCCTACAATGATATGTGGGCGAGCTAATTACTTCTCGGCAGAGCTCATTAGCATTGACGGGTTCACATAATGGGAAAAGGCTAATTTTTTATTTATTATTTTTGAATTATACTCCACCACCCACCATATCACCAACTCGGTCCCTTCAACGATCGACCATGAAACAAAAGCCACATTAACCTCCAATCGTACATTGAATTCCACATGCGAAATAATAAAAATTGTGGGCCTTGCTTTTTCTAGTTGGGGACCCTCATAGAATCGACACACCTAGCTCGGCTTTGTATAATTTCATTGTATATTGCTTACCGATCTAGCTCGGGTGGAAACAAATCTAACTATTTGGCGAGTTACATATGCATGGCATTTATACCACCAACCTCATGGCCATCCATCTCGTCATACTGGAGTTAATGCCACTTATGGTTATCTGACATTATAACCACTTTTAAACTCGGCATACGTATGGAACATCTCCCGGCCACTTTACACAATAACCTCACCGAAAGAAGTGATACGTGGCCTCAGCCACTACGTGGAGGACATTCAAAACGAAAAGGTGGGAAGACATGGTTGGGGGTGGGTGGCTTTAATAGCCACCATAATTAAATACCTCCATTGTTTGCGTGGAATTCATGACACTGGGTTTGATTTTCTTGACTATTTATTACCTTCAAATTTTTTTGCATTTATTTCCCTAAAATTAGAAATAATCTGCCACCCTATTGACTCATTGCGGTGGTTTTGAAAATCGAGCAGAAAATGACATGTAAATTAATATGGTGGTTCGACTTTCCTCAGATACCGGTTCATAAGGTGAGAGCCGTTTCAAGGCTTGCCAGAGGAAAGATGGGAAAAAGGTGTAGAAAATAGCTCTATGGCGGAAAAAAAAACCGTGGTGCTTTTTCAGTGCATCCGAGTGTATTAGGCAAAATCAGGGCGCGGCTTGTTGGTCGAGGTTGGACATGAAAAAAAAGCCTTTTCATTCTTTGAGAGCGTCTTAAGGCCGGTTTTTTTCTTTCTATTTTCTTTATTTAATAATTTCATTTCCTCAAGTCATGATGGCCTTCACCTTCAGAGGATATTTTTAATCAAAATTCCTATAGGGACGTGGGACACCCTTGGAAAATTTCCAGTGGGCGCAACCCTAGAAATATTTGGATGCTATGGATTTATCAATATTGATACGGCCCTTCAAAACCCTTTTACTACTCGGCACGAAGATGGTTTTAGAAGAAAGGCGATCTCCTATGAGATGGATTGTTACCATTTCATGCTTAACTCAGTGAATATTTTGGCTCGATCTTTAAATGCGTTTGCTTTTTACTTGATCTAAATCGGTGAAAAGTCTCTGAAGGTGGATCGGGAGTTTACGTAGAATATTCATGGAGTAATTTTTACATTGACTTATATATAAACATCTATATATTATACCGTAGGTTAGCAATTCATGGGGATATCTTCAATTTTGCAGCTCTCCTATAATGATATTTTATCATCTCGATTATTAAGCTATTGGTATTGAATGCATCTTCAATTTTAACATGCTCTCCTGCGTGAATTTTTTATCTATCGATTGAGGGACGTTGGGGTTCTTGAGAGATTCATAAATTTTGTGCGGCTGACCATCTTTGATCTTCCACTTTGCCTCCCTTTGAAGGGTGAATCTCACAGAGTGGATGTTTCATATCGGTTATTCATGAAGCCTAATCCCCGCCTTTTGCAAATTGATGATTCAAAAGGTGGGCCGGACCCTCTACTTCATATGGGAATATTCATGAAGCAACTATTTTGTTTTATATACAAATGACAAAGGATGTCATGCGTAGGATTTGCACACACACTTTTTATTATTTCATTGATGATTTTTATATATTATATAATTATTAATATACTTTATTAACATATATAAGGAATAAAATATTGTATATTGTTTATAGTTAAAATTTAATAATAGTAATCCATTAGTTTTATAATACTTAAATATGATTAATATTTAAATATTAGTTTCCTTATTAATGAAATGTGGTAATGACTTATTAAGCTAGAACTTTGCATTAAAATCTCTTTCTTCCAATTTAATTGGGGGCATTGTATGGGACTTCAAGTTTATTTGATTTCTTTCATTTCCTTTACTAATTTTAATAATTTTGTAATAGATTCAAATAATAAATCTTAGACCATTTAATATTTAGTCTAGTTGTCATAGATTTCTTAATTGGCATGTTTAAATATTTGAAATTTCTATCTATCAACAAGAAGAGATAATGCACTATTTTCCATATCTTTCCAATTAATCACTTTTTGTAAATAACAAAAATTTAATATTTTTCTTTTGTATAATATTCTTTCTGACCCTTTCCCAAAAGAGTATTCAACAACATTTCACAAGTTTTAGTAAAATTATATCATTTCTTTATTTCTTACAATCTTCCAATTGTAAACATCTTGCAAGTAAATTTGCATTTGATGTGACTTTTGGTGCAAATATAGATTCTGATGTCCTTTATTTTTGAATGAAAACAAGATGATACAACTTTCTTTCTCATACAAATTTACAACAAAATAATGTATATAAGGGAAATGGAAAGAGTCTTCCACAAGCTCCAGTGTTCTTCATCCATGCTCCAAGTTCCAAGTAGCTCAAATCACAACCAAGATAGGGGAGAGGCAACACTCTCCTCCCAGACCAAAACTCAATGGAGAAAGCAATCTCCTCCATTGACCCCAGAGCCCCAAACACAACACAATGAAAGGTGGTCTCAACTCAAGGCAACAACACTTGCTTCCACAATACAATTTCTTCACAACATTCAAGGCTAAAATAAAAAAACAAAAGGAAACACAAATAACACAAAACATTTCATAAAGGCTTTCATCCAAGCCAACAAGAGAAGGAACTATGGGAAAGTTTTCCTTATGCCTCCCCATTGAGATGAGATGCCCATCCAAACCCTCCACAATAAAACTCAAGCCCCTATGACTCTTATGCCTCCCTCAAGTACCCCTTTTTCCTCCCATACTCTTATACCTCCCTCCTCTTATGGCTCCCTCAAGGACAAGGTAAGAATGTGAACATTCTTACCCAAGATGGGCATCCCTCTCAAACTCCCTCCACAATTTCCTATTCTACTCTTATGCCTCCCTCATGAGTTTTCCCATAGACCTCTCCTACACTACACATTAAGCATTCTATCCATTTTTCCACAATACACAAAAGTAAACATACATTTTCTACAATTTTAAGCATAAAAGCAACAACAATAAGAAAGCAAAAAGGGAGAAGGTTTCCTACCTCTCCATTGGAGAAGCCTAAACCAAGAAGCTTTGTCCAAGCTCCCTCCAAAACAATCCAAGCATGCAAGTCCAAGCTCCTTCTTTTTCTTTCTCCCAATTCTTTTCTCTCCCCAAAGGAAAATAAAAAAAAAAACTCTTCAACAAAAACCTCCAACCCCTCAACAAGAGAGGAAATTTCCATAAATAGACAAAAGGGAAGGGTGAGGGTGATGTGGCTCCATGTAGGATGCCACATCACACATCCTCAAGACCACCTCCCATAGTCAACTCAACTCCCAAAACACAATAAATGGGTGGTTGGGTTGAATGACATCTCTCTTCCACATCCATCCCTTCCCATGTGTCTTAAGGCACAATTAAATGCAAATGGAAGAAAAGTGCACTCCAAAGTCACATTTCCCTTCCCAAAACAATAAATAATCCCCTTTTTGGCTTCCCAACCCATAGATATGGTTGGTAAGGGGTTTTGGGAAGTGTGGGACAAGTTCAACTTGTCCCACAAGTCCCCAAAAATTGCCCTAAATCTCAAATTCGAGATTCAAAGGATTTGGAGTGGTCAACACTCAAAACAAGCATTCAATACAAGAGGAAAACACAAGGCTCAAGGAGCCAACCATCAAAATTAATTACACCCACTAGACTTCCCTCCAAAACTTAAAAAAATTAAAACAAGATGTTAAATTAATCTAAACATACTTAGCAAAAGTAATTTAAAAAAAAACATCACAAATGAAATCACCTACTAAAGTAAGTTAAAACAAGTAATTAAAATTCTTAACCCCTTGGTCACATTAGAAAATTTCCCCCTCATGGAAATTTTTTTTTTTAACACATAAAAAAAAACAAAAGCAACACAATACAATTCACTAGTTGCCTTGATGACCAAATGTTGTAACCACCCGACATCCTGTTGTGTTTGGTTCCCAATCCCCCTCATGGTTGTGATCATGTTGTGTTTCCTGCAAAATACAAAATACCTCCTTCGGCCTTGCGGCCATGTCAAAATGTCCAAAATAACCATATGCATGAAATTTATTAACATCTATACGTAATTCAATTATCCATTATTTCAGGTTTAAATCACAACTTAATTATGCATTCCATCATTATCCAAAGTTATAGTAATGTAAATTCAACAACTACATTCTACTTATCATGGCGAAGAAATCCAATGTTAGAACACATGCAATATATCCATATAAAAATAATATCGGTATCGATAGTCTATCCATGAGCGGTGTAGATCATCACGAAAACAAAATCCAATCATAACCCAAATGCATCTACTCACAAAACATCATGCTAATCAACGTAAGTATAAGTCATGTCCATATCCAACTCAAAATGATAATCAACTAAGTGTCATACCACGAAGCGGATAGGCGAGACCCAGGCTGTTGAAGACCCCAATACTCGAGAAAGTTGGGGACATTTTGGATTTTGCTGACAACGAACCTCATGCTAACACCATGAAGTCACCTTCGAATATGGATGCTAATCTTCTTTGAGCTATGGTTCTTTGAATCCCAGGAGGATGAGCCTTGAGTTGAATTAGTGTCCTCTATATTAAACAAGCTCAGCCAGCACCTTGATACTGAAGGCTTGGGAGGTTTTCAATGACACTACCAGGAATGCCATTGCCAGAGACTGTTCGGAGCTCATCACCCTTGCGGATCAGATTGTTGAGGATTCGGGATCTCCTAGGGCTAGAAATGTTGTTGCTAAACTGAAAAGCTCATATGAAGCTCTTCTCTTTTCTCCTGCTGTCTTTTTGTTATCCTTTTTTGGAATCTTCTAGGGTACTTTTGTTCTTTGTTTTACTTTGCTAAATCTTGCCTGATGGGCCTTTTTGTATAAGGTTGTGGGACCTTCTGATGCTCTCAAACTCGTTGAGGTAATAAAGAAATTTGGAATGTACCATAACCATTTCAGATTTGTTTATATATAATTGCATATTTTGTCTCATTTTAGTTTCATGGAGAGATAATATGTTAAAGCACTTAGTCATTCTTTCAATCTACTTTAACAACAACACTTCACATTCACTACATTCTTGAGAGTGAGTATTAGCAAACTTACATGTCTCACTTGCATTTGTATTCAATCATTACACAACTAACTATTCTCTAACATCCCTTCTAATGTATTTCGCAACATTTGTTCGGGCTTTAATAGAAAATTAGTATTGTCAATCACACCCCTTATCAACATCAACTACAAAAGTAATATATCTTTCTAAATCTAATAACATATACCATTCGACATTCACATTGTACACATGCGATTGCTAGTATATTTTTTAATAAACTTAATTATTCCTTCCTAAACTTAACCAAAATTTGCCTTGTAGCTTGGGGCAAGAAGACCAACCGAGTGAAAAAAAAATTATTGACCCCATCTTCTAGTCAATCCTTCCCAACTGAAAAAAAAACCTATTGAACCCCCACAAGAAGTTTCCCGTCATTTCCACGCCAGACCCGCGTTTACCGCAATGAAAGACATGTCGTCGCAGACGCGAGTCGCATAGACCGCAATAAAAATTCGAAAGTGAACTTAAATTGGACGTTTTTTCGCCAATAAGTAATAATAATCATTCATTTGAACTTTCACAGCAGGAGAATGGGGAGCCGATCCGGTCACATGTTGTCCAGGTCTCTCAATGGGATTCGAACCTCCGCTGCGGTGTTGCGAATGCCTCCGCCTTTCAGCCCAGCCAGAGACATCAATCGGACGCCCCACAACTGCAAAAGACTAAATTATGTCTCCATAATTCCGCCCACAG
Source organism: Taxus wallichiana var. yunnanensis (assembly GCA_018340775.1). Lineage (NCBI taxonomy): Eukaryota > Viridiplantae > Streptophyta > Pinopsida > Cupressales > Taxaceae > Taxus > Taxus wallichiana. The sequence continues at coordinate 78,738,487 of CM031236.1, read as the reverse complement.
ATCGCGGGTTCGAATCGCAGGAGCCGATGTCTCCCAAAGTCAGTTGTATTGGTCACATTAAAATGAAACCCCCGCAACTGGCGAAGCCGTCGAAGCTCAAGAAATTAATGCTGGGAAGGCATCGCAAAAACAATAAGGCAGAGGAAGAAGATACAGTGAAGAGCGAGGAAGGAAAATTAGGGAACACTCCGGATTCTTACGAAGCTAAATTTGGTAGCGTTTATGTGGAGGAAGGACCAATCGTCGCTAAGTCTGAGTCTTTCATGTTGGAGGGAGCTCCAAAAGAGGAATTCCGAAGCGGTACTGTACTCAGCCCCTTAAAGCCTTGGAAGCCATTAATGAGGCCAAACCCGAGAAGATCTTTCACCACGTTACCTAATGTGGATGTATTCCGGGGATGAATGAGAGGGAGAAATGATTCTCTAAACTCTGTAAATTAATGTTTTGCAAAATAAATTGAGCAGAAACGTATATCATATTGAATGAATGTTTTTCTCAGTACTGGCCAAATAATTTTGTTTCGTCGCCGAAACAAGGGCCGGGCCGCTAGTCTCTGCGGTTTAAGGTGCTTTTTTATTATTCCATTTTAATAATATAGAGGAAATGAAAGAATATGAAAGGTGTAAGGATATATAATAGACATGGCAAATTCGTATGGTTTCATTTTCTCATACTATTTTCTGTGAGTGAGTGTACTATTGAAGGTCTCTACACATGAGGAATAAAATCTATTAAATTATTTTTAAAAACTATGAAATTGTTGACCCCAATCACTTATTTACTTTGAAAGTGATTCAATTAATCCTTTTAACAGAAATAAAATATTTTAAATTTTCGCATAATTTCTATTCATTGTATTAGTTTAGGCTAATCCTCAGTGGTCTGATGGACATCCATTAAGCTCAGTGCATTGTTAGAGGTTGTAATGTTTGGAAAGATGTAGTAATAATTAGAGTATACACACATTTCTCTATGTCAATGTAAATATTTGTCTTTGAAGGTTCTCTGTGCCAAATTGATTTGTTGTCTATGTTTAAAAAGTACTTATAAGAATACTAAAAATAAGTTAAATAGTTCATTTCTGATTTTCCTGTTAAAAATATTCATCAAATTCAATTGTATACAAGTTTACAATTGAATCAAACAAATATACTACTAACTAAAACATTAGCTCAATACAAATTGAAAACAATTGCTATATCTAAAAACCTAAAAAAGGAGAGGATATTTTACTAACACTCGCAAATGATTAATATAAGTCAAGGGGACACAAATATAATATCCATAAATGATCATTATAAGTAAAGGGAAAACAAATCTAATGCTAAAATCAAAGCGAATAACTTGTATTTCTTGAAATTTTATGAGTATATGGAAATACATAATAGTTATAACAGTACAACCTCTTAAGGTAATATACATTTCCAAACTCTTAGTTATTTTAGCACTAGAAAGGTATATGCAACGATTGCTAATCATGTAAGTAATTGAACAAATATGATTTTTTAAAGATCAAGACTCAATAACTAGTTTATGGTTTATTAAAATGGACAATTCAAGGCATAAGCATGTAAGGAAATTCTAAAACAAGGGTTTTCCAAATTGGTAATTGAGTCAAAGACTATAATAATTTTATCTAATAATTGGTCAAGGTTGTTATGACTACATTAATCTATTTATCAACTTAATTGAGTATTCTATTCAATATACTTAAGAGATGGTCAATAGATTATAAAATAATAATTTTACCAAAGGTCAGATGTTCCTTGTTCTATTCATAAAGTCTCAAGTTCATGCCCAAGATATGGCAAACATGAATCCAATTTTTTAAATCAAAGAAAAATTTTGTCGATTGAAAGTGATTAGCTCACTAACATTCTACAAATGTCAAATTATTCAGACAACTAAATACAACACAATGAAGAATTAGGTGCATAACACCTCCCAAAAAATGGAATTTAAGCATATAACACAAATTTATTTGTTCCCGTTCTAAGAAACCTAGATAAAAAAAACAACAGTAAAAATATTTTATGAGTCAAATGACCTAGCAAACCAAACTAATTACCAATCAAACCATGCAAAAAATTGTAGTAATATTTAGAAAAAGAGCTTTCATCCTCCCCAATATTATAAGTAAATCTAGCCACACACACTTAAATCTTGGTCATGATGCCTACCAACTAGGAGCTTGCACAATTTGATGGGTACAAATCAAATGTTGAGGCAAGAAATAAGATTGTATTGGTGTTCTCTTACGGATTCTAGATTGTATTCCTAGTGCAATTGAGTGTAAATTGTGTTGAAAACCAATGTGGAGGCATGAAACAATATTGCATTACTGGTTTCTCATGGGCTCTAGTCTTGTAATTACCACCATTCTATGAGCTATTCTTAACCCATTAATCTTCTTGCGACCCTGTTTCCATAGGAGATGTGGTTGTTATTTCTTGAAGCTCCCACAAAGTTGTAACTAGTCTCCTTGTAAAGAACGAAAATTTGTTTTTGCATGCAAATACCATTTAATGTCCTCTTTCTCCAATCGCCATGATCATGAATTATTCCTCATGCTTTCCTTGAAAATTTTATCAATCTTAACTATGTCATCAATATATGTATCTTTACCTCATAAAAATGAATATTTTAGCATAAAGATCAAAGGAACTATTACTGAGAGAAGCCATGTATCCATTAAAACATGTTAATAGTGTTAATTACACCAAAGGCATTCCCCCTATGGGAAAGGCACTTCTAGACGTTTCTACGACTATGCTAAATTTGACGGTTTGACGGTCGTTTGGACGTTTTCGTGTTTTCCCACTATTTTTAATAGTTTTTTTGGGGCTATTTTTAACCAAACATGCATACAAAAGAGGAATGGGCCCTTCAGAATCAGATGGATGGGGCTACGCATTCATATCCCTAGCAATCACCATGGCCATTGCTAATGCGTTGTTCATTGTAGGAATGCCGCTCTACAGGCACAGGCTTCCTGGAGGTAGCCCATTAACCCGTATAATGCAAGTTATGGTGGCTGCCTTTAGGAAAAGGAAAGTTGCTCTGCCTGCCAACGAGGGTGATCTGTACGAGGTCATCGGTAAAATATCAGAATAATAGATCTGTGAAATTCATACCTTGAGTCCATTGTCTAACTTCCACGATGTGAGTTTAATATTCATTGGAGATTAACGCAGTATCCTTACACATTTGGAATGAGATACCATTGGATAAGTAAATGAATATAATATCTTTTAAAAGTTTAAGTGATAGTATTTCCAAGTCGATTCACATTTCTTTTTCCTGAGGTGGCATCTACAGAACCAATTTCACATTACAGTGACTCAGATTAGCTCGAAATCTCTGATAGATTCATTTTCTTTTAATTGTGACTATTGGATTCTCTTACCTCAGTTATATCAGCTGGAGCTACCTACAATGTGTCTGCGTGCTTTCTTGAATCAACTGTGCAATGATGTTTTCTGGTCAAAGCAATAATCGAGTTTCAACAACAAATGTGTGAATCTTATTCATCCACGAGCTACTGCATGCAACTGCATATACTAAGACGTGATGCCAATTAGTTTCCATCAACTCCTAAGTACAGAATCAGCGTATTTTCTAGTAAATCAGTACATGTGGAGATTTTATATCATGAGTGGTAGCATATGGTGACCTCTAAAAGCATCATCATTACATGCCTAATCGCCTGTGCACACCAATGGTGCAAATGAGCCTAAATGCATTTTCTCCTAGCTTTAATTCCTCTTCAATTGTGTCAACAATAGCTCCTATAGGTCTATATCTAGTCATGTGGGAGAACCAGGGGCTTATTTTAAGAGGAAATATATGTCCATTGTTCTTGCTCAAGAGTGAATACTTGGCACGTCTTCTAAGAGGAAATGTTATGGAAAAGATGAAAGTGGTAAATGTGGAAGTACTGGAAGGTGCCACTGCTCTAAATGGAGGTTAGTAGTCTATAACAAATTAGGTGTGAAAACTAAATAATCCACGTGACATAAACTATAATCCTATTTGTGCAAGGGTAGTTTCATCGATTTTTATGAGTTGTTAAAGAAATGTTTAGGAATGCATATATGAAATTGGAAAACTCATACTACCATAATAGTTGCACGCCCACACTTTCTTGTACAAAGTCATTTATGTCATCCTTAGGCATGGATGGTAGTGTAGCCAATGACAAGAAAATGGTGCAATATCAATCCATTGTTCCTGCTCAAGAGTGAATACCTAGCACGTCTTCTAAGAGGAAATGTTCTGGAAAAGATGAAAGTGGTAAATGTGGAAGTACTTGAAGGTGCCATTGCTCTAAACGGAGGTTAGTAGTCAATAAAAATTAGGTTTCTATGAATTATTTCTGATTTTATTCCCAATTTTGAAATGTAGAAACAACCTTAAAATTAAGTGGCCCATCTATATTTCTACACTTACGAAATCAATCACACCCCTTATCAACATCAACTACAAAAGTAATAACTATCCCTCTAAATCAAATAACATATACCATTCGGCATTCACATTGCATTGTATGGATGCATTGAAATATTTTTTTTTGTAAATTTTCTTCAACCATGAGTTGATGGTTCTGGTTTGTACTTTGGGAAAAACATAGTGTAAGAATGAATGATCAGAATGATATATTATGGCTCTAATTGCATCTTTTTGTAAATCACCACAAAGATGGTTTAGCAGAACCTACAAATTTAAACAAAAACATAAACGAAGCATGAAACCCCCAATTGTAAGAGACATACTGCAGACCACCCATGCACAAACATAAACATTTCGTTGGTTTAAATGTCAGGTTTCTGTAATTGTCATAGTCACCATATTTGGATAAGTACTAATTTTCCTGCCATATTTTTGTATTTCAGATTTTACTAGGCATGCCAAGAGCCAATCAGATCAAATATGTTTTACTTGGCTCTGTAGAGGTATGCAGATCTATTTTTTTCTATCATAATTGTCTTTATTAGTCGGTATAAATGAATGTACAGTAAGTTATGATAGTGTAGGTGATAATATTAGTAGTAGCTATTATTATACAAGGATAACCCTATATGCGCTCTTAGTGGCTACATCCCTTACTGATTTAAATGGTCTAATTAGCTTTAGAAATGTTTCCCAACTATTCCATTTTAGTCATATTGACTATTGGATAATATCACGATAATTAGACTCGTAATCCCCAGAATGGGCTTATGATTAAGAACAGAGGTAAGGAAATTTTAAAAAAACTAAGCTAAAAAATTATATTGTACTGTGTATGGATTCTACTATTAAATCTGATTTGTTGTGCAGATATGACTAATCTTTGATACTTGGAAAATGGATGAAGCTTCCAAGTTTACTTTAGAGTAATCGTTGTACTGGTACTATTATTTGGAATGTAATATTTCACTAGAAATTTATGAATAAATAAGTGAAATGTTGCTGAATTCCAAACAATGCCATTTTAAAGAATAATAGCAATGTTTGAATACTTTGGCAATTGTAAAGTGATCGATGGATAAATCATTTCTTGATGGTATATTCTCCTTTATTACTCAATTACCTCTCTCTCGTCAATTTTTTATTCATATGTTTTATTTGCAATTGAATAAGCTGACAACAAAAATACAAGTCAGAAACATAGTGCCGACACCCAACCTCAAAAGAGGAAACAATTCAGTGGTGAATTAACTAGCAGTATCTGTCCAACAATTTTATAAAAGAGAACAAAATATTCAAAGGTGGAAATTAGTCTTGGGAGGTAATTAAAGTTGAAAAATGAAGAACAATGAACAATGAATTTGCAGATACGAGATTTGGATGGGCAGGCATCCTTAGAAGACATTTGTTGGAGCCTGCTCCCATGTGGTGGCCTACAAATCTTGTCCAGGTTTCTCTCTTCAGGTGATTTACCTTTCATGTTTATATCAAGGGTCAAGACATAAGAAAAAGAAAACTTAGATTTTAAAATTTGAACTTCTCTTTCTTAGGGTTGTGGAGAAACCACAGCTCCACCAAATACTTTCAGACTTTGGATGGTATGGACCTTGTCATCACATTGCATCTTAGGTGGTGTAGACTTGGAGACATCAAAGGCCATAGCCAAATATCAATACAAATCTTATCAGGTCTCAAACATCATTGTAGAAGACTTGGGATAATCTCCACCACAACAATTGGAATCGTAGTGCATCTTATGCAGAATAGACCTCAAATCCCTCGTCTCAATATTTGTTCAAACCTGAAAAATCATCATGGCCTCAAATTTCCATAGTGCCACAAACTTTGGATGGCTCTTCACATGTCTGGTGATTTTTTGTTGTTTTGAAAAGACCTTGGCATCACATTCCATTTTAGGTGAAGTATACCTCAAAGGTGTCTGTAAAATATAAATATCATAAATCACCATGGCCTTAAATTTCAAGAATGGCACCGGATGATATGTCTCTTTATTGATTGTGATGTTTTTGACCAACTTTTTTTGTGCCATTTTAGTCTTCTCTTGTGCCCATCTGGTGCTTTCTCTACTTGTTCAACTTGGATAGAGATTCCCTAGGCACTCCAACTGTATACTTCTTTTCTTTCTTTTCCTTGTTGCAGTTGGACATAGATACAATAGGAACTTATATTGTATACCATGCACACACACTTCTTCTGAACCTTGGTCATTCATTTGATATAAAAATAATATTAGAATCTGATACACCAAACTGGAGTTGGTGAGAACATGGATTTCAAGTAAATTCATTTTGTTTCAATTTTCAATTGTTGTGATTGCACAGATCTTCATGAAAAGGAGAAAAGGCCCAAGGGAGGCCTTATGAGAAATCAGTTCTTTTTATTAGTTCTTACATGCAGTTTCACCTATTATGTTGTGCCTGGCTATTTGTTTCCCATGATCACATCCCTGTCATGGATCTCTGGATATTTCCTAAATCTGTGCTAGCACAACAACTGGGTTCATGACTGTATGGTCTTGGTATATGTGTCATTGGAATAGACTGGTCAAAAATTTCTTTTTGCTTGGGAAGCCCACTTGCAAGTCCTTGGTTTTCCATTGTGAACGTAGCTGTTGGATTTGTGTTTGTAATGTATGTGATGACACCATTGGCATATTGGCTAAATGTTTTTGATGCAAAGACATTTCCCATATTTTCTGAGGATCTTTTCACCTCCTCTGGCCAAGAGTACAAAATTTTCAAGATTATTGATTCAAATTTCCATCTGGACTTGAAGGCTTATGAGGAGTATGGCACATTACATTTAAGTACCTTTTCTGCTATGACATATGGAGTGGGATTTTCTGCATTGACTGCCACAATAGTTCATGTGCTTCTTTTCCATGGAAACTATGTATCCATCTCCAAGTCTTTATCTTATTTATAAATTCTAATAAAATTATGTGATGTCACCAAAGTAATACTGATTGAATGTATTTTCTAAAATGTCAATGGTGCAGAGAAATTTAGAAGCTTAGCGTTTCTACTTTTAGAGATCATATAGTGGATGTGCACACCAAGTTAATGAGAAAATACAAACATGTGCCAGAATTATGGTTCCAAACAATTCTTATTGGCACTATTGGTTTGTCCATCTTTGCATCTGAGTACTACATCGATCAACTTCAATTTCCCTGGTGGGGAGTACTGTTAGCATGTGTTATTGCCTTAATCTTCACACTTCCCATTGGCATTATTACTGCAATTACAAATCAGGTAAGATTGAATGAATCTTATGCATACCTTTTTCACCAGCCTTTTCAGTTGTGTCTTGGATGCCAGTGCTTTTTAAGGACTCTCTTTTTGTATGAGCCTTTGAAATGTTGGGTTTTTAAATCTCATTGCTTCTAGCCAAATAAAATAGTTGTTATGCCTGTGAATATCAATATACATGAAAGAACAAACTAATGTCTTCATTGAGGTACTCTTCTCCATTGAAGATTAGGCATATGTTAATAGAACTCTGTCAGGGAGGGATTTTCTTACACATTCGATTTGAATCTCTCTATTAAAATTTTGTTATCACTAACTGGTTATGTATTCCATGGTTTTAGCATAAACATCTAATTAGTATAAGATAAATGAAAAATAATTATAGGCATTTGTTCTAAATTGCTAATCATTCTTCTTGTTGTATTCTCTGGGACAGAGGCCAGAGCTACTCGGCTCACTGCATTTGTAAACCGCATTGTGAAGCTAAAATAAATTTAAACTAGCACAGATAGGGCTTGATATGTGCTTGATAGAAAACTTTGGTAGGTTGTGTGGGTGTTGATTGTAAAATCATGACACTTCAATTTTAGTATATCTTAAGACTTTATTTATGATATTAGAATGACCATCTCATTGATCTCAATCGTAACATCTTTGCAAAATTGGGGAATATTTTTACTACAAGCTAAATACATTTCTTGTGTGGGTGTTGTAGACTCCACATCTGAACGTGATCACATAATACATTACAGGTTACATTTATCTTGGAAAACCAGTAACAAACATATGCTTCAAATTGTATGGTTACATTAACATGACTCAAGCCTTCACATTCTTACAGGACTTTAAATTGGGCCATTATATGAAGATCCCCCCCACAAAATATGTTCAAGGCTTTGTTCCCACCATTTCTTCATCAATTGGATTCTGATTTACTATTTGATCAAATTGTATCACACCTCGAGTAGATCTCTTTTTTCTGACAGGCTCATTTTCTGCATATCTTTTCAACATCCTTCTTTTTGCTCTTTGTAATTCACACAAATAATTAATAAACACCAATAAAACTAATTTTGAGTATGAAAATGATGACAGTGTCATTGTGGTAGAAGTAGGCTAACAAACAATGCACATTTCCAATGCCATCCGCTTCAGATCTCAATCTTAGTCTAACAATACTATGTAGAGGTGATCTATTGAAAGAGGTGTTACACATTTTGTTTACCTACATTTCCAAGAAAACCATTTCAGATGGTAAGAAAATTCACTCGTATAGCAATCAGAGGGAATTTAAGTTTTCCACAAATAAACTATTACAAAATACCATTATACTCATGTATGAAAAGTGTGGAAGTTTAGCAGGTGTTCACCAAGTGTTTGACCAAATGACTGAACAAGACCTCATCTCATGGAATATCATAATTGCATTTTACACAAGACACGGGCATCCTCACCAAGCATTGACATTGTTTCACCAAATGCAACCAACAAGGTTTGAACCTGATCAATTCACCTTTTCTGGCATACTCCCAGCCTGTGCCAAAATAGGTGATTTGAAATAGGGTATAGATATCCACAAAAGTACAGTGGAGAAGGGATTTTTGTTAGATGTTGCAGTTGCGAGTGCCCTGGTAGATATGTATGCAAAATGTGGAAGTATACAGGCACGTGAACTATTTGACAAAATGCTTGAAAGAAATGTAGTCACATGGACCGCAATGACTGTAAGTTATGCACACAATGGGTTTGTTGAAAAGGCATTCAAAACTTTTAAACAAATGCAATTGGTAAGAATCAAGCCAAATTCCACTACCTTTTCCAGCAACCTCCCAGTGTGTGCCAAAATGGGTTATGTAGAACATGGCATGGACATCCATCAAAAAATAATTGAAAGGGGTTTCTTGTCAGATGTTGCATTTGTAAGTGCCCTGGTAGATATGTATGCAAAATGTGGAAACATTATCAAGGCACATCAACTATTTGAAAAAATGTCTCAAAGAGATGTGATTTCATGTACTGCAATGATTGCAGGATATGCACAAAATGGGTTTGTTGAAGAGGCTTTGAAAACATTTAAATGAATGCAATCGGCAAGGTTTCAAGCCAAGCTCCAAAACTTTTGTTTATTCAAGGTATATTTGTCTTTTCATGTTCAAAGTTTGTTCTTTCTATGCATTATACTAGGTAGATTGTTCCTATTAGCCTCAGACTTTTGAAGATGGAATTGTAAAACATCATATGCAGATTGCATTCTTCCATGACTCAAAATGCTGGAAATACAATGTTGTCAGATGTTCTACCTTCCAGATCATATGGATTAATGCCTGATAAAAGTTATCTTACATCACTGAAGGCTCCTCTTCTCAATATGAAAATGGGACAGAATGGTATTCCATTTAACAATGCATTGATGCACTCAGAGGACTGTCATGGAAATCAGAAAAATGATTTTGGAGGGAAATGCATAGATGATTTTGTATTAGAAGGAAAGGACAATTTTCCAAATTCTTCAGAGGCAGAATTTACTCAGAGTCAAGATTCTAAATGTGCAAGTTCATTTCTACACTCTATTGAGAGCAAGCAACTTTCATTTGCAGAGGCTACAAGATAATATATGGTGTATGCTCTGTTACCACCATGGACTATTGTTGTTGTTATATATATTTTATAACAATTTATTGTGTTTTCCTTAGTGAGATTCTAATAACATCTTACTGGTGATGTACATAAAAGCTGGCCTATAAACTCTTATTGATATTTGTCTTAAACCCATAGTTAAAATCTTATCGTTTGGTGCATTGGAGAGCAATTGTTTTTGGTATAATGAGTTAAGTTTTTGGTTTTTTTGAGTTCACTTCGTTTTCAAGTGGAATGTTCACAAGTTAGAAGATACTTGCTGCATCATGTTACTCTTTAGACCATTTTTTTCAAAGAAATGATGAGTTGTGTAGTACAAATTAACTCTTTTCTACTTGATACTCATCTTAAAAACATAGTCAAAATCTTATTGTCAGGTGCACAGAGTGAAGTTTTTTGTGGTTATTTTAAACCTATTCATCTTTTTTCTAAGTGGTAGCTTACAAGTTATTAAATAATCGTTGCATCACATCATACCTTAGACAATTATTGTGAGGTTATTGGTAGTTTGAGTAGTTACGAAAGGGTTTCTTGCCTACAAAGGAAATCTGACATGATGTAATATGTGATTAGGCATTGTAAGCTTATATATTTAGAGTTTTAACATTCTATGCTCATAGATGAGGCCTTCTGTTGAGAATCTATAAAAATTTATCTAGATCAGCTAAAATATTTAGAGTTTTAACATTCTATGCTCATAGATGAGGCTTTTCTCTTGAGAATCTATAAAAAGTTATCCAGACATGGCCAAGGTTTAATTTTAGTAGCAGAAGCCTAGGTAGCCGGTATGGGGTATGCGTACGGTATCTTTGGTATGATAGTTTTTGGGAGGCCGGGTATAGTGCTTGGGTATATATATATATATATATATATATATAATAAAATATTTAAAAATATAGCCAAATAAGCAAAAATTTAGCCTTATACATGAATAGAGTAAACAAATTATTAAATAAGTGAAATAGCCAAATAACATATTAATAATTCAATGCATTTTGTCGTGATATTCATTGATCAAACTTAGAACTAGTACATTCTTCAAACTCCAAATGTTACAATGTCCAATTATAATCATAAATAATAACAAATCACATAACTGGTCTGGAATTTCAGCTATTACCAGCTCCCTTCAAATTTGGCAGTTCAGATTCCTTTGGGATATCTCTTATTATTCCTGCATTAGTCTTACTTGCTAGCGGAGATGTCACCTCCGCATTTTTCATCCTACATTACCCAAACTCATCTCAACTGTTACAGTTTCAGCCATTGTTTTAGGTACTTCTGTGAATGCCCTTGTTTTACCACAGTTGAGTCATTTACGTAATCCCATTTGTGGGTACCTTTATTGACCCCCAAAAATAAAAAATTAATAAGAACAGGGTGCGGACATCCATCACAACATAATTGATGACTTCAGACACTCTTGTAGCATCTAAAAAGAGTGACAACAAGTCCCCACTACTTCCTGAGAGCCACCATGATCTACTAGATTCTGATTGCAAGGATGTTTCATTTTCAGGAGCAGTATTCAATCTATAAACAACCATTGCAGTGTATTGCATCTGGCTTTAAATTTGATCAAGTATTTATGAATGTATTTCCTTAGGTTGTGAGCTGAAAAAGTGGTTGTTGTTGCCTGTTCTTCCTTGAATTAAAACTCAAGGAAGAAATTATCTAGGCATCCAGAAATACATGTCCTCAATTTTGCATCCACAAAATTTATGAAACATTGTCAATGCAAATGCTTGGGAAAATTTGGCCAGAGACTTCAATGTAGTCTCATGTGTTAAGACTCACGAGTCTCGCATTTGGCCTCAACAAGGCTGTTGTTTATCATTACTTTTAACATAAATTTTAAAAAAAACACATTTGAATTTTTCAAGACTTTTGAAACCCATTCTACAAGAAATAGTCATCAATCATAGCATACTAGTTATGGGAGCACACTTCAATCTATACAACACCTCTTCGAGGCAAAGACACATTAGATGCTTTCGCTTCTCTTTTGCATATCCACATGGCTACTCCATATAGACTTCCCAAGTCAATTCATCGTTAATCAAAGCATTCGAGACTAATATCACTCAACAAAATCAACTCATCGTAAATACTAGCCTCTACTTCTGATAAAGCACCTCCACTACTTACCTTACTCAAACTTCTTATCCAAAGCAAGATCAAATGTATAAATGTATTCATGTTTAGTGCCAAACATCCTTGGCCACAAAGACTACCACTCATGATATAAAATCTGCAAATGTACGGGAAGTTTTCATGTATTCATGTTTAGTTCAAATAAAATAGTCTGCAAAATGAGACCACTCATGATATAAAATTTACAAATGTATATGTACCGAATTTGTAACAAATTTTAAATGTAGAGATAGAACATTTAAATGTAATGCTTCATCTATATTCCTACACTTACAAAATCAATCGAGCCCCTTATCAACATCAACTACAAAACTAATAACTATCCCTCTAAAATCAAATAACATATACCATTTGGCGTTCACATTGCATTATGCACATGCGATTGCTAGTTTAATAAATAAATAAACCATATAACAAAATTCTTAGGTTGCTAATTTTCTCAAAAAAAATGACAACATTTTATTTTAATCTTAAAAGCATTAAAATTTATACCTCGAATTGCAGAAAATCTATTATAAAATAACCCCACTCTCTTTTTACACTTAACATGATGGGTAATAAATTTAATATTATATTAGGAACAAACATCCCCAAATACTATAAAGAATCTCCCTATTTTAACTGATGACAACGTGAATACTCAAAGAACTTTTCTTTACATCTTCCTGTAATATTTACGTCCGCTTAATATATTAAAATAGACATTTATTACATTCACTGATTTTTATGATGGTGACATCTAAAAATTACTGAATATTGAAATTATTTGTGCTCATTGTATCTTTACTGGCCCTAGACTCTTTATGTTGGCTTTGCGTGATATTAAATGCTCTGTTCTTAAATTGGGATCTTCCAATCTATGTAACACTTTTTTAGTACTATTGTAATATTATATGTAATTACTCTTATAATTCATAAAGAGATTAACTTTATAATACAACCATATGTGACATGGCTTGTCTTGTTATTATGTGTCTTATTTTATAAAGAGAAACATGAACATAGTATTAATATTTTATTTATAACTAATTCAAAAATGTTTTTGTGTATTTATAGATTTAATATAACGTTTATAGAATATAATTTTGTTTAAGAACAATAAATTGGCAAGAAACTTCATATAACAAGATTATTATTTGTATTGAATGGATATATTCAAGTGCAATAAATTTTTGTAGTAAGTATTGTGTAAATTATATTTTGGGTTAAAAAATTATGATTTGATCTAGTGTGTATTATGATATGAAAATATTGTGTTTATCATTGTTGTTTAATTGGTACGTATAAATGCAATTGAGTATTTTTTGTTATAGTTATTTGGTTAAGTTATATTTATAGTTGTGTTTGTGGGATGTTTTGGTTTCTATAGTTTGCGGCGAAATTTCTCCATAGCAACTTCTTACATTTATTTGTCTGTATGTAACTTTTTCATTATTTACAATATAATTGAGTGATGGGATGTGGGAACTACATTTAAGTTAACAATGACATTATATTAATAGTTACATTTCGTAAGAGTATCTTTACGCATTTGTAACGCCGCCTCAAAAACAACCGCTCGAGACCAAGAACAACCTAGGTTTAGTTAGGAAAAGTTAAGGAATAATTTTTTTAAAGTGTTCCCAACAAAATTCCAGAGTCCATTACAACAGTGAACAAAAATCCTACACAACACTAGGAGAGAGAAATTCATCCCTAGCACAGATAGATTATCTTCTTGCGGGCGCGTGGAAGAAATTTCCTCGGGCATGGAAGAGGAGTTTAGATAAACTTTTCTTCTAGGTGTAGAGAGAGGTGAGGAAGAAAGTCTTTTTCTCTCAGGCACACAAGATAGGCGCGAAAGAGACTCCTTTTTCTCCAAGGCGCATAAGACGGGCATGGATTAGACTCCTTCTCTCATGGTGCGTGCAGACAGGTAGAAGATACTCATTTTCTCAAGTGGGCATGTAAGACGGTGCAGAGAAGATCTTTGAAATGCACAGAGGCTCACGAGCACGCAAGATAGGCGTGCAAGAGGCTTTTCCTCTTGCCTTCAAAGGCCATAACTTTTGATAGGAAATCTTTTTAGCAAAAAGAAGACTTTTGAAAATCTCTTGATGTCCTCTTTACAAGAATTTAATTTAATTTCAATAAATTTTAAAGGGTCAAGTATGAGAAAACGTTCTACAGGCTTATAAAATGCAAACTTGTAACACTTGACTTATAAAATTTTGTTCAATTCGACCTCCTTCCATTCTCAACATGCCAAAAAGACATTTAGAGGATTTTAGGATGGAAAGCAAGTTTTTTTTTGTTGATTAAAGATCAATTGAAATTTTTCAATTTTGATAACAAAGCACTAGCTAGTTTTGCATTTGTTCGATTTGAAAGGATCCTTAACTATTTCTTAAGTGGTTTGGTTTGTTTGGGGATGCCTTAATCATATTAAATTCAATTCAATGTATTCATTTTATTGTTCCTTGTTGTAGGGGTCATTCTATACATTTGAGTAAAATATTTTCCAATTTGAAAAATTCTCTAACAAAGTTCTAAAATCTCAAATTCGATTTGATCCATTTACATTTACGAACATAATTTATGAATTCATTCTAATCCAATCACTGTAATATTCTCGTTTCCTTCAAATCATGAATTCCAAAGGAAAAGAGTAATATATTCTCTTCATGTGTATTCCCTTTTCAATTTTCCAAACATAGATTTCAAATATACTGTAAAAATAGATTTCCAAAGAAGAAAATATCATCTTAATAGAACTAAATAAATTCTATTGATTTAGATGATTCTTTTCCAACTTTCTTTTCCATTTATCAAATACAACTTACAAGGATATAAACTTTTCTTTTCTTTCATTCAAAAGCATGAAACATAGAGTACATCTCTTTCACACTTCGAATTACAACTTTCCTAGCCAATACAAAACATCATTTCCATCACAAATAATATACAAGGACATCCACTTCAAGTGGGAAAAGGTTACAATAAGAATTAGTCTCAACAAGGACTATCAAGCTCATTCTTTTTCCTCGGCTCCAACAACACCAACATGAATTTCCATCATTCTCTAATTTGATCACATCGAGAGCAGGGGGAAAGACAATGATCTCCACCCGACCAAGACACCTATCTGATGAAAAGAGAATCCATCCCTTCTTCATTGGCCCCAATCCCCCCAACCACAATGCAATAAGAGATGTGTTTCAACTCATGGAAACAACTGGCTTCCACAACCACACATGTAATCTTTCACATACACATTTCATATTTAAAACACATTCCAAAGCAAAACTATAGTTTTAGCAACCACAAGATAAACACACAACAATAATCAAGCTTCATCTAAACAGCAAGCCAAAGTAGAGCAAGAAACTATGGGGGATGCTACTTATGCCTCCCAAAGGGGAAATGGGTATCACCACCTCAGAACAAACCATCAAAATATATATAAAATTTCAATCCCTGATAAGCCCTTATGCTCCCCAAGTAGCCCTTATGCCTCCTCACATTTCCTTATGCCTATAACCTCTTATGGCACCCGATAGCGAGTAAAGAAATGCAAAGCTATTTATTTTTACAATGTGGAACCCAAATACCTGCACTCCTCTCCACTTATGCCTCCCAAAGCATCTTATGCGCTCCACATGGATAATACCCCATAGTCTTCTCCTACACCATCCCTAAGCCATCTACCTAACCAGCCAACAAATAAAACAACACATTCAAACATTCAACCATTCACATATGCATAAAATAAAAGAGGAGCATTTCCAAGAGCTAAGCTCTTACCTCTCCATGATGGAGTTTCTTCCAAGATGCAAAAGCAACAAGCTTTCCCGTCAAGCTTGATCAATCGATCATCAATCACAAACATGCAACAAAACTCCAATCTTCTCCAAAATTTGCAAGAACTCAAACACCCCAAGATAAGTCACCCAAAGATGAAGTGATGAAAGGGAAGCAACCAAGCACAAGTATTCAACAATCTCCCATTTTCTCCAAAATAAAGAGCTCCTGAACCAAAAGAAGTATGCCAAAGTGAAGCAACTCCCAAAATAATCTAAAGAGTTCCAATTTATAGAAGAGGGAAGGGAAGAGGATGAGATGGATCCATGTAGGATGCCACTTCACACATCCTCAACTCCAGACACAAAAGTCAACTTCATTCTCCAATGCATAATCAATAGGTGGGTGAATAATATAACAGTTTCACTTACACACTCAAACAAGCCCACACCCCAAAGGACTGAAATTAAAACATGAAGAAAGAACAATTAAAACCTACAACTTGACTTACAAAAATGCATAAAGAAGGGATCATTTTAACTCTCCAACCATAGGTAAGGTTGGTAAATAAATTTAAGAGGTATGGGACAAGTTTAACTTGTCCCACAAGCCTCCAAAATCAGCCTCCAAGGACAAATTCGAATTTTAAAGAAGGTGGAGTGTTTCATAATCCAAAATCAACTTACATATTTTTACACACATTACATAAAACAATTAATTCAAGAGCCAACAACTCCAATAATTACTTTCTTATGTCCCAATTTGATTAATTAATTTTTAACAATATGATTACTCACATTAATTTACCACAATTAATAAATAATGAAAGGGATAAACACATCACTTAATAAACACATACAAACATTAATAAAAAGGAACCAAATAAATAAATACACATAACCCTTGGTCAAATTTAAAGGTGATCCCCCATGTAGAATCCTAACATAATCGAAAAAAACACACCCCGAAAAAATTACTGTTTCCATGGTGACCTTGTTGAATTCATCTAGAATTCCAGTGTGGTTGGTCTTCGATCCCCAGATGTGTGTTGTGATATTTTAACTTTCCAAAAGAAAATACCTCCTTCGGTCTCATGGCCATGTCAGACTGAACGATCGAATGAATAACAAATTATCATTTCAAGATCATCGATATATATGGGAATCAAATAATCATCGAAGATAATCAACATTATCACTTCTGATTTCATCCACAACTAGTATCATCATTAATTTTTAATTCAATTCTCATTTTCTAGGTCTACTCAAAATATTCAAATACCACAAGTCGAATGAACATCTATAATATAACCAAAAGCTAGCCAAGACAATATATCAGCGTCGATATCTAAATGTCTCACAATAACCATCATGCATCGTATAAGAATCAAAAGTCAGTTAATAATCCATGATCGAACATCTAAAAATCATACTAAATCAAAACTATAATAATGTCCATAACATAGCCAACATATCATAATCAATTTCAAAAAAAGGAAGTCGAAGGGAAGTTAGACGCTTCTGACATTGATTACATTTTGTAAATATGATGATTTAAATTTGATTTATCATTTGTTTTTAGGTTGAAATTTATCACTTTTCTAAATTTTCAATTAAAAAAAAACTTACGAAAAAAACTAAACTTAATTTTCCCTTTCAAATAAAATTTGTCGAGCACGGACAGGAAAAAGATTTTACAGATTCACCTGTGAAACAAAATTTCCTAGAGGTGCTTCAAGTGGAAAGTGTTGAAGATCGATCATCCCATCCCCTACGTGCATAGAGGAGTTGGACAAACTTGAACACATGACCTCCACTTTAACAGCCACATGTCACACATAGTACCTTTGCAGCTGTTAAGCTAACCTGCTATTTTGCCCAAGCAAGTTGAATATAACAATCGCCATACAAATGTATCTACCGCCCACAAACATGTGCCAGAAGGGTTAGGCTTGGTCTGAAAAACAAGAAGCCCAGGCCTGGGTCCTTCCCAATCTCTCGAGTCAGGTCTTCCATATCGAATCAAGAAAAATATTGACCCTCTCCTAGGATGAACTTTCTGTCCCTTAAACCTTTCAATTATGGCTCAGATTCCTTGCCGAGTACATGTCATCATAGACTCGTTGACCTTCATGAAATTTTTCCAATGGCTTGGCACCTCCCGTGGATGTTTCTCCACGATAATACTATGAAACTTTCTCTGACACAATAATTTAATTGAACTTTAGGAGGATGAGAATCAGGGAGAATGGGTGTGAGGTCTCGATTGGATGATTCTCCACCATCAAGTGTGGTTTGTGGATGTCCACCTTTTTAGCCATGCGAGAGATGTAAAATCGGACACCGATCACGGGTTTGAATTAATTCTCCCAACTTTCCCGCTAGAGCATATGAGAGCAAGTAAATCAGTATCTCGTAATTCTATCCCATTGAATCATCAGGTTTGAATTTTGTGGATGGCCCAATTTTTCAGCCGAGAGTCGAAATCAAAACACTCAAGTTGTTCTCCCATTTCCTATAATCAGTTGCATTAATCATGTCTCTATAATTCTTCCATGATCATGGCTTAATTTGAGGAGCCGACGCTCTAAATTCAAATGATTAGTCAGATTAAATGGAGGCAATGCGAACATGGTTGTCGGGCGTCATGCCGACATACCTTATTCAAATATATGATACTCGTATTGAAAGTCATAGATGGATGCAAGAATATATGACTCAAATAAAAATTATGCTAATTGAGAAGTAAAATAAGAAACCCTAAAAAAACATTCTAAATAATAAATTGGTCCTAACACCTTATATGTTGAAACTCTCTCACTGATCACACTCTCTCTCTCTCTCTCTCTCTCTCCCTCTCTCTCACTCACTCACTCCTCACATGCCACAGTAAAATTTTATTACTTGATAGAGTCGAAGCATTACTAGTAGATTCCATGGGTCATAGCACGATACGTGGAAGCTCGCATAAAATAATGTTGAAAAAGATAAACTATGGGCACAATGCGAACTACACGCTATTTAATACTTGTATCTATATTTAAGATGCTACTAGTGGAATTTGATACACCTACCATCTTTCCATGCATAACCCTATGCGCGACCACTGAGTGTCGACAATTTTCGTATTGGTCGTACATTGATTTTGGTTTTTTGAAGAGTTAGAGAATGGCTCGAGGACGATACATTAAATTCTATTTTTTCATAAAGTTGAGCCTCGCCTTTTCTCTTAACTTAACTATTTCTAATTACTTTTCTCAAGAGCTTGTATTAATAGTTTGAATTACTGATAAGCCCTAATACGATTATGTGTATGCATGAGAATTATAATACTGACCATCATGTGAGGGTGTCACAACAATTAATGTTGATAAGTATCAACTCCATCTAAATAATCATCATGTTGTACTAACTTATATGTAGTTAAAAATGTCTTTTCCATGAAATACATTAGTTGTATGCTTAACTTTTATTGTCTAATTCATTTTATTTATCATTTCAGTTCTTTTTCCGAAGTCAAATTTTCATCAGTTCTTTTACATTCGTAATTCTTATGTCAATTATACATTGTAAAGGATGTTAAAAAGGCCTTTCCATAACATGAAAAAATATTAAATAGGTGATATAGTTTAGAACAATGGGTGAATAAGTCAAACAATTTTAATCTCAAACATAGTGAAGATTCAAATGATGTTCTTTTGCGTGGGAGTACATACTCTTCTCAAATGAGAAAAGTAATGACTTGTTTACACTCATTAGTTATTGTGTTGGTGACATTTTAAATTTAGTGAATGTTGAAGTTATTTGTGCTCATTATATCTTTACACTTTCATTTCTATAAATACATATGATTAAATTCTAGATTTATGATTAATTTTCTCTTAGATTAAGATTAAGTTTGTAGTTTTCACTTCTCCAATTATTGAATTGAAAAAATCACACAACAAAATTCCCAACAAAATTTCTGAGTCCATTACAATAGTGAACAAAAATCCACACAACAGAGAGAAATTCATCCTTAAAGCAAGAGTATATTATCTTCTTGTGGGGCATGGAAGAAATTTCCTTGGCTTGGAAAGAAACTTTCTCTAGGCATGGTAGAGGTACAAAGAAACTCTTTTCTCCTGTGCATCGCAAAGACAAAAAGGTAAGAGACTCTCTTTTCTCCCGGGCGAAGATAGGCAGGTGGGAAGAGACTCCTTCTCACCCGGGCATAGAAGAGACTCGTTTTATCATGGTCATGCAAGACGAGGTGAGCAAGCTGGGCATGCAGAGGATCTCAGGCGCGCGAGACGGGCATGCAGAGGCTTTTCCTCTCTGCCTGAACTTCAAAGGTGATAACTTTTGGTAGGGAAACTCGATTTTGGAAAACGAGGACTTTTTGGAAATATCTTGACGTCCTCTTTAGAAATTAACCTTAAGAATTTAATTTCAATAAACTTTTAAGAGTCAAGTTTGAGAAAACGCATTTCTGTAGGATTATAAAATGAAAACTTGTAACAACTTGGACTTATAAAATTTTGTTCAATTGACCTCCCTCATTTCTCGACATGCAAAATAGACATGAAGGGTTGTTCTTGAGAGGAGTTTAGGATGGATATCAATTTTTATTTTTGATTGAAGATCAATTACAAATTTCTCAATTTTGATAGCAAAACAACTCGAGTTTTCCTTTGTTCGATTTGAAAGGATCATTAACCATTTCTTAAGTAGTTTAGTTTGTTTGGGGATGCCTTAATCATATTAAGTTCAATCGATGTATTCATTTTATTGTTCCTTATTGTAGGGGTCATTCGTACATTTGATTAAAATATTTGCAGTTTGAAAATTTCTCTAACGAGTTCTCTGACTTCACTTGATTCGATTTGATCCATTTACATTTACCAACATAATTTATGAATTCATTCCAATCCAATCTTTCTGATATTTTGTTTCCTTGAATCATGAATTCGAAGGAAAAGAGTAATATATTCTCTTCATGTGTATTCCCTTTTCAATTTTCCAAGCAGTGATTTCAAATATACTCCAAAAATAGATTTCTAAAGAAGACAATATCATCTTAACAAAACTAAATAACTTCTATTGATTTAGATGATTTTTTTCTGACTTTATTTTCCATTGATCAAATACAACTTACAAGGATATAAAATTTTCT